>CM065426.1:46459531-47059531 GCA_033060865.1 Dorcus hopei | reverse complement strand
AGAATCTGTTATTAGTTTTTTTCTATCACGTCAGGTTTTAAAAAAAAAAGAAATTATTGTGAAGGTCGGCTAGATTGAACCCATTTGAAATGAACTCTTGGTTATAACGTACTATATTTCGAGCAATTAAAAAGCCTATTAAATACACGCTTCGTATTTTTTACCGGTTATAGCAAACTTTGGATATAACGAACCTGTTTTGGTGCATTTTTTGGATTCATTATACAGTCTTTTTCTTTTGGTTTTCCCCTTTTGTCAATTATGTTTCCGAATTTGTCAAATGACTTTCCAATCCGCAAGCCTACTATACTTTGAACGGATTGGAAAGTCATTTGACAAATTCGGAAACATAATTGACAAAAGGGGAAACCCAAAAGAAAAAGACTGCAATATAACCAGGCTTTACTGTATACAATTGTCCCCGGATCGAGTTGACAAGAGGAAAAACTTTTTTAATATCAATTTTATGTAAAAAAGTATTCTTTACAAAAAGTTCTGCTTCTCAAGAAACTTCAGAAACAATGGTTACATTTAAATTTTTAAATATAGTCTGTCTATAAAATTCAAATTTCTTAATTTCATATTGTACATATCAAAGTAACGTTTTTATTATTGACTTTACGCAAAAAATGTATTCTTTACAAAAAATTCTACTGTTCGAGCACCTTCAGAAACCACACATAAATTTAAGTATTTTGACTACATATACATATACATTCTGTATAAAAAGATTCATTTTCTCGGAAAATCTCAGAAACCATACTCAAAGTGGAGTCACGAAATACAGAGTGATTCGGCTAAATTCTAGTAGTAGTATGACCTTAGTACTTAGAGCCTAAGTTACAAGGAGTATTCCGCAAGCCGATACCTTGCCCATAAAAGGGGAAAAAACCGTCAGTTTCTCGAAAATTATGTTTGAAAAACGTACTTTGAAGTGTTGTATTAAAAAAAATGGGACGTGATGAAAAAATTATTACATTTTTCTCGAACCCAGGAACACCAAATCTACTACATAAACTTAGTTTTATGTCATCCGCCAAACCTTCGCAAGCTAGTGATTATTTATGACATAAAACCTTTCTTCCTGAAACACGTCAGATCTCATCAGAAAAAAAGAGAAAAAACTATGGTTTATACACCTTGAAAAAACATTAAGAAGACACAGTGTTTATTTACTTACCATCAATTTTATTATACTATTAATGTATCATAAGCAGGCTTACGATTTCGGCCCACGTCGCATTTAAACATACTTATTGTAAATTTGCTATGGGCCACACGATCGCAGTAAATAATTAAATAAAGTTTAACATAAATCAAAAAAGTATGTAAGACAATATTTTTCTAATCAAATGCTTCCCCACTACCTGTCGTCCGTGTTGTGCGAAGCCGGGGAATTTATAATCCAATATGTTCGAAGTGGGCCGAAATCGTAAGACTCATCATCAGTAAATAAATTTCAGGAAGCATTATCCATATATTCAGACAATTCAATTATATAAATGAGAAAAAGCAATGGTCCCAGTACGAAACCCTGAGGAACTGCAGAACCAACTCAAAACTATGTGAAACGTAATTATCCACTTTAGCAACAAAATTTCTATTTACAAAAAAATAAATGAACCATTTAGGCAAAGCTTCCTTTAGTCCTACTCCTCGAAGTTGTTTTGATAGAATTTCAGCTGTGCTAGAATCCAAAGCTAAAGATAAACGAAAAGATATATCTGAAGGAAAGAAGTTGAACTTAAGAAGAAATCATGTAAGCGCTATTTAGGAACAAAGAAGGAAAAAGATGAAGAAGAAGAATGAGAGGAATTTGGAAAAAGAATGGAACGAAGTAGGAAAGAAAACCAACAAGTATTCTACAAAGCTTTGAAGATAGTAATACATTAGCTTTAAAGGGACTCTACGGTAAAAAAAATAACCTCACCTACGAAGATTTAAGGAAAATAGAAACTCGGCGGGAGTATTTTGAAAACATGCTTGGAAAACCTGAGGAAATCGAATCAGAAGGAAGAGAACAGTTAATCTAGAAGGAAAAAGACCAACCGGAGGATATAATCGAGGAAAAAATTGCACTCTACTCAGAAAAATTAAATTACTTGATAAAGCAGCTAGGTATGACAAGTTAATCCCAGAAGAAATCAAATTTCTACCAAAAAAGGGGAGAGAAATCCTGATTGAAACAGCAAACACGGCTCTTGCAACAAGGGAGTTACCGTATGATTGGTAATTGGTGGTATGAAAGGTGACTAAAAGATACACAGATTATAGAGGAATCTCGTTGCTATGTGTTGCCAGTAAAGTATTTAAAAGAGAGACTAACAGAAAGCGTTGAAACAGAACTAGAGGATGAGCAAAGAAGATTCAGAGGCGCATAAAATCAAATCTTCGCAATATGACAACTAATGAAGAAGTCCCTAGCATATGGTAGAAAGACACACCTAGTATTTGTAGATCTGGAAAGTGCATTCGATAAAATAGATAGGAGGATAATTTGGATGGCACTACAGAACAGAAATATATCATGATGGCTAATACACTCAAACGCTGAAATTTGTTAAACAACATAATAATAATAAGATATAGATCAGTTTATTTACGTTTATGCAGTTTTATTACACGCTACAACTTAATTTCTCAGGGTCAGCACGGTTTTATGCCGAGCAAATCTACAGCATCGGCTAATCAATCTTTTTCAGAAGACAGTTTTTCAGTGTGTTGAAGAGGGTAACGGTCCTGTTGGGATCGTTAGTGGTCTCAGCAGGACTTTCAACTGCGCGGACCGTGATATTCTAATCAGAAAACTTTTCTTCTTGGGAATTAGGTGGCTTCCTATTTTTGTCAATATGTCAGCTTAAAACACACCTATTAGTATTTTCAACCTGAATCTAATTCTGAGCTAAGAAGTTTGTCTTTAGGGGTTCCTCAAGGGTCTGTTCTTGTCTCGTTTTGTTTTTATTATCTTTAAACGACTTAGTACAATTAGTAATTCTGTGTATTTTACAATGTAAATAATATTAACGATATTCTCTATTCTAACCTATTATATTATACCCTAATTAAACATTTCTAACGCTACTAGTTATTAAATAAGAACGTTTTGATTATACAGTGAGAGTGTAAAGTTTGGAATAATCAGTATAAAGCGTAAATTATTGATTTTTAAGAAAATTTCAAAAACTGGTCAATTTTTGATTTAAATTGCGCATTCTTTGGCATTGCACCTGAATGTACAGAGTGTTACAGGTAAGAGTGATGACGTCATTGACTTCTTTTTAAATGACAACCCCCAAGTTTGAGTTGATATTTCGATAGCCCCCGTGACTATCAAAACGATGCTACAAAAATGTTGACCCCTTTCATAAGAAAATTTTTGAGAAAATTAACTATGAAAACTGAGAAAAGTTTTAATTTCAACGTTCCTAAATGAAATTTAATTAAAAAAAATAGATAAATTTAGGACATAAAACTTTGTAAATGAATAAAATTATTTAAAAGTAAATGTTCAAAATGTCCTTCATCAGGTTCTTCAGAATTTCACAGTGAAAATAATCTCAAAAAGTAGTGATGAAAATTCACTGAGCAGTGAATCCAGATTTACATAAAAATTACTACTATTAGTCTGATTAAGGGCCGGTACTTCATGACTTTAATATATGACTTTAATATAACTAATCTTTAATCTAGGTACAAAAATAACCGAGTCGGATTAAAATATTTCGATACTTTCCATAGTTAATCCGACTCCGTTCGATAACCGTCAATTGGTATCTCTGAATAGACAAAATGTATTGCTTATGAACTACTGTTTGACGTTTAACGTTATTAATACGTTGAAAGTGGCGCGAAATAGAAACTACGCAGAAAAACGTAGAACTCTGGTTTTTGTATTAAAAATTGTTTTGCATTACATTTCAATGTCAGTGGTTCAGCTAATTTTATTTGACAAATAAATATATAATGCAAGAAGAAAAAAAGAAGCGGGGGCCTAATTTTACTTCTTCGGAAATCACAGTTTTAATGCAGAACGAATTATTTTATGACAAATAAAACAGATATAGTAACTATCACTTTATTTTCATTTCATTATCAATTAGGTAAACATTTATGGTTGAAAATAATTAATAATATCTTGTTGTATAAAATTAAAATTATCGTTGCCTACAATCAGAGGTTGGTCAATGTTGTCAATGTGTTATATTTCTTTATGAACATCAGCTTCGATAAAGTCTCTATTCAACACAGCAATATTATGCAGAATTGCTGCAGCTACGACAATCTGCTGCGCTAAATTAATGTTGCACCTTATGCCAAGTGATAAAATTGGAAATCTTCTTTTGATTATTCCAAATGTTCTTTCCACTACAACACGTGTTGATATATGTGCCCTATTATATCGTACCTCGCCCGGAGTTTGTGGAATTCCAAGAGGTGTCATTAGATAATTTCTTAGGGGTATCCACTATCTCCCAATAGCACTGCATCGCCAAATTGTCCTGCTTCAAATCTTCTTCGAATATTTGAATTTTGAAATATATGGCTATCATGACAAGATCCTGGCCACCGTGCTACTACTTCCATTATTTTATTACTAATGTCTGACACAACTTGTACATGTTTTGTAAATAGAAACCGATTGACAAATTCCTTATCTGACAGTAAATTCAAATAATTTGGTCTTTCCTTAACCGTATAGGTACGCAAATTATCGAGAAAGTCTCTAACTTCTTCATCGTTGTCATCGAATAACTCATCGAGTTTTTCCAAATCCATTGCATAATATTCTGACAGTTAAATGTGAACTTTCAAACAGTCGTTTAATAAGTTAACTTGCCTTTTCTGGTACGATTAAATTAGACGGCCAAAAATTCGTATTTAACCAAGATTATGTGTTATCTTGGTATGAAAGTACAATTTTAGGCATGGTCTATTTTAACGACGGATTAAATTGTCTTAACCGAAAGTGAAAGTACCGGCCCTAAGTAGTTGTAGGTGTCGAAAAGACGATCAAAACGACTAACCATAGCTCGTTTAAGCGAACAAGAAAGACTAGAAATTTTAATTATGCTTGGATATGTGCGATAAAGCAAGGATGCAAGAGGAAGTATGTCAGTTTTTTAACAACAGTCTCCCAGAGAGAGCACTATATCTCAATCAACTGTTAGTAAAGTACGATAAAAATTTCGAGAATTTGGTCACGTGAGGGACCTAATAAGGAATGGGCGTCCTGTGACGATGAAGACACCCGCCTAAATTTGTTATTGGATTTGCAAGAAAATCCACATAAGTTCAGTCGTGCTGTTGCTGTCAATCACGAAGTTTGTCAACAACAATTAGAGTTATACAACCCGAAACTATTCGCAATGTTCTGCAACAATTTCATACCAGACTGGCATATTGCCAAGAAGTTGGTGGCAGACATTTTGAACATTTACTCTGAAATAATTTATTCCTATACGTTGTTTTATATCCTAAATTAAAGTGCATTTAGAAACATTGAAATTAAAACTCTGCTTTTTGTTATTCATTTTCTTAAAAATTCTCTTAAGAAAGGTGTTAAAATTTTTATAGCATCGCTTTGATCGTCACGGGGGTATCGAAACATCAACTCAAACTTGGGGGTTATCATTAAAAAAAAAATGTCAGTGACGTCATCACTCTTACCTGTAACACTCTGTACATTCAGATGCAATGCCAAAGAATGCACAATTTAAATCAAAAATTGACCTGTTTTTGGAATTTTCTTAAAAATCAATAATTTACGCTTTATACTAATTATTCCAAACTTTACACTCTCACTGTATGTATAAGGTAGTTGCAAGGAATGATTTATGAGTTATGACTTTATTACGAAGGCAAATTCAAAAATTATCTTCCTAGTGCAAGAAGAAGAAACGAGAGGGTGATTTAAATATTCTCATTTTTCAAATAAACTCCATTTAGGTTCATACACTTGTACCAGTTTTCTTCCAGTCGTTCTAACCACTTGAAAACATTCCTTTTGGAAGCTCCCCAAAAAAATTGTCTATGTATCTTTTACATCCTGATCTAAAGAAAATCATCTTCCACGCAGGATTTTTTTAAGTTGTCGAAATAGGTAATAGTCGGAGGGTGCCAGATTTCTTTACCGAGTTTATGAGATCGTTTTTATTCAAGAGTATTTTTTTGAGTTTTAAATGTACTTCGATAAGCTTCTGCATTAATCGTTAAGCCTCATCAGATCAGTTTGATGTAAAAATGGAATGTGACAGGGCAGTATTTTCAGCCTCCTACTGTTTATTTTGGCCATGGACGATGTTATTAAAGAGTGTCACCCAACAATAACACCTTTTGAGGTAGGATAGTACAACTTGCAGAAAATAGTCATCGGTACCCTAGCTTACGCAGATGACTTCGTAGTAAGAGCACTCTCGGAATCTACTCTAACTAAAAACATCAGCTTCACCGCTACACAAAAGAGGCTTTAACATCACTGTAAATACGTGAATCGAAAAGAATGATAATTTTCCAAATAAGAGAAGAAATCTGTACGCTAGTGGACCAAGAAATTTCCACTAGAGTACAAAATGCATAAGGAATATTTTTTGCGCCAGGGATCCTACTAAATAAAAGGGAAATATTTAAGACCACCAGTTTACGTGTATACAAGACAAATATACATCCCAACTCTAACTTATAGCTGTCAATCATGGCCCCTCAATGACAAACTGAAATTCAAACTCAACGTTTGAGATGAAATACTTACGAAGAATTGAGGGGAGTCACTAGGAGAGATGGAATAAGAAACACAGATATAAGAAGTAAAACTCAGGTGACCGCACTAACAGAAACTATTGAACAGGGACTGCTGAGGCAGCTTGGACAGTTAGGCCGAGTTTTACAATCGTGGAATAAGGACGGAATAACTGTTAGCCGAATATCCTTTAATGTTCCTCCATATCTACGTCACACCTAGGTCACGTTATTCTAAGAATAATGCTTATCCGACGATTGTAAAATCGGGCCTTAGTAAGAATGAGACAGTACAGGTTATCAAAAAAAAATGGAGTACAAAAGTTAAAAGAAGAAGGTTAAAAGACAGATCTAGGACGACTTGGAATAACAAAGTACAGGAGAATCTAAAAAAAAGAAATCTGGAATGAAGACAAGCTGTACAAATGACTAGCAATCTGCAGGAATGGAGGATTACAAATGAACTATTATTGTTTTCATAAGAGATGAACCCTGCGTCATAAATTATACGCGTGTGGAAATCTAGGTTTTTCGAGAAGGTATTTCGATCAGTGTATACATACATCAGTAATTCAAGAATGTATACCTATAGAAGCTAATGGTAATATATTACAAGAAATAAAATATGGTCTGTAGGACTCTGTTGATCGGATGTTAGCTATGCAACATATAGTACGCTTTTGAGCCGAGAAGACATCCGCAGATAACATTGAGTTACTCCAAAAGCAGATGTCCCAAAACGAATTTAAGGTTTCGAATTTGGAAACATGCAGTGTTTAGTTTTTTTTTATGTAATTTTTATACAGTGTGGTTTCCAATTTAAATTCTTGTCTACAGCAACTCCCAAAAAATTTACATACGATTCCTGTTTTATATTTGTACCGTCTAGATGTAAATTAATTTCTAAGTTCTGGTTATACTTATGAAGAACGAAAAATGATGAAAGATGCTTTTGTGTGATTCATGAAGAGTTTGCTCATATTGAACCATTTATTTAGTTCATTAAGTGATAAGTTACCTTTCGTCGTTAAGTTTTTCCTGAGAAAATTAAGACGTAATTGATGAACAAGGCAATAAATTCGTACAGTAGCTACGCTGTACAATCATTTCACCTACTTTAAAAAAATACTTCAAACACTAACAGGTCGATAATGTTCTACATTGTACTTATCGCCCTTTTTATAAATTGATACAACACAAGTAAACTTTATTCAGTGAGAGATTAATTAAAATCGTCAACACAAACGTAATAACCGAACCAACACCTTTTACCTTAATCGGAACATCATCAAATCCTCTGGAACTTTTTCATAGGGAATTTAAAACTTCCAAGACTTCTTGTTCTTCACCTGTACAACAGGATATAGAATTTAGCAAATGAGCTCCTTCCATTTTGGTGTCGATTTTGGACGCACCTTTCGACATCTTTTCTTCAACATGGTAGAAAAATATTTGCCAAAGCATGTAGAAACTGCAGTACTCTCAGAAATTTTCTTGCCATGAATATTTGAAGTAATAAACTTCTTATTCTTTAATTTTCTGCCCAAATTATGATTTACATCTCTTCAAATTTCTTTGGATTTAAAACATGCAGATTTCAAGTTCTTATAAAGAGCATTTCTCTTAGCTTTTTCTCTTCATGTTCCTGTTTAAGTTTGGGATCATTAGAATGCTTTACTAGCCAACTCAGATTCGCAAGATGATTAAACAGAGTAATTATTTCATTATTTATTATTTAACCAGTTTTTTAAGTTCAGTTTTTCTGTTAGATTGTTTAATTCTTCTACATAACAGCAATTGTCGTAACAACCAAGAAAAGTTTCATAAAACAGGTTAAATGCAGAGTTCGTATTGCTGATGTTAATTATGTAACTCTAAATGCTTTCCTAAAAGCTCAATATTATATTCAGCTAAACTTCTTTTTTTTCTGATACAGAAAATTGCGGCTTTGTTATTCTCACTCTTAATATTAAAGATCAGCAATTGAGGATAATGATCAGCTAGGGTTTTTATTTTTGCTAGGACCGTCTTATTGATTGCCACTCATCAAACCCAACTTTGTCACATGGAATACAATTGTTTCTGAAGGTGGTGTATTATTCAAGAGCATGCAAATTTCATGCGCTTAAATGACATGATACAATCAATGCAATGTTTGTTTATAACCGCTTCTATAAGAAGGATATTGAATATTTTAATTTTCACAATCCAGTGTTAATATTTGTAAAACAGCCACGTGACAATAATAGATATTAGATAATAGATATTATTGATTGATTGACATGAGTACGACAAATTTCCTGCAGACGATAAAAAAACATCATTTTGAATCTAAAATGAATGTCGGAAAGTTTACTTTTCGCAACGGTAGTAAAAATAAACGTTATTTCATAGTTCATGGCGTACAAGAAACACCCGACCAGAAATTATTTAACTAAAACAATATACAATACATACTGAGACATAATTTCTCTAACTCAAACTTGTTTAATTAATAGGCAGTCCAGAACTTTCCGATACTCAATTAGAGCTCATTAAATCCTCGTTAAGGGCCAAGAACATTCGATATACACAAACCCAGCATGCTTACGCTGGATTATCTCCTTTCATCATCTGGGAAATTAGTGCAAACTAGATAATGGAAATATCAAAATTGGTTTGTTTGAGCAAAAGATTTTGTGAAGCGTTTTACAAAAAAATATTCCTTGAACTTTGGATTCGCTCCTGTGAGAATCTAATGTATTGTAATGGGATTAGTAACAGAGCTAAAAGCATCTTGACTTGATGAAGTAACACTTTCATTGACTAAGCGAAGAAACTTTGGACTCATTAGTTCGGACGTCACGGTTTTTTATTGTTTGCTGCAGGTATTTTGCATCTTAACGTTTTACGCAACCTCTTCGATTGGTGACCGTGAAATGCATTGCAATAAAGTGAGTGTAGCACGTTTTTGTTAGAAGAAATCTGCTTCGTAATTTATTAATTTAAAATAATAAAAAAAGTTAAATATAACTAATTAGTAATTATTTGTCACTGATACCTTCAATATTTCACTGTATCGGTTGATAGATTCTTCCGCACAAGAAGCTAGAGAGCTAGTTTAATTATAGAGTTAAAAAAAAATAATAATTGTTTTCAATATGTTACACAAGGAATACGAAACCACGAAACGTTTTTATAAAAAAAATCTATTACTAAAAAAGTTAGCTTAGCAGGTGTTTAATCTATACTCTTCTCTATTTCCTGTTACTTGCTTTAGCATTTCACATCCTTTAAATCTTTCAACTTCCTCTAACCATCTTATTTTGTATCACAAAATCTTTTAACCAACTGTAAATACATCTTATTTTGGTTCAGCTTTTTGTTTTCTCATTGGCAACCTTACTTCTGGTAGTTTTTCCATGTGTCCTATTATCTTTTTCTTTGTAATTTAATCTATGCATTATTCGATTCATTAAAAAAATTGTTTATTTTCCTTCTTCAATGATTGCCTTCTTTAGGTGCTCTATAAATTCTTTTCAACAGTTTGCATTTCCCTCTTGTTTTGCTCCTTTTAATACCGGGTTTTCAATACTTTCCAAGTCCCACGTGATCATCCAAATTAGGAAACCAAACTCACAGATAATGCTTAAAATAAAATACTTCAACTATAGTTTTTTTTTTTTATAATACCTGTCAGTGTCAAAATTCTAGGGTTTTTGTCATGGGTACAGTTGCAGACAGAAAATTTCGCATGTCACTGTCATTTTTTAATTTTCACGTCACTGAAATGACTGTGACATTTAAAATTTTCTATCCGCAACTGTACTAACATCAGAAACATTTGATAGGTATTATAGGAAAAAAGAAACAGAATATACAATCAGTATTAGAATAATCAATGGTGTAATAGGATTAATGTTGTCAGAAAATGTAAAAAATACAATTTTAATGCAATGCCCGAAAACGTATCACATAAGAATTAAAATAAACGCTTCATAGATTTGAAAAAATGTAATTTTTATCACGAAAATCATTCAATCATAGTATTTCAGAAATGAACTATAGAAAAACGTAAAAAGAAATCTTAAAAGTCTTTGTGCAAATCGGTTTTGATTGCAGCGGATTCCTCGAGCATGCTCTGTACGGCTGTTTCGGCCCTATTTGGGGCCTCGTCAGCAGAACCGTAGCTCGAGAATTCCACTGCAAACCAAATCGATCTGACCTAGGTTATTCGCCATTGCAATGTGAAAGTAATGAACAATTTAAGTAGCGACATCTTGCGATCGCAATGTCAGGTCAAAAAGCGATCGCATATGCTTTGACAGCAAGCATGGCCGCCTTGCATGGGATGACTTATTATGTAGCGAACTGGCTTCAATTTGTCAATCCTACTGCAATGTCATGTCAAAAAGAGATCGCAAGATGTCACTACTTAAATTGTAAAAAAAATATCATTAAAAGTACATAAAGTTAAAGAAAACAAATATTCGATTTAAAAAAAGGAATAGTGACAAAATAAAGAAAACAAAATAATCAAAATTCAGAAATAATGAAATTGAAAAAATTATGATAAAAACAATTGATATTGCAACTAGGGCTGTGCGATAATGAAATATTACTATCGAATAACGATAGCTTTCAATCATCGTTAAATATCGACATACAGGATATTCTTCAAGTTTGTGCAAAAAAATTAATGGCGTGTTTGGTAAGATATTCTCACGAATAAACGGAAAAAAAATTAAAAAATTCATACCGACATCCGGCAATTCCTTGTGAAATGTTTATAACCGCTAGACGCAACGAACAGTGACCTTCACCCACAATAAGTGTTCGAACTTGCCCCTCTGCGCGAGACGTAAACATACCGATTAAAGTGCCGTTTAACATACCTGCCCACACATGCATGTTGTGCAAATTAAACATACCATACCTTGTAAACATTCATTCGTCGGTGAAGAGAATGTCATTAACAAAGTTCGAATTGTCCGTCTGTTCCCGGAGTAACCACCGACAAAATCGCATGCGTTGGAGGTAATCTGCGGGCATCAGAGCTTGCACTCTTTGAAAATGGAACGGGTAATTGTACCTCACGAATAATTTGCCAAACAACAAATTGCATAACTGACACAGAGGATCTGCTATTTGGCAAAGGGCAATCTCGGTTACGTTGGCTGTGCATACAAACGTCTTGCAGCCAACGCATTTTGACCACATTCGCCATAAATTAAAATCATGTCCACAATAACACTATTGGAAAATTCGGCCATGTTTTCAACACTGTTACCTGCGACGACGTGCACTTAGAACTGAGTAACTGACCCACTTTAACAGCCGATGCTGACACACCAGCATACTTCTCCGATTACGTAATTACGTAATAAAAATAAACCAGGGACTATCAAACTGTTTCATCGTTCGCCGCAAACATTTATTATCTCTAATATTTATTAATCAATTGGTTTGTTTGAGCAAAAGATGCTTCATTCTATCACTTTTAATGTCAACTTTCACTGGTTTCATTTTTTGCATGAAATTAAAAAACAGCCTGTATAGATAAATACTCGTATAGATATATCGATGATTGAAAACTACCAATACATCAATAAATATCGATATATCGATGAATCTTTTTATATATCGAATAATTTATCGACATTTTTTGGAAAAAGCGATGGCCAAAAAAAGAGGAGCTCCAAATTAAAAGTACGAACGAAAAAGTCGACTACCATTTGATTATTATAGTATCGATGTATCGATATAACGATAATTTTTCGGTATCGATATATCAATAATTGTCGGTATCGATATATCGATCGATATCGTATTTACCGATAAATTATCGATATATCAATAATTTTTCTATATATTTTCTATATTGTATCGATATTTAATCGATATATGGATAATTTTTCTTTTACATCGTTATTCGATAGATCGATATTTTTGCACAGTCCTAATTACAGCACAGTTTAATAAATTAATATTTTTTTATAACAAGGAGAAAGCAAAAAAAATTAAATAGAATTTTAAAAAAATACGAAATAATAAAATTTAAGAAACGATAAAAACAAAAGAGAAAAAAAGATTTTACAGCACAGTTTGGTAGATTAAAAAAAACTATTTGGTAGGAAAGGTGACAAAACAAAGTCAACAAAATTTAAAAATATATGTAACAAATAAATTAATTAAAACAAGCAAAAAAATAAACTTCCGGCAAGTTTCAACAGGCGGCGCTGTTGAATGTCTTACTCTTACAACAACACAAGTCATTTTTTTGAACGTCCAGAAATGACGGTCAGTTGAAAAACTCAATGCTCAACAATGGATGGTGGTTGTTCAATATAACCAGAGCTAGATTAACCAATAGGCAAAGTAGGCAATTGTCTAGGGGCAAAAAATCTTAGGGCACCTGAAGATTTATAAAAATTTGGAATTATAGTGAAATTTGAAGTTTTCTTTACATTATTATAATCGCGTATTTTTTTGTTTTCTCTTTAATAAAAAGGCTTGTTTACAACAGCTCTTACTCGTATGTAGGAACGCCCATAGATTTTTGCCTAGGGGCGCATATTGTGTTAATCCGGCTTTGAATATAAGCCGTCAATAGCCAGTGAATCCTCTCGTAGAAACAAATGAAAATAAAACTATTGGCAAGTTTCAACAGATGGCTTTGTTGAATATTATAAAGGATGTCCATTTAATTTGTGACGCCTGAAGGTTTTAAAAAATGCAACCCATCAATCAGATCAGAAAAAACTTCGTGTTTTCATAATATACGGATGTAGAATGGGTTGGGTATTGTCAATTTTGAACCATATATAATTATTTTGAAAATAAGGTTTCGGGTACGAAAAATTGTAACTTGCGAAATTAAGGAGGTTTGTACAGGGTGAGCAAAAATGACTGATATGTTTGAAGTTGCAGCTCAATTAACTTATACTCAAAAATATAATTAATAATACATACACAAAATGTCACTAGTAATTCTGACGTTTAATTTATTTCCTTTGACAGAAATATAACCTCAATGAGAAGCTGATTTATCAAATTTGTCTAAATACGTACTACATTCAAATTCTTGCCCGGATTTTATTGTCCGCTACTGTACATACAACGCACGCTATTTGACAACATTGACTTTGACAATTCTTGCAAGTAGATTACATTTTTTGTTATAAGTTAACTGAGCCGCAACTTCACACATATTAGTCATTTCTGTTCGCATTGTACTTTAAACCAGTGTTACCAGATACTCATCAATTGATGGATCTCTGAGATTTTCAAAATAATTTCCATCTTTCCATCAGTTTTAATAAATTTCCATCAATTTACGTTGCGGGTTTCGTTCCAATTTATTTAACTTTTAATAGGTGAAAATATTTTTCAAAAAAAAATAATAAACTGGTTTTCATTTTAGAAAAAATACTTTTGCAGCTACTTCGGACACAGTATAAGAATCTACACAGTAGCGTCACTCAACTATAACTATCACTTTTGACATTTTGTTTGATACCTACCAACTTGCAAATTACATTACATTTCCATATAGGATGCTACCTACCTGAAGGCCAGTAAATTGTGCGAGTGACTAACGTTTCTCCAGCACCGCTCGGCAAAGCTCTTGGAGATGGGCGTGTTCGACGAAACCCCAAAGCAAAACGTGGGCAAAGTGAATAAAATAAAAAGGACTAGCTGAGCACACTTGTTTTTATTTAAAATGCTCAAAATTAAATGACGAATAAGAAAAATAAATTTACAAGTATCGAGTTCGACTCTGAAGGGGTCCCAATGAAAAGAACACGAAATGTAAATAAATAAACAACAAGTTAGATTTCCTCCGATCAACAGATCTGTTCTTTGTTTACAATTAAATGCTAAAAGTGATTAACCAGAAAAACAAACAATTAATAATAACGCCGCGAAAAGTTGAATCGACAAAATAAATCAATAAGAATAATTGAAATTGTTCCGACCTTGTAATTCGAACATCCAGCGTCAGTGACAATCAGCTGTCAACAGTGTCGGAGCGCCCTCTCACGGTGGTTAGCGCTGTCGGTGCAGTAGCGTCACCAAAGTAGCGTCGTCTTGCAGGACGAGTCCACTTTAGCAGGTGGGGGAAGGCCGTGTTGCGAGGCTTAAATCGTTTCGAAAGCCGAAAACCAGCCTTTTCTTACGCCCCCAAGGGTTATTACGATTTCATTAGATGGGTGTAAAACTACCATTGGAACTACCACTTGAAGCCTAATAACAAGTGTCTAAATAAAAACCTGGTCAAGTAGGCTAAATTTAGTAATACGGTTATGTAAATGCAATGGATAAATTCTCGATCACAACCTACTTGACCAGGTTTTTATTTAGACGCTCGTTAGAAGAGAAATACGCGTTATGAATCAACACGACACAAAATGGCCATTGGCATACCTGCTCCTTGTTTTAAAGACAGGCTTTCGAAAAGCTGTTTAACGAGCTTGAAATTCTCTTAACGTACGTTTGCACAAATCTCGGAGTAATTCCGGTTCCATCTTCCTTCACAGAATCACGTGAAAGGGAGCACAAAGATAAAAATCACAAATAAACGAGTCGTACGTTAAGAGTTCTGGAGATCAACTGAATGCGAACGAGCGCCGCGTTCTTCCCTACCATAAGTTCAGACAGGGGTGGTTACGAATGAAATCAGACTTAACCGGGCGACGGAGTGAAATGGAGATATACAGTAGGTCTAAATAACAACGATTTGGTTATGAAACATTGAGAAACATGGGGCAAAGTCACGTACGCTTACTGAAGCTATACAGTTATAAGTTATGGCTGCCAATTATTACGGAATAACTTAAATGAATTTTTCAACCGTAACAAGGTATCATGCAAATTTGTTACAGTGTCGCCAATCTGAACGAATCGAATTTTTCAAGAAACATAGTTGATTTGGTCATGTGGGTCACGGAAATTAATGAAAACCGGGTACAGCTCTTCTCTGTACCAGAATTTTTGTTTCTACTAGAAAGTTTTCCCTAATTTCTTCCTTTGTTTAATTTTTACTTATAATTTTGAGCTAAGGCCCAGTTTTACAATCGTGGAATAAGGACAGAATAACTGTTCGCTGAATATCCTTTAACGTTCCTCCTTATCTACATCACACCTACGTCACATTATTCTAAGAATAATGCTTATCCGACGATTGTAAAATCGGTCCTAAGTAGTGAAGTTATCCAACTTTTCAAATTTACACTCTGTAATTACTCCAAAGCACTCCGTCTTCTTTCATTGTGTTCATTCACAAATAATTTGTTTTTTCTTATTTTAGTCTCAACAGAGTTATTTAAGAATTTGAATTAGCTAAAGAAATACGGACGTTATACAAAGAAGACAGCCGGAAAAAACCTATTTAGTTCGATAGCATCAAGGAAAAACTTTTCCAATATCCGTTTTCCTTTATTAAAACCGTAAATTTCAACGACTTTCCCTGCGACACAAGCAACTTCATTGAGTACTCCACTCCCCCTAATTTATTCCCTTAATAATTGCTTAACAAAACAGCGAACTAATTATTTTTATACCTACGAAAGGAAGGCCTGTAATCATAACAATCTTTTACAAACTCGCGTAAATATTTGCCGGATCACGCCGACCGGCTAATTACATCGTTACATACGTTCTTCTTTTTCTTCTTGACGATGTAACGAGTGCACCTTGTTCATTTAGCACCTTTGTACCCTTGAATTCCCTGCCTCGTTCAGCTGAAAGTCCTTGATTACGTGCACCGTATAAAAGCACTCTAATTTTGGCTCTCCTTATACTCTCACTTTGGCTTTCGAGAAGAGTAATTAACACTTGCGGACATGAAGTTCTTGACGGGTGTGATAATTGTTTCTGTTGTTCTCACAGTGAAGGTAAGTGATGTTTAAATTAAATCGTCGTCTGATTTTAACAATTGTTCATTTTACTGGCAAATCAAAATCTAACAAATAAAAAACTACATTTAATTACTTTATATAGAGTGTCCCAAGATTAAGTGCACATACTCTTGGTTTCACTACTGATTGTGAGTTGTACCTCCTCAATACTATTTTCGTTTTTTATTTCATTTATGTCGTCCACTTTTAAGACTAAAGTAGTAGAGATACAAAACAAATTAATTTCATTATTAGGATACTTCTGATGATATTTTCTTCGGGATCTCATGAATCGCTATTGTACAGACTGTAATTTAAATGACATCTGTTATCCAATGCCGAAATTTATTTTTTCTCGTATAAAGACATAAGTGAGATTTGAATGTTTATCCTCAAAATTAATGTGTATGGAAGAATGCAATAAAGTTGTAACAAATCATTTTTATACTGTCAGTGACTTCGAATCGAAACAAGCTTGCTGTGTCCAGTACCTAAATTTCCGATTCTGTATATGCCGCTCCATGGGTTCAATATTGAATCAGTATGTGCTGCTCTGCTGATTTTATTTTAATTACTGCTCCAATTCATTTCAGAAACAAAAAAAAAACCGCTAATACTATTTTGATTCTTACATTAGCAGTGTACAAATGCCCAATTATTCAAAAAAAAAGCAATTTAAACGCAAACTATAATTTATTGAGCAGAGCTTTATTAAACCGTCAATTACTTTCAGGCGCTCACACCTGAACAACAGGCCCGCGTCAAACAATATTACAGAGAATGTGTCTCGACAACCGGCGTAGATGAAGGCCTAGTAAGAAAGGGGCGACAGGGAGAATTTTCCGATGACCCGAAACTAAAGCAGTTCATCCACTGCTTCTTCAAAAAGGTCGGCTTCCAGAACGATGCCGGCGAGCTCCAGCTGGACGTGATCAAGAGGAAAATTTCCGGCGATCTCGACCCCCAAGTTGTCGACAAGGTAATCGGAACTTGCAAGGACGCCAAGGGGGCAGACGCTGCAGAAACCGCCTTCCAGGTTTACAAGTGCTACTGGAACGCCACGCCGAACCACATAGCCCTAGCTTAAAAATTCCCGTTGTTACATTATGTTGAAGCATTAAATTGGTTGTTGTTCATGGAGTTTTTCTTGATTTAATGACCAAATATTGTTTGCTGAAGTTCGTCTCGTCTCTCGTCTTAGTTTGCGATTGCTGTTTACAGGCAAACAATTCACGACGTAATTGAGTAGGGCGAACAAATAAAAACGAGACGAAGGCGCCGCCGCTGCTTGAATTATGTAACGCTTGAGTAAACAAACATGAGTACCTTAGGAATCTATTTTTATACCGCAAAGTAGGGCCGTAGTTACACCGAAGAAGTATTAGTTAGCGACCCTTGAACGATGAATTGAAGAATTAAAATATTTTGCAAAAATAATAGCAATAAACTGAAGAATTAAAAAAATTGGAAAGGCGGAATGTAAAGAAAATTCAAATTTTAAGAATTTACGTTTGTAATTACAGATTATATTCTTTACATGAAATTACTTACAAACATTTACGAACACGTGTTTTTGAAATTGTTGTCATAATTAATTATTGTGACTGTACATACAGGGCGAATGACAATTGTTCCGACAAAAAAAAACGCATTAGAGAATCGATGTCACAGATTACGGGAAAAATATTTTAAAAATTATTTTGAACAGTCTATAGTTCATTTAAAAATTACCCCAAAATCAAGTTGCGGCACTGCGTACGAAATACGACGCCACGTTTTATAAACGCAGCAGTATAATAGGACTATAAACTTCATAATTATTATTTTATTGACTTCTTGTCTGCACACAAAGCGACCTCGACACACATCTTAATTTTATTTTATTGCACGTTTAACAACTGGGAACGGAAGACTGTGATGTTCCTTTTACGTGACGTAATTATTAGTAATTTCTAAAATAACTGGAATTATGTATGAAATAAGGTAACAAATTCGCAAATAATTGTATAAATATAATTGTTTATTAATTCGTGCGGATTATTTACTAGAGCGGAATATACCAGCTGCTTCGTCCATAAAAAATTCGCAACGCAAAATCTGATGATCGCTTGAGTCAATGCACGCCCCGACATATACTAGGTGATAGTAAAATCTTTCGTCTCTTATTGCACGGAGACAATAAAACTATTAGGATACAGTTGTTTTAAACGTCGCTAGTACGTAAATGCATGTCACAGATTACGAGAAAATGTCCAAAAAATTCTGTGGAACAGTTTGTAATTAATTAATTAATTAAGAATTTACCCAAAAAAGTAGTTGTGTTTTAGACTAAAACACCAAATTCATGGCGTACGTATGTCATAAACGTTTTACGATATTTACTCACAATAAAGCTTATAAAACTTGACCTTCTATAGTAGACGTGTTAAACTGCAGACAGACAGCATGGCCTCGGGATGAGCGACGTACGACCTCGGGTCGATCCGAATGCTGTCGGTGCTCAATGTAGACGTAATATTTTATATCCTAATTTGTTTACTGACGATTTCGAACAACTGGATCAACGACGAACACTCATACGTCTTCGTGAGGAATTTTTACGAGAGTACGACGAGGCACTTCGCATGTTTTGTCAAGTCTGTACAAGCTTTAACCAGCTGACGAAACAATGCGAATAAGTGCGCTAAAATAGAGGACATGGAATTGCAAACGCGCCTTCAATTTGTTAAACTTTTAATAGATTTGTGTTAATAATTCGTCAGACACCAAACAAAATTATAATAATTAACAATCGAAACAGATTATGAATGAGTTTACTTACTGATTATAATGTTTTAAATTCTGGTGGTGAAGGACATGTTGCGGAAATAAACTTTATTTACAATACAATTTAATAATAATAATAACGGAAAGGTTTATGCCAGGAAAATACTTTCCTTGCCAGTTAAGCCATTAATTACCTTTTATTTTAATAATAGTAATAATAACCTTTATTTGCAGACTGATTCATTACTAAAGTCTCCAAAAGAAAGTTCCGTTTGCCCGCCCAGTTGTATATTATTCGCCTCTCGCGCCGATGCACTGTAAACCCTCAATCGGTCGACTGGCTGTGTATCCGGTGCTATTTACGGCTGTGTGATGCATAGATATAACGAAATTTATTTAAACGAATGTTTAAAATGTTTGAATACAGCAAATAACAAAATAAAATGTGATAAAGTTGATCAAAATAATCTCGCTATATCGAAGAAATAATGTTTGCAGCGCCGTAATTCGATCGGTGCTATACGCAGCATCAAAGCGCCTGTGCATTCGGGCTTGAGAGATGGAGACTTTATTCATTACAGAATATTGCTTCGTCATGTTTAAAGAGGGTTATATCGATATCGATCTCGATATAGGCGAATATACAGTATCCTAGTCAACGACAATTAATAATAAATACGGAAATATCGGATAACATTAGTTAGGAATTAAGTTACGCGTTAATCAACGACATTTTTTAAACAAAAAACAATTAAACTATTTAAGTTGGAGAACGCCTGTGATTTAAGGATACTACTACCAATAAGTACAAATATGGTACATATTCTACTACAAATATGAACAGACAGTCCAACCATAGACAACGAACAAAAGTTTAATTTAATTTAAAAATTATTGAAACTATCTAATTTAGAGCTACTGTACTTTAGAGGATATTAGCCATTTAGGAATTCATCTACGGAATAGTAAGGGGTACTTAGGAAAAGCTGCCTAATTTTTCGTTTGAATGAGTTTCTATTTGGACTAGATCTTATATCTAGAGGTAATTTATTGAATATCAGAATTCCCATATACCCCGTACCCCTGACAAAAAAGGATGTTCTGTGTAAAGGCAATCGCAAATTATCACTGTTTCGTGTAATATACGCTACATTTAAGTCATTATTCGTGGGAAAACTTTCCAAATTGTCATAGATAAATAATGATAGGTTGTACACTCGTACGCATCTTAAATGCACCTCCCGCACGCGAACCTCACCCTTAAAACCTTGTGATACAAGGCTCACAGAACTGTCAAATTGGAGCACTTAAGCTGCGTATGAGTGTACATGTAAAGTGAGTAGATGGTCACTATATTCAATCGTACGAATAGAGGTTTACAATGTTCTCTCCATTTAGCATTAGATAATTTTTTTCTGAATTAAGAACAATTTATTTACATAACTAGAATTTCCCCATATAATTATGCCATATTCCAGATGAGAGCGGACATGCGCGTTGTAGCACATTAGAAGTACGTTGACAGTCACTACTTTTCTTAGGTTTAGAAGGGCAAAACAAGAACTGTTCAATCTGCTCGCTATACTGTCGACATGTGTCTCCCAGTTTAGGTTACAGTCAACCCAAACACCCAGATATTTGTTGGCTTGTTGGGCGGGTATAGACTTAGAACCACGTTTTACCAGCATACTCTCTTGCAGGGATGCCGAACTCTTAACTGAGAATTGCACAATTGCCGACTTCTTGGGGTTAAGAAGTAATTTATTATTTGTGCACCTCTTATTCATTATTTTGGGCATGTCATTACACATTTCCGTTAATTCCAAGCGGACTTTCGTGTTAATAATCATCGTTGTGTCGTCCGCGTACTGACACAATTTTACCAATCCATCTTCGAATCTCTGGTGTTGCTTAAGCAAATCGTTGCTGTACAACAGAGACAGAAGTGGCGATAGAATTCCACCCTGTGGCACTCCAGTGTTAATAATGTTAAGATTCGATCTGAAGATCGCCCTCTTTAATTTGTCTGTATCCTGTTTCACTTCGACAAATTGCTTGCGATTTTGAAGATAAGAGACGAACCAGTCTAGTGCCGGACCATGTATTCCATGTTGGATTAGTTTCCATCGCATCAGCTTATGATCCAAGAAGTCAAATGCTCTCGTAAGATCGTAAAATATGCCTGCAGTAGGACACTTGTTATCAAGACTATTGATAATATGGTCGATGACAGAAAAAAGAGCGCTCGTAGTGTTTCTTCCTTTCCGGAAGGCACGGTGGCTTTCAGCTAGCAGATTATATTCTTCCAGGAAATTTTTTATTCGATTATACATGAGTTTATCGATGAGCTTTGCAAAGACTGATAGGTTGGCGATGGCTCTATAGTTTTCAATATTTGATGTGTCACTTTTTTTGTGCACTGGTAGTATTCTAGCAATTTTCAGATCTTCGGCATAAGTTCCAGTCTTGAAAGAACAGTTAATGAAATCGGTTAAAGGAGCGGCTAACAACTCCGCGACAAAGCCTACCAAAAAACAGGGCATTCCGTCTAGACCTTCCGAGTTTTTTGCTGAAATCTGTTGGAGTGCAATTATAACTTCATTCGTGATAACTCGACATAGAAACATGGACAAATTTACCATGGAGGGGTAATCATTAGCATCCTTTGCCTCATAGTTGTCATCACTGAAGCTCTTTGTAAAAAAATCATTAAATTTATTAGCAATTGTCAATGGATCAGTTGGATTATCAAGATTATTAATTAACGGAGAGGATTTATCAATATTTTCTTTAAGATTTGTATTGATAACTTTCCAGCAAGCTTTACCAAAATTTCTAGTATTTAACAGCTCTTCTGAAATTGCCCTCTGTTTGGCTTCCTGTAATTCTCTGTTATAAATCTTTTTGAGATCTTTATATTTGTTTAACACCTTTTCATTGTTTTCATTGTATATCCAATTAAGTTCTTTTAGCTGATTTGAAAGTTGGGTCACTTCACTATTTATCCACTTTTTTTGCAGTTACTATTCTTAAAGGTTTTGATAAGTTTAGGAAAAGCACTGTCCATATGATACTTGAAGATTGATATAAAAATATTGTACTTAGAGTTAATATCCGTAGCTTTAAATACTGTGGACCAGTCCTCTTGATGTAGCGCATTATAAAATGAAGTGTAATTAAGATTAGAGAAGAGTCTTTTGACAATAAATATTTCACCTTTTTTCTTACATTCACTAAAAACCGGAATATTGATTAGAACAGAATGATGATCTGAGAATTCTTGAAAAATTACCTTTGAGCTACATTTATCGTTGTAGTTTGTGAATACATTATCTAATAACATATGTTCATTTCTGGTAGGCAGATACTTTAATTGCCTTAGACCAAAAGATTCCATAGTGCCTAAAGGCCGGTTTACACGCTACGACTTATCGTACGTTTTGTATGATAGGACAAGTAGTATCAGGTAAAGCGGAGCGTGTAGACAGTAAAACGTACGTCTTATCGAATCGAAATGAAATCCAAGGTTGGATCGAAGAACTGACGGGAGAAGCATCATTTTTCGAGAAGGGATGCGATATGACGGAGTGTGTAAACACTATCTGCACTTAACGTCCCTTTTTAGCTCTATTTCTTTCGAACTTTCAGCCTGTTTTCTAGACTTTTTACCTGATAAAAATATGTCATCGGATTTGCGGCAATGTTGTGGTGAATTTCTCACGGAGTTTATCAAAATTTATATAAGTTTTGCGTGTTTGTGGTAAATCAAAAATAAAGTATAGCATGATCGAAATAGTCCACCTGGTTCACCTCTCAATTCTATTAGAAGTTGGATATAAGAATACCGGCTATTTTTCAAAAGCCTTCTAATAAGTTGTTGCGCCCGTAAGAGGTAAACAATTGTAGAAAACAGTAACAGTGCCTCCTCCGTGACTTTGAATATGTACCGTTTTGTAGTACTGGCAGTTGGAACTGAGATGGAAATCGGAAGAAAAGACGTTACCATGTGAACACTTCACAAAACGTATGTTTTGTCGTACGTTTTATATAACCTATAAAACGTACGATAAGTCGTAACGTGTAAACCGGCCTTAACACATCTGATCTCTCATTTGAGTTATGTAAAAAATTTACATTAAAATCGCCGCATACAAAGAAAAGAAATTCTTCCTACTATCATAGAGAATATTCAGTAACTGATCTAATCTAGCACAGAATATTTGAAGATCTCCGATGGGAGACCTATAAAGAGATAAAAGAATACAATTCATTTTTCCAAGTTTAAAACTTATACAGGTATACTCAAAGTCCTGATCTGCATTTTGCACTTGACAGTTGATTGGATTCGCTCTTATATTTAACCGAAAAAAGAAAACTGTACCACCCCCGTTGCCTGTTTTACGCGAATAGTAGTTTACCGCATAGTAACCTTCGATTTTAAAGTTTTTCCATTCGTCATTTTTAAACCAATGTTCACACACACTAACAAACTGCGGGTTCTTAAGATTATGCAACAATGCTTCTAAATTAAGTTTTTTGTTTCTTAGACTCCTAGCATTTACCTGCAATAAATTCACTGTTTTGGGAAAAGAGGCCGATTCGAGATCCGGTTCGTCTTGTATTAGACATGTTGAAGATGTTACAACATTGTTTTCCTTTGAACGATGTAGGTGAAAAAACCTATTCATATATACTATGCCCGACAAAAAAAATCTGGGACATGTAATGTGTTCTATTGTAAATACGACGAATTAAGTATTGTCAAAAAAATTGGACCGTATGCGTATTTCTGTTTTTTTTACGTTACCATAGAAAGGAATTATTTAAAGCTGCATTCAAACTAAGAAAATAACTCAAAAATACATGTGTAGAGTTGTCCCAGATTTTTTTGGCGGGCATAGTATACCATGTGGCCAGTATTTTGCCTGCAGGGCTTTATCTAGGTTTTGGGCGTGGATGTCCACTTTAAATGACGAGTAGGAATCCGGATATTTGGATCGAAGTGTTTCCACCTTTGCCTCAGGGAAATCACATTCCATAAAATTTCTAACATCATCCGCAGCGGTATTTGGATGGAGTCTATAGATACGTATGGTAGTCATTTATAAGTACCGATCTCAAATTGAGGCCTAAGTGTGTTGTCATTCTCTCCAACTATATTACTGGTTCCTGGTCTTTTCTTGGGTCCCACTACAGTCCATTTCTCATCTAGTTTATTACTTCCCTTATTTTCAATAGTATTCTTGATCACAGTACTATTTTTATCCTGATGAATGTTACCCAAATCTATAATTTCCTGCATCTTCGATTCAGAGACTATTTGATGAAGTGCTGCATTTAATTTCTTCTCAGAGAGAACATTTTGTTGTTCTTTCACATGTAACTCTACGCTGTTCTCTTTTGGTTAAGACTGTCGATGACCATTTCCAATTGTCTGCTTTTGTTGGACGATTTGTATGGACTTCTCATTAGTATCAGCTCTTGAAATTTTACAATTTTTACAGTGGACCGAAGTCTCAGAACTATCACCTTTGAGTTTGGCAATTTCTATTTTTAAGAGAGGACTAGATCCAACTTTATAAGAATACTAACATATTGTGATGAAATGGTTTCAAATAATTTAATTATTTCCGGTAAGTTGCCTTCAGTAGATTCTTTACAACCCCTTTTATTAAGGATTCCCCCACATGTTGGGTGAAAAACATTTTTGCATGCGCTGCATTGATTTTCCGAATTAGGATCGGGAATAACCTTATTGCAACCGAAGCAGCTATCTTTCATATTGATATTGCATTAAAGTCAAGTGGCAGTATTTAAATTAAGAGTTTTTAGTTATTATTAAAGACGAGGAACGAAAAACACGACACAACATCATAAAATAAACAACGGTCCACAAAAATGTTTTTACCGACTACGAACTCGTTCTTCGCCCGCGAGCACTATCTGGTTGACTGAATTTAAATTTAAATGAAAGAAAAATACTAGGAATTCTTAACAGGGAGATTTAAATTGTGTTTCGTTTTAGTGATTTATTTATTTACCTATCAAATCAGGTGTTAAAAGTGGGATTGTTGTGATCCTTTGCACGAAATAATCTGCTGCATATGATTTCTATGTATTTGTCAAGTAAATATTTGGCGTCGGGCGTTGACCTAAAAACGGGGTTGACGTAAAATTTCACTTAAAGTCAAATTTACAATCAAAGCTACGCCGCCGTGTCTATCAAAAAACTTTTATGAGGGCATTTATTTCGTTGATCTGCTCCTCGACTTTTGCATCGCCGTTTTTGAGCTAATTTTTGATTAATTATTTCTCGAAAACTAAAGTAGAAATAATTTTTTAACGTTTTTCCCATACCTCGGACATCGCTTCTTATCTTGGTTTCATTTTGTTGGATTAATTAACAGTCATCCTGTATAGATATTGTGACAAATATTTTTATTGGTATTGGTATGGTGAAATGCTGGATACCGCAGAATTAAACCAAAATTAACAATATTCATATTTGTGACTTTAGCGTTTTGGATGTGATTACGTTTACCAAACTGCTAACTCCGAAATTATGCATGTATTTTTTATTAACAAGTTAAAAAGTAATTATTTTTTATATAACAACCTTGTTACCAGGCAAACATTTTTAAATTAATAAATGCCCACTTCTAATGTCCACTACACACTCCTCCTAGTGATAATGGTAGACTCTAAGAATCTTGAAGGAAAACGAACTTTGCGACCTGACTTTGCGGTTATCCACCCATCTGTTGTATCTTATGAATGTGTCGTTGCTGGTTGAAGAGAATGTTTTTCACAGGTTACATTCAATTGTGTTCTTAAATTATCTTCTTTTAAAATGAATGCAGATTTTAATCTATCGATTGATATTCTTTTCAGCGAACCTCTAACTACAACATCAACAAATTTTGGTGTTCGTCGTTTGACTATATGAGGTCCGCTGTACATGGGTGCTAAGCTCGATTGAACATTTTCGTGGATATAAACGTGGCTACAAGTCTTAAGTTGTTTTGAAACAAAAACTAGTTTATTTCCATGTTTCGACATTGGTATAGGTTTTATGGAACGAATAATCTCTTGTAAATGTCTCACAAAATCCAGCTGAGTAATGGTTGGAGTAGATGTTAAAAATTCTCCTGGAAGACGAACAGTTGAACCATAAACTAATTCAGCAGAAGAACAACCTAAATCTTCTTTTATGGAGGTGTATATTCCTAAAAGATAGAGCTTCAACCCATGAGGAAGTTTACTGTAGGTGGCATTTAAGAGCTGTCTTCAAAGTTCGATGTTCGGTTTGCTTGAGGATGATATGCAGTAGTGCAAATGTTGGAATCACAGGTATTTTGCGAATGATTTAAAAAGTTGGCTTTCAAATTGTCGTCCTTGGTCTGTAGTTATTTTTCCTGGAATACCAAATCGAGAAAACCAAACAGAAATTAAAGTTTGAGCTATAGGTAGTGGTCCAACGATGTCTATACTGATATGTTGAAAACGCTCACTTGGGACTGCAAAGTCTGCTAGAATGGATCGTGTATGTCTGGAGATTTTAGAACGCTGACATGCTTCATAAGGTCTACCCCAAATGTGCAACTTTTTTTTTAATATTTGGCCAGATAAATTTTTCTGTGACCATCTTCGTTGTAATTCGTACTCCTGGATGTGCTAATTTATGTACCGATGAGAATGCTACCTGGCGAAAATCTTTAGGAATATACGGTCGAATATGTCCGGTTGAAATGTCCCAATATATTTGTTTGGAAGTATTTGGTAAACGAAGTTTCACTATCTTCAATTTTTCGATTTGTTGAAGTATTTTCAGTTCTTCGTCTTCTTGTAAATCTGAGTGTCATAGTCAATAGATGAAGGGGATTCTATGGTATTTATACGGGAAAGTTTATCTGCAACTATATTTTCTAGACCAGCAAAATATCTAATGTCGGTTGTAAACTGTCTGCATTGTCTTGGAGAAACTTTATCTACATCCTGTCGGAAAGCATAAGTTAATGGTTTATATATAGCCAGAAGTTCACGGTCATAACCACTACACTTTACTTGAGTTTTTGTTAAACTTCTTGAAAAGAAACTCAAAGGTTGAGCAAGTCCATTTACATTTTGATGTAGAACAGCTCCAATGGCAGTATCTGAGGCATTGGTTACCAAAGAAAGTAGAGCGTTCTGTATCGGATGGACTAATAATGTCGCTTTTTTAACTGCAGTGAAAGAGTTTTTGGCTTCGTCGTTTGTAATTTGGCACAGTCGCGTCGGTTATAAATCTGTAATAAAAATTAAGCATCCCAAGAAATCGTCGCATACCGGTGGCAGATTGTGGTTGTGGAAATTTCGTTATTGCATCTATTTTTGATGGTAATGGTTTGATACCTTCAGAATTTATTTCATAACCCAGGAAATTGATCTTCTCTACGCCGAGAACACATTTAGATACATTGATACATAAGCCATATTCATTCAATCTTTCACAAACCATGCGAAAATGTTGTTTATGTGTTTCTATATTAGGCGAAGCTATAAAGATATCGTCCAGATAACAAAAGACGAAATAAAATTCCATGAGTATCATATTCATGAATCTCTGGAATGTTTGTGCAGCATTTCGAAGTCCAAAGGTCATGTAAGGGAACTCATACAGTCCAAAAGGAGTTGTGATTGCTCTTTTCGGAATATCAGCTTCATGAACGGGTATTTGTTGATAAGCCCGTACTAAGTCGATAGATGAAAATATTTTTGCTTCTGACATAAATTGACTGCAGTCAGTAAGAAAAGGGATTGGATATCTATCGGGTAAAGTGATATTGTTTACGGCCCTATAATCACTGCAAGGTCTACAATTTCCAGATTTTTTCTTTGCTAAATGAAGAGGACTTGACCAGTTACTTTTTGACGGTCTGCATAAACCTTGTTGAATCATGCATTCAAATTATTTTCGAGCAGCATTTAGTTTTTCTGCAGAGAGTCTCCTTGCCTTAGCGAAAACTGGTGCTCCTTTAGTTTCAATGGGTGGTATGCATAAAGCGAAGTACATGCTAATACTTTAAGCACCTACTTCGTAAGTGAAGTATCTACTATAGTAACGTAGTATTTACTATGCGATCTAGTACATACTAGAGCACAAGAGCACATAGAAGTTTTTACTTCGCTGTAGAAGCATCTACCGTAGTATCTACTTCAAAGCCTCAGATTCATTTTAATAGTAAATACTACTGCAGTGTAGTATTTACTACGTGCTGTAGTATAAACTTTGCTTTCGTAGTATATGCTTCAGAGCTGCAGTAGGTACTTTATGTAGTAGAAGATACTTCGAAGAATATACTAATTTGAGAAGTATTAGCATCTACTTCGTTTTATGCATACCACCCAATGTGACGTTCTACATTGTGGCTCTTAATTTTCTTGTTTATGATGTGCGGCCTAGTTAAATCCGGAAATTCATCAAGAATTTCCTCGTAAGGATTTCGATGCTTCATATCTTGAATTTTCATTTCGCATAAAAGTTATGACGGTTTACGATCACCTAGTTCTAGTTCTGTAAGTAGTTTCTGCGTTCTTTGTGTTTCACTGTCTGCAAATACTGAAATCAGACGTTCTTTAATGACTACATATTTATTATGATCTGGTGGCTTCACGAGAATATCAGTAGCTTGTGTCAAAATTTCTGCGTCGATGGAACTGATGACTGTATCATATTTAATTTGATCTCTCGAAATGATGTTATTACGGAACTGTGCTTCCAGTTGAATAAACCAAATACGTGGATCTGGTTTCCAACCTTTAAGGCGTTTTCGGAAATCACATTCCTTATGCATGTGAACTTCTATCAAACATTAAAAATATTAATACTCTTGCTTATTTTTAAGAGCAATCGGCATAACTAAAGGCTTTTTCGGTGAACCAATTTAAAAAAAAAACTTAATATTGGTTAATTGTTGTTTTTCGCAGAGTTATTTCCCTTACTCTTGGAAAAACGCCTGTGTCATTCCCATTCCTAAAAAATCTTCAGTTTCGGAAGTTAAAGATGTTCGACCGATAAGTATTCTATGTTCTTTATCTAAGATTTTGCAAAGGCTTATGGGACAACAAATAGTAGACTATTTGCACCAACTGCTCCTGAGAGAGTGAGATTTCTTGTTTTGATATTCACTAATTCTTGCACAAGAAATGACGAGTGATTCTGCGCACTTAATTGTCAGTGCCTTTTATTTCAAAATGGATGTGGAAGCCACGATTACCAGTATTGCCTGTGTATTAGTTAAAAAGTTATTGCAAAGACGACTAAACTGTAGGAAGAAGCAAAGAAAGTCTAGAAAAAAATTACGAGTAACTTGGTTACAAATTGTGCGAAATAGAACAGACTGACACAATTCTTAAAGCAAGCAATTTGCTGTTTGAAACTACACAATTTAGATGGTTCCAAAAATTGTAAAATTTTTTGTACAATAAATAATTATGTGATATAAAATAGCCTCTACACCAAGGAATTTCATAGTGGTTCTAGCTATCTGACTAATTCTTTGTGTTTTTGAATCATTTTGGTATAATTAACTCTTATTAAACCAGTTTCTTCACTTCTGTCTTTACACACTGAACTTTTTACAAAATCTGTTGCGTCCATTTATTTTGAATTTAATTATTTACTATTGAAGTGACTTTATAAAATAATTTATTAATTATGATGATACCATTGAAATACTTGCAAAAAATAACTTCAAAAAAATGTCTTTATTTAACGGTCCTTACTTTTTGAATTATTTTTATTAATCTCGAACTTCGACGTGTACAAGTACGACCCTGGTGTTCTGGTTATTCGGTCATTTTTTAAAACGCTTGGAAGATCATGTAACATGTAACACATGTAACACGCTACATGTAAACAGTTTCTCAAGATAAAAATGTTTCTCTTGAGAAAAATAAAGACATATCAATAATTGCTTTAATAAATAATAATAATCTTTTATTCTACAGTAACCTAATAACATTATTCGTCATGGTAATACTTCCTGATGTTTTAATAACAATTTAATTCATTTCTACAAAAAAATCATAACTGTAACTACAATATTATTAATTAATTTATTAATTTTTAATTCATTTTTTCAATTATCAGAAATTCCAATATTATTTAATGTTTATTAATAATTCATTGCAAAGTTTAAAGCTATTAGAATGAATACTATTTTGCGTTTTAATCACTTTTCTACATATAAAACATGAGGAATAAATTTTCAGCAAGTTGATTAAAAGCTGCAGTGCAATTCCATACTGTACAAACTAATAAAAATTAAAAATAAATTTATAAATAATTCATGCCCCTCGGCAGACGTAATGAAACAGTAATTATTCGTAATCTCCCGGGGCACAATAACTCGCATTAAAAACATAAAACTGATAAGGCCCGCTTCCGGCAAATTGGAATCCTTGAATTAAATAGATTCATCTGGTTTCCGGAAATTTACCGGATCACCTGCCTATAAAAGCCGCCGTACACTCGACGTTCGCCGGAGAATTTTACTCGTGAGGTGTCAAGATGAGAGTCACATTTCCAGTAGCTTTATTGACCTTAACTGGAATCGTTGCAGTTGCTGTAAGTGCTACAGTTTAAATTATAAATTTCTTTATAATTCTATGTTTTAAGAAATTAGAAAAAAAACTTTTGCTAAAAATTCTATTGAATCGATTTTTAGGCACTCACCCCAGAGCAACAAGTCAAATTGAGGCAGTACTACACTGATTGCGCATCATCATCGGGGGTGAGCGAAGCCGTGCTCAAGAAAGCAAGGCAAGGCCAATTCACTGACGATAGAAAATTCAAAGTCTTTCTGAACTGCTTCTTCAAGAAAACTGGTTTCCAGAACGCAGCGGGCGACTTCCAGCTGGATGTCATTCGGGCCAAGATGCCTGCGGAAATCAACAAGAAAGAAGCAGAGAGAATCATCGCGAAATGCAAGGATGTTAAAGGAACGGACGCCGCTGATACTGCCTACAAAGGGTACAAGTGTTACTGGAATGCCACCCCCAACCACATGAGTCTAATGTAAACATTTTAATAGTTTGTCCCTACATGTTTGCTAAATAAATAAATTTTACATGAATTACTTCTTATAGTTATAATTTTTAATCGTCTATGGAAAGCTGTGAGTACAAAGGTATAAAATTGCCAATAAGAAGAACGATTTCAACAGATGAGTTAAACACATGTTATTTATTGTTTTAACAGTAATACGACATTTTTCGTGAGGTATAAATATAGAATGTGTTCGTAGTAATTTAAGCTAAAAGCTTTAAGGGAATGATTGCTTTTACTGAAGCACTAATGCTTTGCGTAGGACTAAAAGGGTCGTTAAAATAAAACGTGAATAACCTAGGTAAATTGATTAAGTAAATAATAAAATAGAAAATTCAATAACGTACACGAAGTGTGATAATAAACGATCTTGCGAATAGAACGGACGAGATGAGATTCAGCAATGTGTTTATAACAATGACGAATCATTTTATCCTGGAATGGAATTTCAAAACAGAATTTGCTCTTTGTTGCTGCTGATAAACGATATGCTTTCAACATTCCATCGCTGTGTTTATTGGAGCAGGTGCATCAGTTTCACATTGCGATTGTAGAAGTGAAAATGCCATTCGTGTTGAATGTGTTGGTATCATTCCTGTTCTTTCAGGTAGAAACTCATTTTGTTTTTTATTATTTAATCTATATTTATGTTTGTATTTTTGTGAATAATAACACAAAACAAACATTAAGGCCTATATATACAATTCAATCTTAACTTTAATCCACAGCTTAAACCCTTAACGACAATTATTGAAATAATCGTTGTCATGGGTTTAAGCTTTAGCTTAAATTTAAACTGGCATTGTACAACTGGGCCTAAGTGTACTCTAATTAGAAACGATATTTGCATTAACTGTTACATTCAAAATATTTCTCAAATTTCTCTCTGAATTGCTCCAAGCTTCATCCATCTTTTATTTTTAATTAATTATAATAAGAATTGTGGATTGAAAGAAATTGAGCACTTGACAAAATCGTAAAATTGCTGCTAGTTAGTTTGGATTATTACTTATTCATTCAATAAAAAAATGGTTTTATTTTCTAGACTAGATTTATTAAAAAGAATTTTAACAAAATCGGTACTCCAAAATGGAATTCCATTTTTAAACCATCAATGGTTACAATAGTTAAAAAATCTTCCATCATCAAAAGCACGTTAACAAACCGTAGATAAAAAAAGAAGATCATGTCGGACAGTTTGGAGCTTCGTTATATCCTACTGAACTTCAGTGTAATATACGAGGAGATATTAATAAGTTCTTAGCCTAACATGGAAAATGTTACTATATTTTTAATTATCTAACGTAAACACCTTAGCACAACGCTCATAAAGTATTTCTAAACCTTAAAAAAAATCGTTTACCTTGGTCTGCAAACCACACCTCCACAGTATGGCATTCCATTTTTAAATCATCAATGGTTACAATAGTTAAAAAATGTTACATCTTCAAAAGCATGTTAGTAAACTGTAGATAAAAAAGAAGATCATGTCGGACAGTTTGGAGCTTCGTTATATCCTACTGAACTTCAGTATAATATACGAGGAGATATTAATAAGTTCTTAGCCTAACATGGAAAATGTTACTATATTTTTAATTATCTATCGTAAACACCTTAGCACAACGCTCATAAAGTATTTTTAAATCTTAAAAAAAATCGTTTACCTTGGTCTGCAAACCACACCTCCACAGTATGGCATTCCATTTTTAAATCATCAATGGTTACAATAGTTAAAAATGTTACATCTTCAAAAGCACGTTAGTAAACTGTAGATAAAAAAAGAAGATCATGTCGGACAGTTTGGAGCTTCGTTATATCCTACTGAACTTCAGTATAATATACTAGGAGATATTAATAAGTTCTTAGCCTAACATGGAAAATGTTACTATATTTTTAATTATCCAACGTAAACACCTTAGCACAACGCTCATAAAGTATTTCTAAACCTTTAAAAAAATCGTTTACCTTGGTCTGCAAACCACACCAGTACTTAATACTGCTTCATTCAATGAGAACTTCTTACCGTTTAAGATCTTTTTAGTTTCGGAAATAGGTAATAATCTGAAGGGGCTACATTCGAGTGATCAATTAATTCTAAGCCAATTTCATCAATTTTTGCAACTCAACTAGAGACTTATGAGCGGGCGTTGTCATACAAGAAAAGCACGCCTTAGGAATTTTTTCCGCGGCGTTCTTCCATATTTTTTTTTCCGCGGCGTTCTTCCATATTTTTTTTTTTCCGGAAACTTGTTTGATAACATAGAGCAATACGTTACCCTATTCTAAGTAGTTCATCATAATTATTCCGTCCTTGTCCCAAAACACTGATGCGAGGACCTTTCCAGTCAATTTTTGAGCACGAAATTTCTTCGGACGGGGCGAACCAGTGCGTGTTCTTTCATTTCTGAATCGTAATGAGTAATGATGGATGCATGTTTCGTCCAGAGTTTCAAAGCGATCCAAAAAGTTAGAAGAATCCTCATCAAAGCGACGTCGAAATTGCCGCCCTGAGTCGTTTTTGATCAGCGTTCAGGCATTTGGGGGTCCATTTAGCAACTATTTTTCTCATGCCCAAATCATGATGTACTATATGAAACATACATTCGTTCTTCCCCATTTCTCTCAAGTCTTCGATCCTTCAAAATGATGTCATACACGGCATCAACCTTTTCTGGAGTGGACACTGACACAGGTCTTCCAGCACATTGTTCGTCTTTTATCTCTGTTCTTCCCGTCTTCTGCAACTAAATTTTGTATGTTGGCATCGCATCCACCGTACCCTCATAAAAGAAATATTTTGTCACCGACCGATACTCAATTTTATCAAGAGCGAGTTTTTTTTTTTTTTAATTCACAGTTCAGAATCGGCTAAACATTTTAACATTAAAATTAGAAGAACTATTTGTCAAACATCAGTTTTGTTGTCATGGTAACCGTTTTCGATTTTGTTTATGGGAAAGGTCCCTGGCTAACTATGTTTCAATACCCCCTCGTATATTAAGCTGACTTCCTTCCTCACGACAAACCAAAAGTGAACTAAACTCTCTCCCCATTAGGGAGGGAACGATTGGTACAAAGCGATTAGGTAAAAAGAAGAAGAATTCGATACTGTCAAACCATCTCGCTTTGTGGAACATTATGTGGATGCAAGAAAACGAGTGACTCTATATTATCTACTTACTTATTTCTTCCGAACATCATCTACTGAAACAAGCAGGTGTTTAGAAAATCTTTTCCCAAACCTGCCTGGTCTTACGCTTTTGTTTTTACGCAAGTCCAACCGAACCCTACCTCATCTAAGAAATCCAAGGAAGGAAAGCCGTCCACCTAGAGATAAAAAATATAGAACAAAGAAAATTTTATTTTATGATTCTCATTCCCCTTCTATGCAATCTTCCTCGCCTTTTTTTACCTCCAAAAGACTGTTCTATTGATTTTCATCCTGCTCATAAATTCGAACCAACTCAGTTGCGTCTCTATTTTCTCTGATATTCCCTTCAATTCTGGTCTTCTCCTTACCTCTGAATTTATTATTCTGTGAATCTTCGATACTTCTTCTACTTTTTCGATTTTCAGATCTTTTCTCTTGTCTAACTTTCATTTCATGTCTCAAATTCTGCGTAGGAAATATCCAAGAAAATAAATCTCCGATATTTTCTTCATCTTTAGCCACTGTACTTCTTATTTTGTCAATCTTAGTTGTGTCTTCTATTTTTTTTTTCATCTCGCATACTTCAATTTTTCCTTTTGCAACACTGGTGTAAAACAGTCTCATATACTTTTAAACATTTTCGTTTCCTTCGGAATTTCCCTTTTACAATTGGCCTATTGTGGTTTTACTTATTACTATTTACCTCCCTTTCCATCTAACGAGTGTTCAGTTGAAAAGATCATCAAGTTGATTTTGATTTTTTGATGAAAGAATTCAGATTGATCAGATCGGCATATAAAAAAATGACATTTACTTACAATATATTGTAGCACAAATTCTTTGAAACGGACACTGAATATGCGCACTAACACTTAACGTTTCGCCGAAGCGAAATTTTCATCGGACAAGAATCTGCTTGAATAAATATATTGTAGTTAATTTTTCACATACAGCACATCAGCTTTCGAATACATGTTTCACATTAATATGTCTAAGTGGTGCTTTGTCCCCCAATGCACAAGTACAGGTAAAAAAATACCTAACAATACCACCGACTAGAAGAAAATTCCGCTGTCGGAACATCAAACATCGACGGTAAAACATCGATGTTGGGTAAACATCGATGTATATCACCCATCCCTAGTCCGGAACATGTTTCTACTTTCTTCGTTTAACTTTAATTAAAGTAGTGGGGTTTGACTTTGAGTCTTTATTACCTAATCTTCACTAATTGTTATGAGTTGTCTCACCTCTCATCATCCTCGTTCCTCCTACTTCGCCTAGTGCTTCGATGAAGCTATTTTTGAACTGCTCATTCGAAAATGAAAATGTTATCCATGTACGCACCAGAAATGAATATTTTTTTAAGTTTTAATGTAACCACATTGCCCTGCGCCATTTTGTTGGTAAATTTGCTGGTAGACATTATAAGATCATCGCCTACATAAATACGATGATTTGTTATCTTCACTTTTTGAATGGTGGGCTCCTGACACAGTTCCGTTGTTAGCTGCACGTAGCCTATATAATCCATTTTGTCGACTGTATGGAACTTTCTTTCAAGCAACGAAATCTGGAAATTCCGGAATTCTTCCAACTGCGATATGCTTACACCAAATTTTTTTGTCGGCACTAAAAAATTGATAAAATAATACAGAGATCCTAACCTCTATTTCAAAAAATAATGTTAAATTTTACTTACTGCTTTAGCCAGGGAACGCTTTAGCTAATCAACCAAAGACAATAGCCAACTAAATAATCGATTACAATAAGTATATGCTTATCTGCAATTATACCGGAGCGGCCTGACTAAGATTAGGGATACACTTAATTGTGAGTAAATAAAGGAGAGGCTCATTGAAACTTGTGTGGAAATGAAATAGAGATATTACAATGTTGCGTGCGAAGGTAGGAATGCTGAGGCCGGAGCACGCCGCAGCGTAGCCCGCGTTATCAATCGGCAACGTCGATTGATGTAGCTATTTCGTTTACTCATGCGATTTCTATTATTCCATCCTTCATTTACTCATAAGAAACGCATTCCTAGTCTTGGTTAGATCAGGTGTGTATATGGGGTATTAAAGAATCCTTCGAAATTGCTGTTTGTTTACTATTTTGATAACTAGGAACAGGAAGAAAAGAGCGATAAAGGGATGACTTCCTAAACCGATTGACGTTTAATGGGTGACAGTTGTCAAACAGTTGTACTGTTTTGCTTAAATATAACTATATTTACAGTTGGTTCTTGTCCGATGAAATTTGTATCACAAAATCTTTTAAGCGGACACTAAATCGTACGAAGCTGTCGAACGACGGTGAAACGTAAAGTGTTATAGTGCGCGATTTAGTGTCCGCTTAAAAGATTTTGTGATATTTAAATATAACGTGACTTATTAACGCTTTCGCTTGTTGCAATTGAGCAGAATATCTTTATCTCGTATTAATGTATTGATGTATTAATGTAGTGTAAAGAACAAGATGCGAATACTTTGACTGTACATTAGTGCAGCAAACACAATCGCTAAACGTCAAGTGACATTTCGCATTGACCTAATTCAAGACCTGCTTCAATTGAACACTTGATATTATACAAAGTGGTCAAGAATCACTGTTTGAGTTGGCAGTGCTGAATTTTATTTTTAAATGGTACAACTGGATTAACTTCCGATTGTTGACGGCTTGACACTGACAGCCGTCACTTTGACAACGTCACCTTGACATTTCAAATTTAAATTAAAACGCTAATTTTTATTCACATAACCTTAATCTTGACGCTGTCAAATAAACCAACAAAACATATATCCTGTTGCAGTGTTGCAAATAAGAAAAAGCTCTTAATTGTATTGCCAACTCAAACAGTTATTCTTGACCACTTTGTAGATCCTAAATATTTAATGTTATCAATTTGAGAGGGAGTACTTTTTCCTTTTTCAAATAATTTCGGTTTTATCATGTTTATGCCCAATAGTCTTTACTTCAGTTTTCCGTTTTAATTTTGAGATTGCATTTTTCCATGCTCTGTATAGGAAGCTGTTAAAAAAGGAATCTAATTTTGCAATTCCCTCTCCAGAAATTCTTCCATTGCTTGTTCAGGAGAAAATTAGGTCCGCTTACCCCCCACAAGCACAGAAGTTTGAAAAACCCTGCATCGGAAGCTCTCTAAACAATCTAATTCCAAAAGGCTTCTCCTTTCGTGCTCTTGGTGATAAATTGTTAATCTTTCTTATTTCGCCATTAAAGAATTGTTTCTGAATTTACATTTGATAAAAATGCTTGCCCTGATCTTGACAACGTTCACTTTCGAATGATTAGCAGTTTACGTTAAATGTCAAAGTTCCACTCATTTCCTTTTTTACTGTAGATATTGTCCCTATCCACGGTTTACGGAAAATAAATCGTATTAGACTTCTCTTAAGACCTAATAAACTCATTAGTGGTTAGAGTAGATGATTTAAAGTTGATCCTTGAAGTTCTGAGGAGTATTAATTTCTCTTTAATGTATTTTGGAAAGACAATTCCAGCTGACGTCGTCAGGAGCAGCTTTAATATGTAAGAAATAGCCAACTACATATTTCCTTTCTCCCTGGAGCCTTCATGAATAATTGAGTCTGAAACAAGAAGATAGACAGAATCTATTTTACAATTTAGATTTGACCTTAATTTTCGCTCATTCCAAGAGACAGGAACTCAGAGCTGTAGATTGATATGATGATGGAGAACTAATGGGTTTATTAGGTTTTAAGACAAGTCCAATACGATTTATTTTCCGTAAAGCATCTTACTGTAGATGGTGCCCCTATCGAAAAGCCTCAGGGAATTTAATACCTCTAAGAGTATGCGTTTTGTGATCTTAAATCATATTTTGAGAAATCAGTTTTCTTTAAATACGACGGAGCAATTTACGATCCGAGATTATCAACTTCAAGGATCAACTTTAAATCATCTGCTCTACCCACTACATGTCAAAGCACTTAAGAAATGGATTAAAATTAAGGAATGAGAGAAACTTTCAACTTTGCAAGCCAAATTCCTGACTTCTTAAATGCAAGGTGAAGACGTTCCTTTTATTAGTTGCTGGATTCACTTGGATTGACTATGTTTATAAGAGTGTTAGAAGCTAGGTACAAGTTTGATTCGAAGAAATTGGGATTAATAATGATAATTATGGCAATAGCTTTTCATCATCAATTCGATAATCACAGCCTTTATCCAAGACTTTACTTTTTAGAAAGGTTGATTAAAGGAAAAGATGGCCTTTCATTTTACAAATACTTACAAATCTGAAGACAGACAAGAAACGGGAATTGGAATTTTTCTAGATAAAGGTTTTGAAATAAAAAAGAAATTCACCCATGAGTTTTCTTTAGTATTCAAACTAGAAATGATAGCTTTTCTTATGACACTTTATTTTCATTAAATAGTAAAAACTAAACGGGGCAAAATTATTGTGTCGCCTCTTACAAAAATGATAAATAAATGTTTGAAATACAGTAATTTTCTTGACCCTTTAAAAATTGCGAAGGGAACTCCAATTTTTAAAAAAGTTTATAAATCGCATGCTCGAAAACTTTATGCCTATTTCAATACTGTTGATAAATTTAAAAATTCTAGAAGTAATGACGAAAAAGCAGCTTTTAAGTATCAATAATATGACTTCCAAGAAAATCTTTCAACTGAAGAGGCTCTCTGTGACCTTGTTTCTTCTACTTTAAAGGCTTTTGAAAATAAGGAATATTTCTTATCTATATTTTGTGTTCTGCGAACAGCTTTCGATTACGTGGAACATAATTTAATTCTTAAGAAACTTGAATTATTTCATATCGGCAGTAAAGCTATAGAATTAGTCAGGTCTTATTTAAACAACAGAGCTACAACGACGATAAAATTTAGGTATACCTAACATGGAATACCTCAGGGGTCAATTTTAGGTCCTTTGCCATTTCTGTATACGTTAATGATCTTCAATCAATATTAAATGATACCTCATATAATACGCTGACGTTTCACATAAAAATAAGAATTTGAGCTATCTTATAGAGCTATCAGATAATACCTTCCTAAAACTTAAAAGCTGGTTTGTTGCAACTGTGAAAGAAAGTAAAGCTTATAGTTATTTTTACTAGCAGAAGAAAATTTTGCTAAATTTTTGAGCATCACCCTTAATTAATTAATAATTCCGAAGTTTTGGCAAGCGTTCAATTCCCTCAATCCAGAAGCAACATTTAACACAGTATGTGATGTTTCAGATTGTCCTTTGCAATTCGAAATTGCTGCTCAGAGACATCAAATCCTGCTGCATAGAAATGCGCCTGCCCTGCAATCTAAAACTGCTCTCCGCAAATGAAGAATGGAAAAGGATCATTTTGGATTGTGTAGGATGGATAAGGGCAGACCGTGGATTCAAATAAACAAAAACTGTGTCCACTTCGATTTTAACTTGATAACAATAAGAAGAAATTAGAATGAATTCATCCACTTCAAACATCAGAAGACGAAGACTTGAAGCAACCTGTAGAAAAGAGTTGTAGTAGATTTAATTAGTAAATAAAAAAAAGATAAAGTCTTCATTAAATTACATCGTAAAGTGTTAGTACTGTCGTTAAGTCCTTCATAAGTATCATTGCAAAAGAATAAAAACTATTAAGAACGACATTAACGCCGTCTGGTAGCACTACAAAAATAATTTTAACTGCATGATTTATGTAACTCAATCTCACTGTTTTTTTTACAAAAAATCATATTTTATCAATCATAAAAAATTACTCATATTTAGGCATCACAGAGTTATGAAAAAATAGCTTCCTAAATTTGTATTTATTTTTCGGTTATCCATGTAGCTTTGAACAGCAACAAATGGCGACATCTGTTAGCAATATTAACAATCAGTTTAACTACTCGATTTGTTTAATTTAATTACACCATGTATTTATACTTGTAAAACAAAATAAAGATGATTTCCTCTTGATTTTCTCTTTATTACCCTCCCTGACACCGCACATGTGTTCGAAAAACAAAAATGTTTTGCTACATTTAACTTACGTTTGATGATTCGATTTCATAATAATCACATCGAAGGATGCAAGTACTTATTTTTTTTAATTCTCTGTTATTTACCGACTTCTAAAACGCTTCTATTTATTTCAGGTAGATAAAAACGCCCCTCTTCAAAACTGAACGATTCTCTAGCAGAAGCGAGTGAAAGCAGGTGTTCCCGAGGGTGTTTTTCCGAGGCCTGATTCTACGGAGGCGTAAGCCCGGGACTGCTAGAAGTTATTGATTTTTGGTATGTAGATGTGCAACATGCTGTCCTCGGCGATGCTGCGACGTCGTGCCCCCCGCAGTGATGCAATTTCGGTGCATTCGCGTGCGCCCATGAATAATTCATGGTGAAATTCGCACGCCATCACCACCTTGCTCCAGTTCTTATTGTTGTTATTATTGCTGAAACGCGTGCGTGAACTTGGCACGGAAAATTTGACACGCAAAAATTATGTTGCAGTATTATTTATTATTCGTTATTACGTAGTCAGTTCAAGAACTTCTGCGCAAACTAAGCTCTAAGCTATTCTGAACTCTTTAAATTCTGACAACATCGAGTTGTGGTAATTAAACTGTGATAAAACTAAGAACTCACAGAAGTTTAACTTTTTTCAAGGTGTCTTTTTAAATAAACTAATTTAGCTCTACGTATATGTTGCTAACACGATTTGTAAATTTTGAGATCAGACTTCATGTACAACCCCAAATTTTTACAACAATCAGGTGAAGATAGAGATACATCACCAATTTATAAATCAATGACCTTCTCCACTCAAACTCACAGCTTAGATTCATCAAATAGAAGAACCGATGTTTTATTTTCTGCAGTGCCGATAAATTCACTAATGTCCTGGATAACCAGCACACAAACAGCGTTAACTTAGTAATTAAATCATAATATACCTGTATCGCCTGGTAAGAATGCAATATGGTTGATTCATATAAACTAAATGGATTTATGCCGCATAAAAGCGGCCTTAAAATCGAACCTTGAGGTACACCTCGGTGAACCTGTAAAGAATTTGACACCTGATCACTATAATCTTTCAAGTAATATCATTCAGTTCTGTAAATATTAATATCAAGGTTAACAAGGTCAAATGCCTTGGAATGTTCAGGAAAGACCAAAAGTGCAAGTTCATTGTTATCAAGGGTTATCAGGACAGCGACAATATAATTGTTGTTAATACACCCATGCTACTCAAATGCGGCGAGAACCAGACTAAATATCCGGCAAAATGTCACATCTAAAGAGTAAGCGATTGTTTATCAAGCTTCAACAGCACAGGTAAGATTCTGGCTGGGGCGAATGTCATTAAGAGATTGCGATTTTGGGGAATGTTGCAACGCTTCTTTCCAGTATTTCGGAAATATTCCACAGATAATACAATAATAATTGCATGAGTAAAAGTAGGTAAAAGAAAGAGTCGGCAAAAATACAAGAGTTATGACATCGAAGTTAAGAATTAGTAGGTAATATTAGACAGAAAACATTCTAAACAGTTAAACCACAGCCAGAACAAGCACAAAGCAGTCCTGGAAAAACTACAGTAGGACTAACGACTACATCTTGAAACAAAATGAAACAGAACTGATCAGTGATCACTAAAGCCCGGATCTTTAGGCAATTGCCTAAAATTTTGTTTAAGAAAAAACAAAGGCAATTATGTTTTAAACATTTAGATTATTTTTTAATTAAAATGAGATGTATATTTTTTCGTGCCTAAATGCCTATTTTTACACTATTTAGTATTTGCCTAGTATTATAGCTTAAGGGCCTACAAAATGTTTTGTTGCCTATTCTATGCCTACAGTGGGTAATGTCACCAAATTTACTCTAAACTGACAGCCTCAACCTTACCTTGACCGGGTTAGAAATTCTGCGCTGTCTCTTCCACCAGCTGATCCCCTCGGCTAGCAACAGTAAGAAGGGAGTGGGTCTAATATGATGTTAAATTATTAAGGACGCCAAACAACGTCGTCAGTATCCCCGAACTGACTTGATTGGGCAGAGGGCCAAAACAAAAATACAGGCTACACTTGACTCACTGGTACGTGAATGTAGAAATCAAACACGAAACTAAAGTTAACAAATTTAAGATTTATTTACACACAAAAGTTCGAACAAATGCGGATTACAAAACTACATCGGGGTAAGCATGTGGTTAAATTTACTCAACGATGAATTACGATAAGTCTAAAGTTATTTACTAATCTTATTCAATGACAACCTAACTATGGAGTCTCTGCATTCGACCGAAAATTCGCTCTCCAAAAAAAAGCATGCAATATTTGTACAACGATATGTAATTTAAAATAAATCGTATGGGTAGACTCACGGCTTTTCCGTCAGAGTACCGTCGCTAATGTCAATTTTGATGGTCCACGCTGTAACATTGGCGGTCGCACCGCCACCTATTGATAGCGTCCAACGTCGGAGAAACTGGATTGAACCGGTGGGCAAATGCTGCAACAACGGTGGACCCACGTTTCTCGTGGACTCGGCAAAGGCGTAGAGAAATTACGCTCGAGGATGGAATCGACTCGACTTGAGAGCAACCCGAATCAGCTCGGTGAAACTAAAGCTGATTCTAGATCTAGGAGTAGAACTAATACTTGAACTAAAAGCCTGACTAGAAAGAAAGGAAAACCGTTAGCGTCTCAAAATGGCGTTAGACAACTTGCTCAATATTTTACCTGAGATTTGTGGGAATCTCAAGCTTGGGATGGGGCTGAAAAAACCCCAAAACTCGCTCGGTGGTGTGAATACTATTCCAGCAGGGCCGTCGCTAAATTCTCCTCGCTTTATGAGCAAGAATTTCGTTATCACAATACCACGCAACTGTACACCTAGAGAGTGTAATGAAAACTGAACAAAGGCGCTAACGTAAAGCGGAAGGACGCCGAAATACCACTACATCATAAGCAGTAGCCAATAGCGTGATTATGAGGCCAAGAGTTTTGAATAAAAGAACCAATACGAAAGCGAGAATTCAAATGGACGTTTCCGGCACAGGTTAACAGTGTTGCCGGGTGTTCAGGACAACATATACATACAAGTGATGTTGCTACAAATGCGTCGCGTATTCGCTGCAATGAAATTAACCTGTAACAACACCCCCCTTCACTAGAGAGGAAATTTTTTATGAAAGGAAAAATTTCAGAAACCTCTAGCGAGCTTTCAAAGGAGAAATAGAAAATTGGTGGAGGCGCCATGCCGGGAAGCGGAGAAGAACGCAAAAAAAGAAGAAACCTGGTTGTTGACAGCTCGCTACAAATGCGTCGCGTATTCGCTGTGATGAAATTAACCTGTAACATAATTACTGTATAATTAATTTTTATGAATTGTTTTTTCTGTCTGTGGAAATATGTATTATTTGATGGAATAAGTATGGGAACTTGATAAATAATAACGAATTTATCAACGGTAAACGGAACTGATTTTATTAGTCTGACAACAGGAATCAAAAAACTAGCATTGTGTATTTACATCACATGTTTTATATAGTTTCTTGATAATAGAAAATAAGCTATTGAAACAAGGGTGCAAATTGTGAATCCCAACACTCCCTCAATTTTTACACTGTTGATCATTTGAAGAGGTCAGTCCGAATCCGGAAGAACACATTGAGTGTTTAGCTGAAGATAATCCCTTAGTCAGCGCGTCTGCTATCATATCTTCGGTAGGTAAAGAAACCAGTTGAATGGGATGTCTCTTCAGTACGTCTCGGATAAAGTGGTACCTTGTGTCAATGTGTTTTGACTTGGAGTGGAATACCGGGTTCTCGGCGAGTTTGCCAGCACTTTAATTATCATTGAAGATTTTAGCTCTTGCAAGTTCAGTAAGTCCTAAGGAATACAGCCTCCTTTGCAACGTCGGTTATCGCCATATACTCGGCTTCAGTCGACGATAGTGCAACGGTGCGCTGCTTACGGGATTCCCAAGAAATGGCGGCTCCGTTAAAAAGGAATATCGACCCAGTGTAGGACCGACGATCTATGATACAGCTTGCCCGGTCGGCGTCGACGTATCCTGCTAATGCATTATTGTCTTTCTTGAATCTCAATCACAGGTGGTCAGTGCCTTTGAGGTATCGTAGTACTCGTCTGGCAGCTATCCAATGCTCTTGGTTAGGGCAGTCCCTGCGGTCCTTCACCTTGAAAGCTCCGGATTTTTGTCTTTGATCTTACTCTCACTTTTTCGACCATTCGTCACGACCAGGATGTCGTCGACGTAGATGAGGACGAAGGACAGCTTACCTTTTTCGACGAAGACGCATGCATTCGCACTGGTAGGCGTCAGGGCGATTTCGTAAAGAACTGCAGTCAGCTCTGAATGCCATTGGCGTCCGGCTTGTCGTAAGTCGTAAAGTGAGTTTGCATACCTTTTGTGCTGCCTTCATTTTCGCTATCATCTTGCGGACTCGATTAGCAAGTATGGGATCATTCTCTTCAGCATCTCGTGTAAGAGTTCTGGCTGTTCCATGATTACCTCGGTATCCATCTTATCGTTCAGGTAGGCAGTCTCGATGTCCAGTTGCGAAATATGTAAGTCGTCTCTCGCGACAAGCGCTACTAATAACCTAAGGAAGCTAAGTCGTGCGTGAAAATAGTCGATACCTGGCCTCCACGTGTTACCTTTTGCAACTACTCAAACCTTTCTTCGACCTAGCTATCCGTCAGCGTTGTATTTGCTTCTGAGCACTCTTCGGCAACTAATGATCTTTCCGATTATTGGTCTGTCGACAAGACCAAATGTGTTGTTCGAGACGAGACTTTTGATTTCGGAATATATTGCGCTCTTCCACTCGTCTGCATTTGGTTCTGTTATCGCTTGCTTCAACAGGACTGCGTCGACGTTCATTGCAAGTTCAACATAATTTGAATCAGCACTTTCTTAACTGTTAGAAAAGTTTTCGCGATCCTTGTTACATTTTATTTTCGACGTAGATAATACCGTTAGGTATACTTCCCGTTTGCGATACCTGTGAGGAGGATAGCATACCTTTGTTTTGAATTTTCAATACGTTGCGTGTGTGCCGGAATTTCCCCGGGTCCCTTTTGTGAACCGACGCGAGATCCATTATTGATGGTCTGGTGGTTGATCGAAGTCTCGTGTGAGTTCGTCTGACGTCCCTTTACGGTGGCCATTTTTGATGCTTTCGGTATTTTGTGATACCTGATTTCGCTGTGTCTACTTCCTCGAAGCAAGAATTGACTCGGCTTGAGCCGGATGTTGCGACATTACGGGCATCTCACACATCGATCGACTTCATCGCATTCTGCCAAGGCAGCGAGCTTTCATCGGAGTTTCTTCTTTTGGTTTGGTTGGACTTCTCTCCGTGTCTACGTTAACTACACTTCTGCGCTTCGTATTTGTGACTGCCTGTCTCCACACGGCCTCTTCGAACTCGCCGTGAATCGCATCGAGGGAAGGACGTAAAGCCGTTTCACCGGCCTAAGCAGATCTCGATTATTACCGGGCTAAAGCTGTTTCACCTGGCTAAGAGGGCCTCGCTTCCTGCAGGCGTACTAATCACGGAATTTTAAGGTCGGGACAAACCAAATTATTTCTTTTTCTTAATTAAAGCAGGTTCTTGTCCGATGAAAATTGTATCCCAAAATCTTTTAAACGGACAACAAATTTTATTTGTGTTGAATGTATTAATGTTTAAATTAGTATTGTTCTTTTTCGTTGCGTTGTAGTTCACGTATTTTTCAGTTAATGAACTAATTGTTGAATTTGTTATTGGATTAATATTCACGTATTTAATATTACTTTCAATGAAACAAAATTTACTGATTTTGACTGTAAACGCTAGCGAAGAGGCCTAATCGCGAACGGTAAAATTTTCGGTTTGTAATTTTATATTTCTGGAAACGTTTTGCGACAATTTGCAACTTTGATTTAAATTTTCTGGGGTGTGCAATATACGACTTTCAACCCTTTTATCTTTGTTTCGGTGTTTCATTTCGGATATACCCTTTCCCTTATAGCGGTTGCTCTCTTAACTGTGGTACAACGTTTCGACCCTCCCTTTCAGCGGGGAACTGCAACTATTTCAATACTCCATAACACCTTGGCTATAGCTTGGGTCACTTTCAATCACTGGTAGAGCACTTTTCCGAAAACGACATTTTGTGGTCACGGGTCTTTGTTCCACATCTTGGCCCACGACCGTCTCCACTGAGCTTGGGTACAACAACAATCAGCAATCATATTATATCGTTTGCCAGAATGCCCGGGACGACCGGTATGGTCTTCTGCGCCAACGCTTCGTTTGGTCTTCGTTGTTCCGACGATCAGGTGTAGACATTGGAATTTGATAGTCTGGAGCGAAATGCTGGTTCGGATCGTCGTCCAGAATATCTTGATGAGGGTACGATTCTTTCGCTCGGCAATGCCATTCTGCTGGGGCGTGTGAGGGGCTGTCAGCCGTCGTCGAATTCCAAATTCTTTAGAATCTAATCTAAGGTGGTATTTGTAATATTCTCCGCCGTTGTTCGACTGAAGCAATTTGATCTTCATCAAGTATTGTATTCCACGAACTTGGATGGGATCTCAGACCTGTTTCGAAGTAGTTATAGTTCTGTCCATCGGCTGAAGTCATACGGGAGGCTGTTGCTGATCCTGATGTTCACTCCGGTAACGGATTTCTTACGTATCATCAAGTCCATGTCCCTATAATTTAAGTGACACATGCGTTTATGCCACTCGTCTGCATCATATTTATCGTTTTGACTGATGTGCGCTGTATCAGTTCCCGAACGTACAAAAAATAAATGACCTCGATCGGCCACAAACTTTACGTTTCCTCGGTTGTCTTTGACGTATGCGCGTATCAACAAAGTGATCTTTGTCTACTACTTTGGCCACATATATTAGGTTCGCACGTAAATTCGGCACGTATAGCGCGTTGTGCAGTATGATGGACTTGTCTTCCTCACCGTTTGACGAAATCATATGGGTATCGCCTTTGGCAATGACAGGCGCTGTCGCGTCATTTGCTAACGTTATGCTGCCCTTGATCGCGCGTGAATTTATGAACGATTTTGGGGTCTCTGCATAGGTGCGACGTGCACCCGTTGTCTAGACACCATCTCTGTTCATTCGTAGCACTGAACACGAAGTCACTCGAAGGTTCGGCACTCGCGAAGAATTCATCTGCAGCGTTGGCGCTTTTTGATTCTGTTTTCTTTCTTTCTTTTATGGCATTCGACGAATGTGTGTCCTTTCTTCTTACAGAAGATGCATTTGATCTTCGGCTGTTGGTGCGTGGTGCTTTCTTAATGTTTGAGCGGCGTTGTCCTGCAAACATGGCACCCGAGGAGTTCTCGTCGTTCTTGTGTTCGCTGGCAAAGCTCTCCTCGATGATCTTTCCAATCAGCTTCTCGATATCCGGCAAAGCGTCGTGCGATTTGATGGCACAGCAAAAATTGTTGTAGCTGTTAGGTAAACTGTGTAATTACATTGTTACAAGAAGATCGCTGTTGAGTTCGATTCTCATCTGCTGGAATTTGTCGACCGTGTCCATAAATCGTGACAACTAGTTGTGGACGTCTTCACCTTCGTACAATTTTTGGGAGAGTAGCTGTTCTACAAGGGCCGCTTTTCGCGTAGGACTTTGTGATGCGTATATGGATACTAATTTAATCCATATTACACGTTTGAGTTGTGATGAACTCATGGAGAGGATAAGATCTGACCTGGCAATTTTACATGCGCTGTCCGCGATGAACCTTCCAAGTGTCGTAGTGAGATACGTTAAAGGTTAAAGTAAATAAGCCACGCGATAAAGATCCTGAGCGCGTGAAAACCACGCAAGGTAGCGGAGACGGTTCAAAAATATCTGGAAATCCATTAAGGGTAGACAACTTAAGTCACTCCAGTGACCGGAACCAAAAGAAGCACTCGCACAGATGGCGCCTCCTCGTAATCGCAAATTACAAAAGGGACTCGGGTTTTGAAAATGTAAACATTACAATTCCGCAGGGCGAGAAGATTTAAAAAATTAATTAATGTTTACCGATTCATTTTCGCGAATCAATTGCGTTCCAATTTTCACATTCGCATTCATGTAATTTTGATAAAATGCTCGCCAAACCCTTGTCTGAACAAGTGTCCCCCTTATTATTTTATTTTTATATCTTTATCCAAATTTAAAAATTGTCAATTTCTTCTTTAACTTTATCGTCGACCCTTTTTGCGAGTGGGTACTCTAATTTAAATATTCCTGGTGTGGGTGATGTGTTAGTATACGAAAAGATGACCCCTCGCCTAAAGCGCCGTATAGAAATAGAAAAGCCCTAAAAGGGAAACCTGTAAAGAGGTCCTCTGCTGCTGAGCCCTTGGACTGCCTTATCAGGTAGTAAACCATCTTATGTAGTATTTGGATTTTTTTATTTAAACGCCGATTTATGGCCCTTATTTAAAGTGTTTCTACAATACATTCCTTATGGAGAATTATGTGTTTAATTCACTTGTATACGCAGTTATAAGCCCGGAAGAACCTCCCTCCTTCTTCTTCATTTTGTTATGAGTGTTCTTCAACGGTGTGTACTTGAGTCTTCGTTTCTCCCCGACTACTTCTTGTTTCAATAAGTACCAATAAGATAAGAAAAATAATTAAAATCAAAAACTGCACATTTTATTAGAGAGTATTCACCAAAAACTTCAAGCTTCGTATTTCCTCATCTCTAAGCTTTCTGCCGAGACAAACTTATTAAACAAAGAATTTATTATTTAACGTTGCCTGGCTTTACATATTTATTTATAACTCAGCGTAAAACTGGGAGGCGATTAAATAAAACCTAATGAAATTTAACAGGGGGAAATAGTTTATAATCAACGTTAATCCTTGGCGATATGCAGTACTGGAAAAAGAATTTGCGTTTGCAGTATATTTAAAAAGAAATCAATATTGCATGCGAAAGTCTTTCAATTCAATTTAAATCAATAACGTTTATTTACCGCATAACAATCTTAATAGTCTGCTTGAGCAACGAGACTTCATGTCTGTAATTACAGTTGCATAAATGTAGTCACGTTAATCTGAAACATTTTATTAAAATCGCATGCTTGAAGGATCAACGTTTCCCTCAGTAAAAGAAACGACGTCTTAAAGTCCTCATTGTTTAGGTGCAATTTCAAATGGCCTAATTATATTTTGTACGTTCAATTATATTCATGTTTTCGACGTAACGTAATGTTTTTTTTTGTATTTAGTAAGATGCAATTTACTTTATCTTGTTACTTTTCATTTATTTTTGTTTCTTTTTTAAACCACAGCATTTTGCGGTCTGATTATGTCAATCAAAAGTTATCAAGGGAAGCATTAGCAATCGTCACGATCTCCTATTCTCGTATAGCTGATTACTTTCTCCCAGAAACTGACTATTGCCCATATTCATAGAACTTCCCTTAGGCTTCCTTCAATAAGGGACCCCTTAGAATTGGTATTGTTTAATGCAGCTGCCTTACTACTACCCCATTCTAAGGAATCCCTCATTGAAGGAAGCACTATGAATACGGACATAAATGATTACGATTTCGTTTGGTGATGACAATTTTTGTATGTTCACATTGGTTTGAACAAAAAAATCTAAACTAAAATGTTTATAATTCGAGTAGATCCTTGTTCGAAAAATTTTTTTTATAAAAACTTCGTTAATACACAGCTTAAAATTCGCACGAGTCTCAAAGTTTCACTGTTATTTGGCAGCTTCGTCTGTTAACAAGTTATAAATATGAAATAGTAATTGTCACGGAGTTTTACATTTCATTAATGATGTGATCATGATTAGGTGATCAAGTGATCGTCTAATCACTGATCCTACAATTTGAACAAACTATTTTTTGATCATACGAATCAAATATCATTTATCACACAGGACTGTGCAACGTAGCTTTACTATAGAAAGACCAGCTAAAGTCTTTGAAACGACATATTGTGCCTATAGTTCATTTTAGATAAGAAGATACTTCAAAGAGAAATTGCATCTCCTGCGGTTCGAGAGTACTTTTGGAAGCCGAAAACACATTAATTCTCTTTACATGTAATTATATGTGATAGAAGATAAACTCAAAAAATACTTGAAGCATTTGAACCGATTCTCGATAACTATCAAAAGATTTCAAGATTATTTCATCCATGCAACTTGGCAGAAAAGCCAAAGGTGTGAGATAAAGACAAGAAACATGCCACATCAAATGTTAACGCAGACAAAAATTAAACTGTTCCAAAAAACTAGATATTGAAGACTGGATTAGGTGTTTATTTGCAGATGAATCCAAATTATGTATATTGTATACCATCAAGATGGATATTTCAGAATACAAATTTTGCTGATCAAAGTTGTATGCTTTTGCAGACCAAATTTATGTCTAACTGTACGAGAAAAAATTAAGTTCTAAATTGTTACTGAAACTGAAGTTAATAAGTAAATTGTTATGTTCTATTACTACAAGTGCAAGTGCGTATGATGGGTATTAATATTAGTGTAGCGTCTATTTAAAAACTATATAAATTTTTTTAAAAAATTCGGTTTAAATAAAAGAATATTCAATAACGAGTTGCACAAAAAAATTTTATCTTAAAGACTATAAAATAAACACTAACACTACTTAACTAATTTATATGCCTAAAATAATTTATGTCGCGCAATATTTATTTATTTATACGTTAGCCTTGTTCGCGGGAAATTGTGATTGTCTCCACCGTTCGACGGGGTGAGCTTTATATCTCTCCATAGAGTTTCTGGAATCCTCTGGACTAGGCTTCTACGTTGCGGAACGTCTTCGAAGGTGTTCGTGCTGTGGCTCGGACGGCGTCGTTGGTTCGATGACGTTACTCCGTCTCGCCGGTCTTACGATTTCGTTACACTGCCCCTTCCTTAAAGACGTTTCGTCCCCGAATGTATTCCGGGTCATTCCTGATGGGTCATGGCGGAAGCGACAAGCTGAACCCATTTTGCAACCTGTCGTACTAAAGAAAGAACGTTCTTTACGAAGATTCTTGGGCTGTAGCTGCAGACTAGAACTTCGATCCCAGTTCCATGACTTCTACCATACTCCGGATCACTCTCTAATTTAGCCCATCCAGGCCACTACCTAATTTTGGGATGGGTAACTTGTTCACCTTGTCCGCTAGCAGATAACTTCTCAGGTTCCATAAGGTTTTCCACATGGAATAGTAATCAGGATTTCCTTGGGACACTTGCTTTGGTGCCAAGTAATAGAGATTTCTTTCTCCCTGGGTGTCCTTAATCTTCAGCACCTTTTCTACTACTGGCTACTGTCTTTGCAATTCTTCGATCTGGCCATATTTTACCCTGAATACTCTGGACATTCTTAAGTCAGCTGCCATATTTCAGTAGTTATTCCGAATCGTGCCTTGCGACCCGTGGTGCAATGTGTCATGAAGTTCTCAAAACTTGCTTCGGACTCTTGTACTGAACGGACTGTCTCTGTCTTTCCTTCGCTAGCGTACAGAGCCAATCGGTTGAAATGAACCACCTTGGGTTTTCCATTTGGGATTTTCTTAATTCGATAGTAGACATCATTGATTCGCTTGACAACTTTATAGGGTCCCTCCCAGGAGGTCTGCCGCTTTGGAGATAGGCCTCGTCGTCGCTGGGGATTATGTAACTAATTACACTAGCCTGCGAAGGTTTGGCGGATGACATAAAACTAAGTTTATGTAGTAGATTTGGTGTCCCTGGGTTCGAAAAAAATGTAATAATTTTTTCATCACGTCCCATTTTTTTTAATACAATATTTCAAAATACGTTTTTCAAACATAATTTTCGAAAAATTGTCTGTTTTTTCCCATTTTATGGGCAAGATATCGGCTTGCGGAATATTCCTTGTAACTTAAGCTCTAACTACTACGGTCATATGGCCAACCCCACTAGAATTTAGCCGAATTACTCTGTATTTCGTGATTCCAATTTGAGTATGGTTTCTGAGATTTGCCGAGAAAATGAATCTTTTTATACAGAATGTACATGTAGTCAAAAAACTTAAATTTATGTGTGGTTTGTGAAGGTGCTCGAACAGTAGAATTTTTTTTGTAAAGAATACATTTTTTGCGTAAAGTCAATAATAAAAACGTTACTTTGATACGTGCAATATGAAACTAAGAAATTTGAATTTTATAGACAAACTGTACTTAAAAATTTAAATTTAACCATTGCTTCTGAAGTTTCTTGAGAAGCAGAACTTTTTGTAAACAATAACTTTTTTACGTAAAATTGATATTAAAAGAGTTTTTCCTCTTGTCAACTCAATCCGGGGAGAATTGTATACAGTAAGTCTGGTTATATTATAACGAATCCAAAAAATGCTCCAAAACAGGTTCGTTATATCCAAAGTTTGCTATAACCGGTAAATAAATACGAAGCATGTATTTAATAGGTTTTTTAATTGCTCGAAATATAGTACGTTATAACCAAGAGTTCATTTCAAATGGGTTCAATATAGCCGACCTTCACAGTAATTTCATTTTTTTTTTTTAAACCTGACGTGATAGAAAAAAACTAATAACAGATTCTTCTTTACAATGCCAAAATCATTCAGAAACACCCAATTTTATTTCATCCGCAAAAAAAAATATTTTTTTCGCAGGCTAGTGTTATTTTTTATTAACTTTGAATCTGCATGTTCGCCTACAATTACATAACAATGTTATGGTACGTCAGTGTGTAAAAAATGTAAACGGAAAAAAGTACACAACATTAATATTCGACATAACTCCACCTCTACATAAAACTAAAGATTCTTTCAATTTAATATGGCATCCGTATATGTTCAATGGCACTGTCATCACGATCTAAAAATTTTAAATGGAAATTTTGCCAGATTTACTCTTGAAGCAAATTAAAAGTCCGTTTGAGTTTATATCTGTAATTAACTCTTAAGCCCGATTTTACAATCGCCGGATAAGCATCATTCTTAAAATAACGTGACGTAGGTATGACGTAGGTATGGAGGAACATTAAAGGATATTCTGCGAACAGTTATTCCGTCCTTATTCCATGATTGTAAAACTGGGCCTTAGTGTGTTCTGATATTATCGATTTTTTGTGCTCATACGTTATTTCATCTTTATTTGTATGATTTTATCTTCCAATACGAACACACTGTATCGATATAATGTTCTCTCTAGCAGGATATAAAAGAAGAGCTCTGCGTCATAAATAAATCGCGTCTGGTCTTGCATCATCAGACATAAGAAGCATAACTCCATCATTTCCTCTCATTCACCGTTAACAAAGAAATAATACTGAAATACTTGTCGGTTGTAACTTCGGTGATTGATGACGCAGAGCTCAAGTTCTGTGAATTTGATATTAGTAGTTAATTGACTACTGTCCTGCTAAAACGAACACACAGGTTTCTTAACTTCGCAGTCGCGATCAGAAGCACTCTTATTATGTCTGCCTATAGTTATTTCCAGGCTTACGATTTCGGCCCACTTCGAACATATTGGATTGTAAATTCCCGGCTTCGCACAACACGGCAGGTAGTAAAAATTGTCTTACATACTTTTTTGATTTATGTTAAACTTTATTTAATTATTTACTGCGATCGCGTGACCCTTAGCAAATTTTCAATAAGTATGTTTAAATTCGACGTGGGCCGAAATCGTAAGCCTGGTTATTACTTATTATCTAATACGTTGGATGGAAGAACAGTACAGTGTTGCTGCTACTAAGCTCCGTAATTCCCTAGATGAATTGTTGCTGCTGCTGTTGTATTTAGTTTGAACCAATAAAAACGATTACTATTATTATTATATGATCACTTAATACAAAGACATCCGCGATGTCATGAACAAACTAAAAACCAACAGTACCTTAGACTGCTTCGGATTACATAGCAAAATCTTCAAATATATTAGGGATTTAATCGTTGTACGTTTACTAATTTATACCATCGTCCAATTAAGGAAAATACTTTTCAAACTTTTTTAAAGCCACCTAAATTTAATCTTCATATTGTGTTCTTATACCAATTGATATTTTAGGTTGCTTAATTTCTCTTTTATTTTTTCAAGATGCGTTACTTTGATTTTCCTGCGTATAAACTGACTTTTGATTTTGACCTTCAAATGCAGTAAACGTCTCAAACTAAATATCTAAAGGCCTTTTATATCTCGCAAATGAAGAAAAAGGAAACATGTCTGGCCTAGATTCTGACTTGGAATTATGTATTGAGTAACTCCAAGGAAAAGTATCTGCAATATTTAGCGACTCAATTATGTTTGAATACAATAAGTGCGAATGCATAGTCTCGCACTAGTTTCTAACAAGACAAAAGAACGAAACTTCCTTTCTTACGTAACATCCTCCGAACAATCAAACGTGCAATTCCTGGAGGGGCTGGAACAAAATTTAAGCCAGGTCAGTGTCCTACATGAGTCATGCTAATAAGAGAAAGGAGACTGGCGATCACCTGTCTACATCTAAAACACAAAAAAAAAGAAAAATCCCGTTTTATTCCCAAGCTTTCCCTCCGCATGTGTGCGCAACTAATTCTCCGCGTGAAAAAACCAGGTTTTTAATTGGCAAATTCGAAAGTATTTCAGATTTTAATAACGGCGAAGAGAAAATTGGGCCGAGTGTGCCATCTACGTTTCGTGCTAAGTTCGACAAGCCTCCGGTAACTTTCTAAACGGCTCGTGTTCAATAACGGGCGCAAGCCCCAATTCGATATCGATTCGCGTGTGTATTTGTGCGGTGAACGTTAGATATATCGCAGATTATGTTACCGACATTTAATACGCCGTGACATTGGCGAAATTTTTGTCCTCTTTTTTTCCGCATCGTCTGCAATTGGCCGCGGCGTAGATTATGTTCCGTCGAAGGGGATGTAATAGAACGGCGTTCTTTTACAGATAAAATCGATAGGTGCTCGGCTTCTGTGCGGTAACCGTGTAAGTTGATAGCCTTCGTTGTTAAAAATGGATTTTGTTAAGTTGGTATGGAAGCAAGATCTACAGGAATAACGTAAAAAGTTAAGAAGTTTAAAAAAATCGAAAATAATTTTGAGGACTGAACTAATAAACTATGTCTATGTAATGTTAATATAAGAGGCAGAACTTGTTGAGTTTTATTGACGACATATTTTCAATATTTCGGTAGTTAAATGCCAAAAGGAACTATGTATCTGGTTTTTTTTTTATTCACTTTTTTGCATAAACTGATTACGAGAAGCATAAGCTTTAACGTGACAGAAGGACAAAACTGTAAAAAATATTTTTGAAAGGCAATTGGAGTTATTTGCGAAATAATTATAAGTATTAACTAATATAGTAAAATAAAACTTTCTTTTGCTTCTGCGGTACACTTTAATAAAAAGCAGCTAACTCCTTTTGGCATTTAACTGTCGATTTTTGTAATTAAGGTGTAAGCCAGTTAAAATCGAAAAACCAAGCTTTAGCCAATACAATGCTACTATTGAATACAAATTATGTTAGATTTCAATTTTGATCAATAAAAAATAAATGTAGAAATAATAACAGGAAGAAGAATGAGAATCCAAGTTATACAAATTATACAAACAAATTAAAAAGAATAATGAGGAAAAATCAATAATGTCAAAAACAATCGAAACTGAAATATTTCACATCACATTACATACATTTTTCATATTAATGGTGCTTTCATGTCATCAAATATACTGAGAAAAATGAATGTAAAAAATAATATCAAAAAGCATAATAACAAAGAGAAAATTAAGATCTCCTGAAATGAAGATGATAAGAAGAAATGCAACAGATAGTCAAGGAAGCAAATACTTTAAAAAAATTGAATAAGAGCAGAAAAGAGCTTGGAGTAAACAAATAGTGCTGGTGATCAAAAGATGGAAGGGAAATTGGTTCTCATCTACAACTGAAAAGATCTCAGCTCAATATACAGTAGTTCCTCCCAAAAGATTTTAGTACATTTTACTTTTACTGTTCTTGATTAGTAACGGGTGGAACGAAAGTTTCGGGACTTTCTCAAAAACGAAATGTTACGCTTTAGAAAAACTTTAATTAATTCAATTTTTTGCATAATAATTAACAAGGTCTAAACTTCTTAAACATGACTCAAAATAACATTCAAAGGTCCAAATTGTTCAATTCGATGCAATTTTGCTCGGACGCCTCGCATAAGAAGTTGGCAAGATTCAACGTCAATGTCTCTAAGTTTAGTTCGGATTCTTAACTGATCCCCAGTTTGGGCTTCCCAACCATTCTCGTAAACTTTCTGAGTCAATAAAGCCCAAAATGTTTCAATTGGCCTAGCTTGAGGCACGTTTGGTGGATTATGCGCGCGAGGCACAAAAGGTATGTTGTGCACTTCCAACCATTGCATTGTTTCTCGGGCATAATGACTTGAAGCTAAGTCTGACCAAAACATGATCTCATCATTTTGATGATGCAGATTGGTAAAGTCAAGCAATTTTGGCAAGCAACGTTCTCAACAAAGACTGGCGATTGCCGCTTCTCCTCTTACATTCCCTATGTAGGGGCTAGAAACACTTGCCTCGGAAATAGCGCACCGGACTAATACTTTCTCTGGAAATTTGGTTTTTGTCTTATATTTTACTTCGTCAGGAGCTTCATCAATATTTCTTGTGTAAAAACCAGAATCACCAGGAATTTCCGCATGAGAAAGTGGAAAATGTTTTTCATCATCCACAATGATGATTTTATTTCCAGCAAAATGAATATTTTGCAACATTTTGCAACAACTTGAAGGAACAATGGTATGTGATATAAATAAAGAAAGTAACCACGGTAACGATTGGCCATAGTTTACTCTTCAAAACTGTTTGTCAAATACACAGCCGATAAAAATGTTTTGTCCCAAAACTTTCGTTCCACCCGTTAATATTTAATTGCTTTTAAATTAGGGAAGAGATTTAAGATTGTATTATGATCCGGCTGCCGAACAAGTAGAAGAAATTTATGGCATTTTCAATTGAGGTGCATTATATGCATTCAGTGCGCACTTAGAGTATTCTCATCTTGTTTTGACCTCACGTAATAAAACGACACGGAGATACTCTGCGTGCGCACTGAATGCATATAATGCACACCAATCGAAAACGCTATTAGTACACTATGGTGTGCACAATATGGTGTACACTAGTATACCATTTTTTTTTGCAAAATATGCTCTAATGAAGCCTAAATTCTTTGATAATGTGTCAATGCGAGTCATACTCATTCTTCATATTGACATATCACATAAACATTTCAGGTTGCATTAAAACGTATTTTGCAAAAAAAGTATTCATTGGTGTACACCAATGCACGATAACAAACATATCTATTAGTATGGTACACATTAACGACCAGTGTTGTCAATGTGGTGATTTTGTCAATAGTTTTGGTAACTTTGTGTTGAAATTTCAACAACTTCTAGTGAGTTCAGACATGTCGAAAATTAGGTGATTTCATGACAGGTTTCCAGAGGTACTACTCTCCTATTGTTATGCACATGTAAATTCTGTATCGTCTTATGGAATACTACGCTGGGGTAACTGGTCTAAAATTAATGAGATTCTCATAATACAAAAGAGGATAATAAGAACTGGTGGAACTGGAGCAGTATATACATAGTTAAACCGATGACCTTCATAATAAACTTGATCTTCTCAACTGGCATTTTTCCAGAACAGCTCAAAACTGCAAATGTTGTCCCATTATATGATAAATTATGGTGATAAAACCGATTGTTTTACCTATAAACCAATCTTACTGATATCGTGCGTTGCAAAAGTGGTGGAGAGGTGTTTAGCAAGTCGTATGTATAGTTTCATCATTAAACATAACATTGTATCAAATCTCCAATTTGGATTTCAACAACACAAATCTACAGAAGATGGCATAGCAACTTTGGTTAAGGAGGCATACGAAGCCTTGGATCACAATACATCGGCAATGGCAATTTTTATAGACCTATCTATAGCTTGACTCCCTCAACCATAAGATCCCACTTCAAAAACTGGAAAAGCTGGGCTTCAGAGGAAAATATTATAACCTGTTCAAAAGTTATCTAACCCAAAAGGTAAAAATCGGTAACCACTTAAGCGATAGCGAAGAAATGGAGTGCCACAGGGTACTATCTTAGGCCCCATACTATTCACACTCTTCATAAATGACTTGCTCCAAGACAATACAGAATGTACTACTATTGCTTTCACAGATGACACAGTTCTTTTTTTAAAAGCAGACACATGGAAAAAGCCATTCCATGTGGCTACTGATGCAATGAAATAATTCATAGAACGGACATAAATCTCGTTAAAAGCAAATATTTACCTTTTGGTTGTTACGCAGGTAGCATCCTGAGTGCCGAAAACCTCATATTACATGAAAATAAGTGCACAATGCAAAGCTGCAGATGCAAAGTCATTGAACCCACTAGTTGTATCAAGTATCTGGGAATTTATATAGACAGACACCTACGGTGGAATACACACATAGACAGCCTAGTTGGAAAAACTAGATATCTGTCATTTATGTTTAAAAAACTAAGAGAGGTACTCAGCAGGAAGCAGCTCATGGCCATTTACTCTGCATTGTTTGAATCCCAAATAAGATATGGAATTGTTGGATGGGTCGGAGCATATGATGGTAGAATCAGCGATATTGAAACTACGCAGAAATGGATCTTGAAAACTATTTGCTACAAACTTCGTCAGTATCCATCGGAAACCCTATACCAAGAAACAGGAGTACTCCTTGTTCGCCAATTATTCTGCTTAGTGGGTATGTCATATTGCGTACACAAAAAGTGAAATTTGCAAATACAAGAAAATGTTGCTCTGGTGACATAGAAATAGCCATGAAAAACAAAACCATCAGTCAGAGATGTTTTGACTACATTAGTGCTAAATGTTACAACCAATTGCCGAAAGACATTAAAGAAAAAGCGCACAAAGTAAAGTGTGATATTATACAAATCAAAAACTGGGTGCATAGCCTAGCATTTATCCACCTTTGTTACAATAGTGAACAATATAACAAGTCGCCAATCCGATGAAGCAAAAAGTGAATATCTATTTTACCTATCCTTACTTAGTTATTTACTTAATGGCATTTATACTGCAGTTTTTCTTTTCTCTGACCATGTAGTATGCAATCGAATTCCATAATTTGTAAGCTAAGAAAGTTCTCACGCACAAGTGCCCTAAAGCACTTCAGAGATTTTCAGGTTGTTTTATAGTACAAATAGTGCAATTTCTAGTTTTAAGGGCTATTGTATTGAATCTTTTTGTATTTTTCAATAAGTTTTTCAATTTTTTCAAGTATCATAAATAAACACCCACGTCACTCTTGTAGAGAACTTTCTAAAGAATTAAACGTATTAACTGTTATATCATTAAGCATCCTCAACGCTGTTATCCATGTGAAGAAAAATTTGCCGGAACTCTCTCCCCCCGAGCTACAATACAATTTAAGAGCCACACGTGACATTAAGGTACGTCACACTTACCTCCAATAATTGTTCTGTTATGCCGATTAAACTGTACAATTACTTGCCCAACGAAATCAAAGCAATCGCCTCCCAATCAACATTTAAAACTTAGGTTCGGAAGCACTTATTAAGTAATACATTATATTCAGTTGACGAATATTTTGCACCAAATTGCACCACTGTATAATTTTCAGCCGTCATCTTGTTAAACGGTTAACTTGTAAGTCCACATGTTGTTGTTTATGTAATACTTATTGTTATTGACTAATGAATGTTGCGAAATTTTCTGTTATTTTTTATATCCTGACATTGGTAATTTCAGTACGCAGAAAAAGGCATTAAAAAATTATCTTACTAATGGAGCGATTCTGCTCGTATCTGTAGCAACCGTACGATCCGTAAACCTGTAACTCAGTTATTGAAATATCGAATTTTGAAGTTCTGAGGAAGATATGACTCACAAGAAATCATATCATACTAAGAACTCCAAAATTTCACTTTTTAATAATTGACTTACAGGCTTACAGATCTTACGGTTGCTACAGATATGAGCAGAATCGCTCCATAAATTAGAATCGCTAATTGTAACATTTGTGACTTAAATTGGAAACATTTAGGATTACGTTAAGTATTCTACGTTATTTCTATGGAAATATTTCTCATTTATTAATTTTAATTTAATTTATTACTATCATTTTATTTTCTTGAATTTGTTATTGTTTTGCTTTTCTATTTATTTTTTATTTTGTTTGTATCAAACATTTTCGGGCCGTTTGTAATTAACTGTTGCCAAGTGCTTTGAAATAAAGATTATTAAAAAAATCTCTTCGGATTTAGTCAGAGGCTTCACGTGAATTTCATTAAAAGCGACCACTCACTATCCATTGTATCTTTGCATATTTCGAGGATTCTTTGATCCATTTATTTTTTTGTGTAAATAACATTAAATCTTTGAAGCCTGAACTAGAGCAAAAAGAAAGAATCTCATCCATATTACTTTTAATGAATTTTGACTAAATTCATTTCTTTTTTCAAAACAAAAACCTTTAGCTTCAATTTGAACTATTCACTAAAATCTATATTGCTTCAAATCATTTATCTCGAAGTGTTTTGTCGACATCTTCAGAAATGTATAGAAAATAGTCAAGATATAATTACAGCTTCAAATTCATGATATCTTTGTAGTGAGATTCTGGAAACCCTTTAACAACTTTCAAGAATTTGTTCTTTTCTTCTTCGTATTCGTCGTGAAACCAAAGTCTTCTTTCAAAAAGCTTTAAGTTAGCTTGAGCTTTTCGCTCATGGTTCTACAAAAATCTAAATTATTTGAGAATCATTGGAGATTTAAATGCACCCTCAAATTCCAAACTTCGAAACTGTTCTGGAAATAATCAAGATATAACTGCAAGAAGGACAGCTTCATGTTTAAAGCGAAATTCTAGAAACTTCTCGATAACTTTCATGAATGCTTCTCTTCGGCGTTGTTCTTTATTCAGTAAAGTCTTCCTTTATTTTTTCAACAAAAAAACTTTAACTTCAGAGTTTCAGATCTTCACAGTAATAATATCTGGAGAAATTTCCGCCAAAACCTAAATTGCTTGAGAATCATTCGAGCTATTAATTTATATTTCTCGAAGTGTTCTGCTGCAAACTACGAAACTGATAGGAAATATTCAAGACATAACTGCAAGAAGCGCAACTTCAAATTCTTGACATTATTAAAGCGATTTTCTAGGAACTTCTTAATGACTTCTACGGACGTATTCGTTCGACGCTGTTCTTTGTATTCGTCGTGCGAAATAATCAAGATATAATTGCAAGAAGTGCAGTTTCAAATTCGTGACATCTTTCAAGCTAGAAACTTCTTAACAACTTCCATGAATGCATTCGGCGTTGTTCTTTGTATTCGACATGAAAGCTCCTTCTTAAACGCTCCTCTTTGCTTTCGCATCCGATTGAGCGAGAAATGTAATTCATTTGATGCATCAAACGATTTCCGTTCCCAATTTTTTTTTGTTAAGGGTACGTCAGGTAGAACAGTATGCTCCTTTTGAGCTAACTGATGGCGTACCTTTTGGTTCGAGTGTGTTCAGTTATTTTATTTTATTTTAGTAGTTATTTTATTTTACTTTATATACATATTGAATGTCATCTAATTATTCGAACCAATTTAAAAAAATAATAATAATAAACTTTGAATTCGGAATAAAGTTTCTACTTCTATTTTCTATTCAGAAAGCTTGAAACTCGAAATATAAAGATAATTGAAAATACGAAATAGAAACCAAATTCAGATATCAAATACAACCAGAAAATGTTAAATTGACATTATTTTGAGATAATTAAAAATTTTGATTTACGTTGATGTGAAAAAATTCCGTACGTAATCCGAACGCAAGTCCTTGTGTTCCAGAAAAATGCGTAACTGTAACGCATGATGTAACGTTCACGTTGTAAACATTAACATCGCCGATAAATATGCAACGAATGCACGTGCATAAATACGGCAGATTTGCAAAAAAAAGTACAACAAACAACTTTCATTTCCTCGCCTAGTCGAACGCACGATGCAACAACAAAGACCTACGCATGATGAAATCATTCTCTGTATGACAGAGAAAATTATTTAATACCAGAAAGTCGATTTCTTGTTTAAAGTGAATCAAACAGACGAAAGTAATGTACAGGATGAACGTAGGAAGCTGAATTTAGTCGCTCCCCGTTTATATGGACTTTCTTATACAGCTCTCCAAAGAGATGAAATGTCTAGGAGTAACCCTGGACATGAAGCTCAATTGGAAAGCACATGTCGCTAAGCAGTTTCAAAGGCAACGGCAATGATTTTTGTTGTCTATACAACACGTTTCTTCTTTATTTTTGTGTTATAAAAGGATGATTTCTGCTCTGTGCAAAGATTCTTACCCTTTGATATATAAAGAATCCTTTCCTAAGAAAATCATATTTCTTGTTCCTGTCATTTTTCAATAAAATCTAATTCCCGTCATTTCTGAGCAAACCGAAGATTCTCGAAAAAAGAAAATAAGCTTCTCCTAAAGTCGCACGCAACATCCACGAGTGAGAAAGAAAAACACAGGGAATTACATTGTCTGGAAAACGTAAAATACTCGGAAAAATATTTGTGGCCAACAAAAGCACGAATCTGCATACACCCACTTTGCATAATGAGATTCATGTATTTCAAAAAAAAGGCACGTAATAAATAAAACAACATTAACGAGAACATAACAAAGAAGTGACCTAATTGTTTGCGGTTTGCGGCAGCAAATAAATTCGATTATGTAAGCTGTATACACGTTCATAACTTACGCCGATGGAATAACAACAACAAGAAAAGTAAAATTAAAACAGTTAACGAGCACTGTTTCCCGACTAACAGCTAATTAACGCCATCGCCGATCTGTAATTACGTCGAATGGAACTAAATTTTAATTAACCGGGGTTGTTACACATCGATAAGCCTCGGGTAATTATAGATGCCATTAATCAGGGTGAAAGGATAGCGCCCACGCGGTTTAAATCAAAACAAACGTCGCAAGAATTAAATTAGATGCCGTCCAGCTTTGATTAATTAATTAAAAGATGTAATCCTGTGAAAACAAAAATATTATGGGTGAACCATCGTTGTTTCTCATTGTCAAAGGCAATCTTGCTTTTAGATGTTCGCTATAAGAATTCGAGCTTCTTTGTGAAACGTGTATATTCCGAGGACCTGAGGCACACGTATACTCAGGAAAATGGAGTGGATGAATGAATGAAAATGTAATAAAATATTTATGGGGCTTCATCCCATCGATCTTACTATAACCACTTACATCACGCAATACAAAACGTGGCAGGTCTTATTTTGTTTAAGCCATAATTTTATGCATTGTTTCGAATCTTATTTTTTTATTCTTTCAGTTTTGAATTTGATTGTTTCGAATCTAATTTGCCATAAAATTGATCTATTCTCTTGAACTTAAAAAAAGAAACGATATAATTCATTAATCTGAAATATCACGTAAAGGCCAGATTCACTTTTTGTAAATTTATAAAATGATGGGCTCTTCAAGGACAATCTAATCTAATTTCACTTCGTGTTTAATCGACTTCAAATTGAAAAGCAACATGAATAATTTCGGTTTCGGATTTTCATTTTGACAATAATTTGAAAGAATCAAGGACAACAAACGCAACGAATAACAACGGTTCAATGCTAGAACCTTGCAGAATCCCAAAGGTTCAATTGCGTCACGACATTATCAGTCATCAATTTTTTTTTATCGGACAAGGATTGTCCATGACTGGTCATGTATATTCTGTTGTTTTACTTTAAAATTGAAATCGTTGCTTACTAGTTACTACCTACCTTCAGTATAATTCTAGTTGACCTTGCGTCAATTGCGAACGCTGGGGGAAACTCGTCGATGTTGGCGAAAACCTACCTGGAATTATGCCCAGCTCAGTGGAGACGGGGTGGGCTACAATAGGATTGTCGGTAGCTCGATACCGAGGTGTTAAATAAAAGGGGCGCCACCTGGCGCTATGTAAATTCCAAGCAGTGTGATGAAATACGTGGCACCGCTAGGATTGCACACGTGGTTACAAGCGTTTAAGAAACCTTCAGGTTTGATTTCCGCAATAAAAAATGCCCCAAAAATAGTCTGGTCAAATTTAATTACATTGAAATTTACAAGGCGTAATCACCGGCGAGGATATCCTGTACGGCTCACAAAATAACGTACAATAAATTCTGTCAGAAGGACAGTAGACGCGATTGCATGACTGAAAGTTTAAGATCGCATGTTACGAAATGCGGTTCTTAAGCGGGCAAGTACGGTATCACAAGGCACTGAAGGTACCCAGTAATCTACTTAGAGACGCATGTAATTAAAAGACAGAGAGTTTGTACAATACCACTCTTGTGTCCCACCAACTCTACATTTAGCTCGGACAATCTGGGGGGGGGGCTACAACTTACGACGCTGGCTCGATCCCGATCGACAACTCCTTCAAGGGCCCCAACGACGAACTATAGTTGTGAACGTAAAGCAGCTCTCGGACTGGTGATATTTGCTGCGCGAAACTCGTACGAGAAATCCAAATGATTACATCAAGGTCACGAAAAGGGACACGGATTTTTCATGAGTTTTGATCCTCCGTAATACTTGCTAATGGAAGAAACACGAAAGTAAGTTTGACGAATTTAAAGCTAAACCAAAAGACTTACCCCTTTTTAAGACAAGGGCCTGAAGCGATAAGTAACTGCGACGCGTCTGTTTGAACACGGAATTCGTGGCGCAAGTTTTAACTGCTATTACAGCACTGGATTATACTTCCAACAACCGTTCACGAGCGAAGAAAATCCCCAAGATTTATTAGGTGGCCAGAGTCAAACACAAGTTACATAATTATCTTCTGCGACGATCAACAACGGCCAAGGCCCATGAATGCCGTGAATTCACAAAAATGGCGACCCGGAATTTTTTCAAACCGAAAAACGCCGACACGCCCCTTTTCGCTCCAAATTCAAAAATAGCCAATTTACGCGCAAGAAGAAAGAAACAAAAAAAAACTTAGAGTTTGTAATCAAATAGAGCGATCACTAAAACCAAAGCACGACCTTAAAGTTTGTAATCAAATAGAGCGATCAATGAAGCCAAAATTTAGAAACAATCTAAAATGAAAACGTTAAAGCAAAAACGAACTGTAACATGGTCTTCATGTTCAATGCATCTGCTTTTGGAAAGTAAAAGATAATGACGTGTGCCTCTGGTAAACATGTTAGTTAATAATTTGCTGATTTTTTTAAATCATTTCTGTTTCGGATTTTCGTTTACAATGTTAATTTGAAAGCATCAAGGACAAATTAACAACGATCCAACGCTAGAACCTTGCAGAATCCCAGATCTTCAATTGCGTCATTTGCGTGACGACATTATCAGCCATTAAATTTTTTATCAGACAAGGATGGTCCGTGACTACAAATAAATGCATATCCTATTGGTTTACTTTAAAAATTGAAATCCTTGGTCTTTTTAATCAATGCATTTGCTTTTGGAAAGCAAAGGATAATGACGCGTGCCTCTGGTAAACATGTTAGTTAATAATTTGTTGATTTTTATCATTTCTGATTCAGATTTTCGTTTATAATGTCAATTTCAAAGCATTAAGGACAACAAACGCGACGAATAACAATGACCCAACGATAGAACCTTGCAGAATCCCAGATGTTCCATTGGGTCATTTGCGTGACGGCATTATCAGTCATCAAATTTTTTATCAGACAAGGATTGTCCATGACTACAAATAAATTCATATCCTATTGGTTTACTTTAAAATTAAAATCCTTGGTCTTTTTAATCAATGCATTTGCTTTTGGAAAGTAAAGGATAATGACGTGTGCCTCTGGTAAACATGTTAGGCAATAATTTGCTGATTTTTTATAATTTCTGTTTCGGATTTTCATTTATAATGTTAATTTGAAAGCTTTAAGGATAGGAAAAGCGACGAATAACAACAATCCCATGCTATTTAGAACCTTGTAAAATCCCAGATATACAACTGCGTCATTTTCTTGACGACATTATCAGCCATCAAATTTTTTTATAAGAACAACAATTGTCCATGACTACAAGTAAATGCATATCCTGTTGTTTTACTTTAAAATTGAAATCCTTGGTCTTTATGTTCAATGCATTTGCTTCTGGAAAGTAAAAGATGTATGTAAGCTTCTGGTAAACATGTTGGTTAATGATTTGCTGACTTTTTTATAATTTCTGTTTCGCATTTTCACTTATAATGTTATCTTGAAAGCATTAAGGACAGCAAAAGCGACGAATAACAACAATCCCATGCTATTTAGAACCTTGTAGAATCCCAGATATAACGAGTGTTCAATTAAAGAAACGGCCTAGATAGCTGTGAAATTATTCTGAACGTATAATAGCGTAGGGTTCTTCATACGACTAGTGACACCTGCATTTCTAACCTCACTTTAACTCAAAGAAAACCTTTGAAAAATTAACATTTATTACTGTAACTTATAAAACTTTTTACAACAATTATAATAAATGCTGAAAGTGTCTACCTTCTTCTTGAAAACATTTCAAGGTTCTATGCTTAATTGTGTTCATCAGGTTTTTTAAGACAGGAGAAGATGCCTTCAGTTCTTGAATTTTATTAGCAATCCGCTGTCTTAGGTCATTTAAATCAGCAACTGATGTGGTAAATATGGAGTTCTTCATGTAAGGCCACAAGAAAAATCACAAACGGTTACCTAAATCACAGGATCTCGGAGGTCAAGGAACAGTGTTCCGACTAATAATTCTGGCCAAAAACTTCTTCAAAGTACCTTGCCACAGAATACATCCAATTTCCATCAATTTTTGCACAGAAATTTACAAAATACTTGCCAAAATATTCCAAAAAACTTGGAACAGCTTTCGAGTTTTGTTGACACAAGGTTAACCGCCGTCAACTTGTCAAAGTTGAAATATAAGTGAAGTTAATCATGACATACGTTCCTGACCACAAAAGCGTGTCACAGCCTTCTTGACCGTTTTTTTTATTGAACTCTCGTTACAATTGCGTCATTTACTTGACGACATTATCAGCCATCAAATTTTTTTATCAGACAACAATTGTCCATGACTACAAGTAAATGCATATCCTGTTGGTTTACTTTAAAATTGAAATCCTTGGTCTTTATGTTCAATGCATTTGCTTCTGGAAAGTAAAAGATAATGACGTGAGCCTCTGGTAAACACGTCAGTTAATAATTTACTGATTGTTTATTTTTGCAAATGAGAAGTAGTTTCCATGGAAACAAGACCGCAAGTGATTTATTATTATTCAAGCGATCGAAAGCAGTCCGTGATTATTAATGTCGTTTTAGTTCTGCCCCATTTACCTTTTTGCTGAAGCGTTTATTGAAAACCAAATATTCCATTCATATTTTCGACGAAATTTACTTCTTCCGTTTTACCCGAATTTTAGAAAATATTTTTTTTGCTCTCTTGAGGCTCTAAACATTTGAGAAGAATCCCAAATCTACTTGCCTTAATTATTATATGGTTATTTGAGTTTCTTGAAGCAAATCAATTTCCGATTTTAGTCAGTATAAAAAAAATTGGAAAGGGAAACAAATACACAATCTAGTTACATGCATACACATCAAAAAAAGCGTCATTACAAGATTGAAAATTTAAAAAAAAATGAATCAAGTTACTAAAGAATATTTAAATTAGTGAAAGGACCAAACGAAAGAGGTTGCATGCAGTATCAGGAAACATAATCTTCAGCTAATTATTTAATATTATTTTCCTATAAGGAATTTCTTGCTCAAATATCGATGGCTAGTGCAATCAACCTGCTTGAAAGATAAAAATCTGATTTCACCTCTCTTATATAACACAGCTCGTACAATTTCTGCGTTCACTGCAGAACGTCTAACCTTTAAATATCAATGGGGGCCCGCACAGATTAGCTTTTCCAAATATCGAGTAAATTTAGGCCCGGATGTTACCCAAATGATGTCTGCCTACGACTCCACTCTCACTATAATTGTGAGCAGCAATCCTTCCTTGCTTCTGCTTCCATCATAGCTCAGTGGATTGCAGCAACCTTGACCATCGATAGGTAATATATAAAGGTGGTTGCTCATGTACCACTACGCTAGTTAATAGTCACACCAGACAGAATGAAGACGGTTGCTCTAGTGGTTCTTCTCGTTACCATAGTTTTCGCAGAAGTAAGTAGCCGCTTAATTATCATCAAAGTTTATTAAAGAAAGTGATTTATCGCAACGTCCCTCCTGATTTTTAACGCGCCGAATTTCTGTATCATTTGTAACGCTCTTGACGGGCGGCTTTAATCACGGGCGAAATTCCGGTCGCTCCGGGGCCGGCGAATATTTCTCTCGGCGGGCGGTTCATTAAAATTAATTACTTCGCCGGAAAGTGGCTTTCGATTGTATTATTTTTTCTTTCTTTCAGAAAATTTGGGAGGCGTTAAGAACTGTTGACTCAGGCTTTCAAGCCCATTTGAAATGACAATGACTTTAATTTTCTTTGATTTTCGACTGTTTACAGTGCAAATAGCAATTAGGTGATTCTTGCTTTAGTAGCGAAATTAAGGAAAATTTTTCTGAAAATTGAATTCAATTTTAAAACGTATGCAAATTGTTAGAAAATGAATTCGGTGTTAATAATCTCGATTGCAAATTTATTCATTCATGTAAAAATAATCATAATTTTTTGTGAATCTTATTTCTCAGCAATGCTGCAAAACTGAAGTTGTTTGTAAACAATTCAAAAACAAATTAATTTAACAAGTTCATTGAATACTAAAGTTGGAAACTCTACGTTCAATTGATTGGAATATCATGTAACATTTTCATTCTCTGTCAGTTACACATATTAAAAATATTGTCAAATACAAATCACAAATAAATATGTTAAAGCAGACTTAATTTTGAAGGTGAAAAAAGGAATAAAAACTATGGGCTAAAGTTAGAGCCTTGCGGAATGTCCGAACGTGGACTTAATTTCAACTTCCTGAGGTCCGGTTTTTCGATCTCAGTTTAACTTTAATCTTCAGTTTATTCTCATTGCTTCTATAGGAATAAACTGAAGATTAAAGTTAAACTGTGATCGAAAAACCGGGCCTTAGGATATTATTTGTTTAACAATTTCAATTCCTAATTTGATTCTTTGGTTAAATGCTAAAAATGTCACTGAATGATGAACACTAAAGCAATGCTGTTTAACTATCTCTTCTGGTTTATATTTCATCGTTTGATTCATCCCTATTTGTTCCTTAATGCATTTGCTTTTGTACAGCAAAAGTTCTACGAAAATATTTTCGACGTTTTATTTTATGTAGGTAATGGTGCGCGAAAATGAGATCGGTTTTGTAAATACATAATATTTATGATTAAAAAGGCAATCTCTCTTCAGAATAAATTTATTTCTCGCACTTCGAGAAGCTCTGCGCTTTGTGAGGGATTAATTTGTTCATAAATAATGTCAATACAATATCTTTTTGCTTGTTTGAAAATTAAAGTATTTAACAGTTTGCGTAATAAGATGAATGCGACGTGACTTGGTAGAAATGAAAACTAATAGGAAAAAAGCTACTTCAGAAAGTTACTTATAGTAAATGATAGTTTTCTAGGAGACCTTAATCAAACATTTGGCAGAAAGAAAATTAAATACGTTTTCGAACTTGGCAAGGAAAAGGAAAAAATATTTTGATTAAAAGATTGTAAATATAAATGTTTGGTTCAAATAATAAATTGATTGTTTCTGTGAAAAGATTAAATAAAACAAATTCTAGGGAATCGAAATACATAATCACATTAATTTTAACTCTTTATTAAGAATGTGTAAATGAAAAAACAGCTTGATGTTTTAGGCGGATCTAACAGTTCTTTGTTGGGGGGGAAGGGGCGATTCCTTTTCCGTAACTCAAGAAGTGAAAGGGTTCTAATTTCTTTAATTTCCTTGATGTTTTATTCACTTTACTATTAATTCCAATTTTAAAAATTAGTAGGCTAGATAATTACATATTATTAATGTTATTCACTTTGACAAAGCAAAAAATCCTATTTGCGAAACGTCAGTAAATAAAGATAAATATACAGGGTGTTTCCTAAATATGGTCCGTAACTTCAGAGCGTAATTATTTGCGATATTTTAATAAAAAGCTTTTATATAAACATGTGTCCGGAAACGCTTATATTCCGAGATACAGGGTGTAAAAGTGAAAAATTATAATTGTGTATACACGAGTTTTTTTGTTAACATTTTTAGATTTTGTTTTACAAATACACAGTACATGCCTAATTTCTGAAATAAAGGTACACAATGTGTAGTGACAGAGTTCTGTGTCATTATTCTCAGAGCTCGTTTTTGAATAGTCAAAATTTCGGTAGCTTGTACTGCACACCCCCCCCCAGTATATAATTCCATAAAGTAATGTAGATTCAAAATAACCAAAGTAAACGTTCCGTATAGTGTAAGTTCACACACCTGTTGTCCAAACCTTCGTAATGCGTAACATACACTAGAAAGTTTATTTCGTAATAAGTCTATATACAATGTCTGTTATTGTTAAACCTAGTAATTTAATTGTATTTACCGGTTTCACACTTTTGTTATCACACCAAATTAAGGAAGTTTTTAAATTATATAGGCTTTTATTTTTTGTTTTCTTTTAAAACACATAAATGCTGTTTTAAAAGACGATCCATTACAGCTTTATTAATTTTTAACGAATTATTTATTAGTACACCTATTATTTAATTGGGAGTTAATCTTATTTGTATTCATAACTACATCTTTATACTTTTTATTGATGATTAGTGCTGCGCAGTCATCTACGTACAGCGTAATTTTTGTAATTTCCGGCCCTACATGTTTAGTAAGATCGTTGACATACAAGAGGAACAATGTCGGTCCGAGCGTAGAGCCTTGGGGCATTCCGTGTTGCACGTTCTTTATGTAATGACGAATACACTTGACACCTTGACAGCGATTCTCCTGATGTATTTTGATTTTTTGACTCCTTCCAATAAGGTAAGATTGTAAGCAATTATAGACACATCCTCTTATACCAAATCATCTTCATTTAGTGCGCTGTATGTGCTATCCAAAAAATGAAACAATGCGGTGTTCCTTGTTGAAAACCGTTCTTCTCTTTTACATTGATGTTGTTTTTTAATAGAAAGCTTTTAAGCCTGTAGTTGTAAACATTTTCCAATATCTTTGAGAAAGCTGTAAAAAAGTAATAGTGCTTAACATTAACTGGATTCAATGATAAATAGTAGTAGTTGTTTAAACATGGTAATTAGTTTTTAGTTTCCACCATTACTGTAGAATAATTTTATTTACAAGTATTTAATAGCGAAGCATTATATTTACTTACATAGCGTATTCAAAAATGATTGAAGAGCGTTTGAATTTAGCGCATTAGTTAATTTTCTATTACGTATTGTTAGTAATTTTCACCTTACAACACTTGTAGTCCTGGTGAGCTTGATGAATTCGACGTACATTTTATCAGTAGCATACTGTTGTTGTTTACATTTTGATTTCTTTATTTTACTATTAAACTTATCAAAAAAAAGTTTTTCGTATTACCATGACCACTTTAGAAATGATAAAATAATGAATGAATTATTCCAAGTACCGCCTAAGGTAAAACAGTACAGAATTTAAGAACTTTTAAAAATAATCTAACGAGCGGTAAATTTAAACGCCTTTCAATCATTTCTGAACACACTGTATACCTAAGTCCAGGGTTTAAGTTTTTTTAACGATTATTTCAACAATTTTTATTAAGAGTTTAAGCTTTGGCTTAAAGATAAGTTGGAATTGTTTAACTGGGCGGGCCTAAGTGCTAAATTCTGAAACATCACTTTTTGACTTTCCATCGTAAATCACTGATGATCGAAATACCTATACTGACGATAAATTTGATTATACGAATTAAATATAAAACATTTCTTCATTTTAAATAACATCAAACGTCAAATTTGAGTGTGAATTGAGTATGAGTGAAGTTTTAAAATTTGGTCCTAAAAGGGCCGAATTCAGAGACATGAAATAAGTATCACTCACATCCATTTTGAGTCGAAGTCTTTGTAACTTTAGAAATTGGAATTCAGAAACATACAGGGGCCCGATTCTTGAACCGTGCGAGACGATTCGAATGCGAAAATGACGTCAAAATGACGTAGACTCTCGTACAAAACTATACAAATTGTTCGAAAATACGTCATTTTGACGTCATTTTCACATACGAATGAATTCGCACGATTCGAGAATCGGGCTCCAGATCGCAATGTTCGCCTTAAGTTGAGCGCAAAATGAGTAAGAGAAATTTTTATTTTAGTAGAGAACTGAACGTCCTTATCTACATGTTACGAACCAAGTAAGTAATTGATTATTATTTATATGCCCAGTCATTATGAATAATGACTAATGATTTCAGTTTAATTTATTAAATTGACCAGACATTATAAATTAAGCTACTTTTTAAATTACATACTTTAAGAACAGTAAGAAAATTCTTAGAAATTCAGAGTCGAGATGTCTTAAAAACTCATGTTATGTTTTCGATAAAATAAACCAAACAAAGATATCTTCTTCTGGCTCTCGAGTAAAAAGTATAAACGTAAGAACAACACCTGAGTAAATTCGCATTACAGGGTCATGATTCATGATAAAATAATGTGTTTTTAAGATGCCAGAAAATTTTAGTTAACGACTGATTGCTTAATGTTTGTCACATGATCATTCCTCTCCTTTCCCAACACCTACTGCTATAGTCCGGCCACCGAACGCACGGAGCAATAAAGCTGCGTTATGTACACGTGATTGTCGTTTCTGTGAGCCCGATTTTCACTAGACTACAGTGTAATTTGTCTTTTTCTTATTTTTAACAGATTTGCGTTATTATTAATCTTCACGAGAAAGATATCCGTTAGTACATCTATTGAAAATGTCATTTTTCCATATTTTAAAAGCTAACCCAATACTTCTTACAGGGTTTTGTTTCTGTTAGGTGTAAATACGTCTTTCCATGTTCTTGCCATGAGGGTAACGCGTGATCACTCCGTCTCTTCGGTAACCGAAGTATGGAAAGGTATCATTATTATCACATTGCTTGAACAAATAATAACAGTATTTAGAGCGACTAGTCAATGCGATAAACATAAAAATGGCAAAATTTACAGCAGTGCCCGTAATTATTAATAATGTAATTATTATTAATGGCCTGAAATTATACAGGGTGTTAGGTAATTGACTGGACACCTTCAAACCACGTATTGAGAACACTCTGCACAGTAAAAACGCCTTTACATTCGAGGGTGTTGTGGCTTCCGTTTCCCGGAAAAAATGCAAACAAAAATCGATAAAAATTGTTTGGAAACCACTGATTTTCTTATCTACTGTTACACCCACGCGCCGAACGGCATCCGGGCGGGCGATCCCTTCTCATAAATTCCCAGATGATTTATTGTTTAACGACAAGCAAATAACGCACCTTCAGTGTCTCAACAGATTTCGGAGTGGAAAGGTCAGTGTTAGGTCAGGGTTAGCTTACACAAATAACGAAATTGTTGACATTATTCTAACGTACGGAGAATGTAGGTGCAATGCACGTGCTGTAGTGCGTAGATATCGGCGGCGGTATCCCCTGCATCAGCTTTAATAGGCGCTCGCTACGTAAGTACATAGGTCCTATCAGCGGTCCTCAATAGTTGGCTCTTTTTGCATTTTTTCAAAATGTCCAGAAAATCCATCATGTCTAGGTACTTTCTGATCCCATTTGACGCCCTTAATCTACAGTTTTAATTTATCTCAAAAACTGGTTTGTTGAAAATAAGTTAAGCCTAAATGAAGCAAAAACCTCGAAAGTTATTTTTAGTATAAAAAAGACAACTGATGGTGACAAAGTTAACCCCGCAAAATTTCTAGGTATTACCTTAGAGCCCTCACTGAACTGGGAACTACATATCAACTCTATCTCGAAGAAAATTTGCAGTGGCATATTCTTAATTTCTTCTTTAAAACATTCCGTATCTTCTCAAGTTTTAAAAACAGCCTATTTTTCCTTTTGTCATTCTCATATTAGCTATTGTATTCTGGTGTGGGGTCACTCTGCAGCACAGAGAATATTTGGACTGCAAAGAAGAGCTATTAGATTAGTGGGGAATTTAAACTATAGAGATGATTGCCGTTTCCTATTCGTCAAATTTAAAATTTTAACCTTACCGTGTATCTTCATTCTCGAATGTGTAATTTATATTAAAAAGCATCTCAGTGAATTATCGGCACAAGGAGAAATCCATCATTATCAAACCCGAAATACTAATGACATTAGGTCGCGTTTTTAAGACTAAGTAAAAGTCAAAATGGGCCAAATTTTATTGCCGTCAAATTATTTAACCATATGCCTACAGCTGTAAGGAATTTATCTCTGTCTGACTTTAAAGTGACTGTAAAAAACTTTTTAATAAATAAAGCATTCTATTCTTGGAATGAATTTTTGAACGTTCCTTTTTCGACGCTGTAACTTCACTGTTTAGTGTATAATATAATTTGTCTTTTTTAATGTGTTTTATATGGATACATGTTTAAGGTCTATTTGTACCTGGACGACTATAACTCTTGCACTGAGTCTTGACTTCTAATTTTACAATGTACTTAATTGTTTTGTGTATGTGTATTTAGGCTAGTTAATAGCATTTGTGACGACTGTAAACACCCTGTGATACTTAACGGAATAAATTTATTATTATTATTATTATCCAAGCAATAACCTAACACCCTGTAGTTAAGGTCCGTTTTAATATCTTGGTTTATAACATATACACGTATTAAAAAATGTTTTTACTTTCTTTTTGCAACGGCCACAATAAGCTATTCTTATGCTTACGTCATTATTTTCTATGACGTTTATTCTCATTTCGTACTTAAATTAGGAACTCATGTTTCATCGTTATGAATGCCAAAATGATGGAGAAATAAGCAAAAGTATAACTCTTCCTAAAGTAAGTAAGTGAAAGATGAGCTTCGAATGAGATAAGGATTAGTTAGCCTAAGTGCCTAAGGTACTGTTCCTGAATTCGAGTCATGAACAAGTCTTACAAACACAGTTGGATATCCCTTTCACTATTTCGCTTTTTCTTCTTTCGCCATAGACACTTTAGATATTTGAATGACAAAGCTGGGTAACGTCCACAAAACTTTGCTCTTGAATTGTTCTATACTGGATTTGCTAGTACATAGTTTCCCTAAGGCTCAGTTGTACGACGCCAGTTTGAATTTAATTTAATTTCGTTGTAGTGAAGGGTTTAAGCTTTGGCTTAAAGTTAAGCTGGAATTGTACAACAGGGTACAAATAACTTCCAAATGATTTTGCGTGTATTAGTAAAAATTTGTTGTTAAGTGATAATTGGGGTTGTCTAACACGATCTACAACTAATTCTATTTTTATTTTTTATTTTTATTTTCATTTGTATTTTACTCGCTTTAATTCAATCAAGCACGATAAATACGATAAAGGACATCCAAATCGCTACCATTAAAAAAATTCATCTCAATTTCAAGTCATGCAAGAAATGAAGAGATTCATTTTTTCAGCGCATTTTCTTTACTTTAATTGGAACGATGGATATGCAGTCATACAATTTAAGCATTAAGGCACTGGTTCCTTCGATTTTGTCAAAATTTTGCAATTGAATTTTTTTTTACTTGAAAATGTTCAGAGCAAATTCAAATCTGCATCTGCCAACGGACGTAGAAATGATAGAGTTAATAAACCACGAAGCAAATGATTATTTAATTTTATTTGTGGAGGTTTCATTGGCTCGTGTGTATTTCCAATTTGGTTTGCAATTCCAATAAATCCGCAGCGCCAAAAGCTATCATTTGTTGTGTGGCAACTGCGGATTTCTGCGCAGCGCCCCAGGGGAGGATGGCTGAATATTTTTTCATTTTACGCTGACGTAATTTTATGATTTAATTTCCTTACGCTAATAATTTTCAATGTAAATTCCGCTCGCATGGACCTGTATGCTTCTTTTTCTACGCGTTATTACGGTTACTTTTGTCTTACGTTTGCTACTTACGTGGGTTTCTTACGCAACGAAAGCGAGTTCTTTTCGTGCAAATGCTGTTCACGAAGTCGCGCAACATGTTATTATACGCTAATAAGGGTAATATGTGAGTGGTATTTCTTTGTGAACACGCTCGCTACTTTCTGCGCTTATGTAAGATCGTAATAAATAGTGCATGTATATGTATACTCGCAACTATGTATGAATATGTACCCACCTTCTGTATTAAATTGTTTTGTTCGGTATCTATTTTATTAATTTCACATTTTTACTATTTCCTGATTTAACTTAACCGTTTTCGAGATATCGATATCTAGACGAAACTTTTCCTGGTAAAGGAATTGGATGCAGGGGTGCAATTGAATGGCCAGCTAGGTCTCCCAATATGACACCACTTGACTTTTCTCTATGGGGTCACCTTACAAAATAGGATTTCAAAGAAAATAGTTGTTTATTAAAAATGTGGGGCGTTGTTATGGAGTTAGAAAATTTCTAAGGTAACTCGATATCTCGAAAACGGTTAAGTTTAGGTATGTGGTGTGTTATACAATTATTTTTAGAATTTTGAGAAGAAGTGAAATATCGCGTAAAATATCAGGTGTTCCATTTACAAAAAAGTAACTTTGTTTTCCTATGACTTTTTGACTGATCGTGTATACTTAATTTTTGTTTAGCGTAATAGATTTTAAAAAGCCCTAAAGTTTTTGTACTTAACATTTTTCGCTAGCCACCTTACTTTAAGAAATAATCGATCGTTTCCATACATATCAGCGACCGTGTATAAATAAATGCATTAAACGTTCAATGTAACCATGCACCATTTATGTTAATCGTTTTTCAAAAATATCACTAGACTTTTCTGATGTGTATACCTAAAATAGAATTATACAAATGAATCTCAAGTAGTCTAGTACGTCCTAAATTTTTACTACACTCGTAACCAGGAAAGATGAAGGCTCGTCATAAATCTACGCGTCTGGTTTAAGATGCGGTAGAAGTATAAATAAGTTTCTATCTCTGTCTTATGTATAACAAACAGTTACGCGTACACAAATTAGTGTGCCTTCCCTAGCTTCATAGGTTTCCTGGTTACGAATGTATGTAGTGATTTCCTAGGCATTAATAAACAACTAAGATATGGTGGTAACGAGATGACAAACACTTTATGAATTAACGTGAAGTAATCTATTATAACGTGCCTTTTTTAAAATTTCTCTCCCTACTTAACCGTGAATTGGCAGTTGAGAACCAACTTTCTTTGAAACTTAACATAACCTCATTTTTCTTATTGAAGGAAATTGCTGAATTCGGTAATCGTGCTTCTTACTGCGTGCTTGCACCGCATGAATTGCCGAACTCAACAAATGTCATAACATAAACGTTTTATTAGTTTAAAAGTGGGATTATGCTGTTTCATACGTCAAGTCGATTGGGGCCGGTTCACAACTAACAATTCACGGCCAACTAGGGAGAGATTTTAAAAAAGGCACGTTACACATTCAGCCAGTTCATATTTTTAAGTTTCTAACATGCTCCCATTTTATTAATCCCAAAATAAAACGAAGACAAGAATTCTGCGTTTTCTGAATTCTTTGACTAGCTGCAATGTCAATGCAAGGGCAATAGATAGCGTGACAATAATTAAAATTCGACAATAAAGAAAGAATCACAGAATTGAATTTTTAATTTTAAATTGTAGAAAATGTCGGATTTCAAAGAACAATATGATTTCTGAACTAATTTATTTATTAATTAATTAAATGAAGAGATTGTTAGTGAATAATATATAATTAAATTGGAAGAAGCACTAACATAAATTTTTGGCGGAAAAATTTTTCCCCCAAAATTTATGTTAGTGCTTTTTCCAATTTAATTATAATTTATTTATATATGAAGAGAATCTCTACCTATGATGTTTATAGATTATGACGTCGTTCGTTTTTTTTTTTTTTTTTTCATTTGGAAATTTGCAACTATGGCCTGACGCTACTGACCAGTGTACCAAAAGAAACGACTTTTCATTTCATTAGACTGTAACTTTTACTCGGATTAATGAGGATCGCTAATGACGTTATTATTGCACCACTTATTTTAGTTGCACTGTTGTCATTGGTGCCATTACTATTCTGAAAATATATAATAACATACACTGTGATCAACAATATTTGAAGGTTTGCGTCTGAAATATTTTCAAAATATTATCATTTTTTCATTCCATAACTATTTAATGTCTATAATGTGGGTTTTTATTTATTTCGCTTTACACGAAAGTTTTTATGTTGTATTGTGTTAAAGAATATTTCAATAAACAAAACTGCTAGCATTCGTGTCCGTCTTTTAATTTGAAACTTTTTGCACACACACTGACTCGTACGTTTTCTTTTTACATAACAACCTAACTACTGTCTCTATCTCCTTTCTCCTCTCTCTGTTTCTCGCTACTCTCTTCACCTTTCTGCTTCTCACTTCCCACAATAATAATTTTTTTCCACTACTAGTACTATAGCCTGTCATTTTGACATATGTTAGGTTGCTGTGAAAAACAATTTCTCGACCTGAGGTAAATAATTTTTTTTCCTACACTAGTAGAAAATTCAATTTTACCGGCTCATCAGAGAGGAGAAAGCAAACGTTTCCACGGCTAGCCCGGCAAAATGAACATAAATGCCTAGCCGAGAAAATAATTTACGAGGCTTTACCACTAGGTGGCGCGACAATAATTTCTGGAATGCATTCTCATCGACATCAAAAAAATTAATAAACGTAAGTTTTTTTTATTTAATTCCACTGGTATTTGGTTTTAAAAAGGATTAAAATTATCAAAAAAAAAAAAAAAAACTTGGCAGCGGTGGAATTCGAACCCATGCCTCCGAAGAGACTGGTGTATTAAACCACCGTCTTGACCGCTTAGCCACACTACTATACGTGTTACTGTGTTTTAAAACATCTATAATAATTTTAATAGAAACTCAATTTTAATATTTTTACTTCGAGAAAAAGAACGTTTGTGTGATATTAACAAAATTAATTATAATTGTGTAGGAAAAAAAAAAATGTGTAAACCATGGCGATAAAGCAATTTTCGAGGTCTTGAGAAGTGGCCAGGCTCGGCTGCTCGCCTCGCCTGTCCATATCTTCTCTCGACCTGGAAAACAAGCACTTTACCGCCTCGGTCTACAATATACTATTATTATTTACCGGTAAATAATGAACATCAATTAATCAATGAGATACACCCTTAACCACATAAATTCACTGATAGCGAATACGTATTTCAGTAACAATGTTACCATCTTCAGCGCTAAACTGGTATTAAATTTAAAATTAGAAATAAAATGAACTAAGCTAAAAAAGAACTCCCTCTCCCCTATACTAAATTAAACGTGTAAACCCGGATTCCTTGAAAACTTAAAGGTCGAAGAGGCTGGAAGTGACCGGCCCTGTTTTCTCTGAATTCATCAATCTGTTTCTGTTTCTGTGTATCTCTAAGCTTTCGTGGGAATCTAGATCTCCTTTATTATTAATATGTTTTATTAATTCTATTTTATTTACCGAGTGTTTGTTTTCAACCATATGTAAGGCCACACTGGATTTATCGAACCTTCTGAATTTTAAATGAGCCAGGTGTTCTTTGAATCTAATTTTTAATGATCTTTTTGTTTGCCCTACATAAATTTGATCACAGTTTTTACAACTTATTTTATATATGCCGGATTTATCCTCAGAATCCACTTTATCTTTTGGATTTTCTAGCAAAGATTTTATGCTGTTATTGTTTGTGTAGACTATTTTTAAACCTAAATTTTTAAAGATGGTACCTAAACCTTTAGTGTATTGAGGATAAAACGGCATTTTTACAATTTTCTTATAATCTACATCCCCCATTTTATCAGATTTTAATGTGGTTATTTTCTTAATATCTAATTTTTGTTTTTGTTTTCTAATAATGTTATAGATTATATCGGCTTGATAACCGTTATACGCAGCGATTTTAATAATTTCTTGAAGTTCTTTATTATAATTAACCGTTGATAAAGGGAACATTAACATCCTATGTACTAAGAAATTTAAGGCGGCTAATTTATACTGTTTGCAATGATTTGAGTCCGCGGGAATAAATCTATTAACATTAGTAGATTTCCTATAAACGTTAAATTCTAATTTATTATTATTTCTAGTTATTGAAATGTCTAAAAAGGGTAGTTTATTGTTAGTTTCTATTTCATAGGTAAATTTGATGGTTGCGAATTTAGAGTTTAAAGTTTCAAGAAATTGATCTATTGAACATTTACTTTTGTCAAACACACAAAATATGTCATCGACGTATCTCAACCAGACTTTAGGAAAATAATCTGTAGAGTTTTTGAGTTCCGTTTCAAATTTACCCATAAAAAGATTTGCCATAAACGGTGATAGGCTATGTCCCATGGCTGCACCTTCCGTTTGTTGATAAGTACTAAAATTAATTTAATTCAAGCTGATATTAAATTTCTGAAAGATTGCAAGAAACTTAAAGTTTTCCCTAAATTCATTAATACAAAATCGTCCACAAATTCCTACTCTTGCTTTAAAGCAATTCAATATGCTAAAGAAAAATGGTTATCTTCAGAAATAAAATATCAGTATCATAAATTAAGTAAATTAGAATTAGAATTATACGAATTACATCTAACCTTAATTAAATCCCAAAGTTATCCTGAGTACTTAGAATGGATAAGTTTTTTGAATAAAACGGAAGATGTCATTCAGAAGAAATTGAAACAAAAAGTAGCCACATTAAACAAAAAATTGACGAATTTGCTTAGTAAAAAACCACCACCGGAAATTCAACAAACTTACCCAGATGATTTGTTAATTAAAAATGTATCATCAAAATCCTTTAATGAGAAAGAGAAAAACTTACTTAGCAAAGGACTAAAATTTAGTCTTGAGTTCAGTAAGCCACCCATAGATGATGAAATCATAACAGGTATAGAAAATTCGATCAAGTTTCTTAACGAAAATGTTAAAAGTTTTGTTAGAACCACGTGCAAAATCCAAATTTCTAAAAATAAAGTCCAATCCTCCCACAAAAACAAGTTAAAAATTTCAAAATCATTAAAGGACTTAAAGAAAAAGATTGTTTTTACCTTAAAGCGGACAAAGGTAATACAATGGTTATTTTAGATAAAGAAGATTATTTTGACAGAGTAAATTGCATGCTTAATCAAGGCCAATACCAGAAAGTTAATAAGAATCCCTTACCTAAAATGATCACTGAGACCAAGAAAACGATGTCAGACTGCAAAAAAATGATCACCAACGCTTTACGATACAAACTAACAATATCTAACCCAATAATCCCTAGATTGTATTGTTTACCTAAAATACATAAACCGGGCAACAGCATGAGACCCATTGTTTCTTGTATAAATTCACCGACTTCGTTATTATCGAAATGGTTAAGTGATAAATTTAATAACCTCCCAGTCAAATTACCCGACTTTTCTGTTAATAACTCATTAGAATTTATTGGAAAATTAAAAAACCTAGAAATAAAACAGAACGAAATTTTAGTATCCTTCGATGTCACTTCGTTATTTCCAAGTATACCTGTAAAAACCACCTTAGATTACTTAAAAGAACTGTTACTAGAAAATAACTTCGATAATGAAGAAGTAGAAGAATTAGTAAAATTGACTAGTTTATATATGAACCAAAATTTCTTTAAATTTAATAATGGGTTTTATCAACAAACGGAAGGTGCAGCCATGGGACATAGCCTATCACCGTTTATGGCAAATCTTTTTATGGGTAAATTTGAAACGGAACTCAAAAACTCTACAGATTATTTTCCTAAAGTCTGGTTGAGATACGTCGATGACATATTTTGTGTGTTTGACAAAAGTAAATGTTCAATAGATCAATTTCTTGAAACTTTAAACTCTAAATTCGCAACCATCAAATTTACCTATGAAATAGAAACTAACAATAAACTACCCTTTTTAGACATTTCAATAACTAGAAATAATAATAAATTAGAATTTAACGTTTATAGGAAATCTACTAATGTTAATAGATTTATTCCCGCGGACTCAAATCATTGCAAACAGTATAAATTAGCCGCCTTAAATTTCTTAGTACATAGGATGTTAATGTTCCCTTTATCAACGGTTAATTATAATAAAGAACTTCAAGAAATTATTAAAATCGCTGCGTATAACGGTTATCAACCCGATATAATATATAACATTATTAGAAAACAAAAACAAAAATTAGATATTAAGAAAATAACCACTTTAAAATCTGATAAAATAGGGGATGTAGATTATAAGAAAATTGTAAAAATGCCGTTTTATCCTCAATACACTAAAGGTTTAGGTACCATCTTTAAAAAATTAGGTTTAAAAATAGTCTACACAAACAATAACAGCATAAAATCTTTGCTAGAAAATCCAAAAGATAAAGTGGATTCTGAGGATAAATCCGGCATATATAAAATAAGTTGTAAAAACTGTGATCAAATTTATGTAGGGCAAACAAAAAGATCATTAAAAATTAGATTCAAAGAACACCTGGCTCATTTAAAATTCAGAAGGTTCGATAAATCCAGTGTGGCCTTACATATGGTTGAAAACAAACACTCCGTAAATAAAATAGAATTAATAAAACATATTAATAATAAAGGAGATCTAGATTCCCACGAAAGCTTAGAGATACACAGAAACAGAAACAGATTGATGAATTCAGAGAAAACAGGGCCGGTCACTTCCAGCCTCTTCGACCTTTAAGTTTTCAAGGAATCCGGGTTTACACGTTTAATTTAGTATAGGGGAGAGGGAGTTCTTTTTTAGCTTAGTTCATTTTATTTCTAATTTTAAATTTAATATCAGTTTAGCGCTGAAGATGGTAACATTGTTACTGAAATACGTATTCGCTATCAGTGAATTTATGTGGATGAGGGTGTATCTCATTGATTAATCTGATTACAACCACAGGTTTAGTGTTGCTTTGTGATTAATGAACATCAATGTTACGTACGCTTTCAGGTACAAATCTTGTGATTTTTCAGGCAATAGATTGTTTGCCACTTGTCCGTAAGGACAAAAAATATTGTAGAGCGGCACATTCAATCATTGTTGATCACAGTGTACATAAATGTTCAGGTAACTTTTTAAAGTTAGTAATGGCAGCAATAACAATGACGCCACGCGTCAAATTAATTATATCTAGAAAATATTGGGTGGTATGCATAAAGCGAAGTACATGCTAATACTTCAAGCACCTACTTCGAAAGTGAAGTACCTACTATAGTAACGTAGTATTTACTATGCGATTTAGTAGATACTAGAGCACAAGAGCACATAGAAGATTTTACTTCGCTGTAGAAGCACCTACTGTAGTATTTACATCGAAGCCTCAGATTCATTTTAATAGTAAATACTACTGCAGCGTAGTATTTACTACGTGCTGTAGTATAAACTTTGCTTTCGTAGTATATGCTTCAGAACTGGAGTAGGTACTTTATGTAATAGAAGATACTTCGAAGAATATACTAATTTGAGAAGTATTAGCATCTACTTCGTTTTACGCATACCACCCAATATCTCCCAAAGCAGTTTGCCTTGAATTACACTTGTTTTGATAACATTTTAACATATCCCCCTTTTCAGTATTTGACAGAAACATTTTAATACGAACTAAATTTAAAGAAATGATTAATCAAAGACAGTTTGAAAACAATTTCCATGTTCTTCTGTTTCAACGAGCACCATATTTTGTTCTTGGCCAAGAAGATTATTGTAACTATGCACTTCCCGCGAATATCAAGACTTATTTACTTATTACTATAATACGGAAATCCATTTCCATTTGAAAAAGTTAAAAACATTGAAAATCTCGATTTTCTGATATTGCCATAAAATCGAGCGGAAAAAGTTACTTCGTGAAGCTTCAAATAAAAAAGTTAGCTATTGTAGACATATTCCGTAATACCAAGATTTAATTACCAAATAACTTAAAAAGTAGTAGGCTTTGAGAGTTAATATTTTAAAGACATTATTAATTTGAAATCCTGAAAGCGATACGATGCTTGACCCATTAAAAAAGGTTAAAAACAATTGGTTTCCCGATGTTACTATAAAGTTGAACAGGAAAGGCACTGAAGCTTTTCTAATTTAAGTTACTTCGTAAAAATTCAAATAAAGAATTAGGTATTGTAGCAGCTTCCCGTGAACAGCCCGTATATCTACGAAACCGTCAGTCCTAACTTATTTCAATATCCCATTGAAAGACGGACCCCAAAAAAGTGCAACCCTTTTTTAATTTAAACTTGTTTGTATCTCTTGTACTTTACGAGATCCTATAGTAGTTCTTTAATTAGTTGTAACCTTATATAGGTAGCACAATAATAACGTCATTAGCGATCCCGATTTTCCTTGGTAAAAGACAACATCGCCGATGGATTGGAAAGTCATTTTTTCAACTGTACCTACATCGTCACATGACATTATGGTATTATGGATAAAATATAGAGAGGAACATATTGCTACGTTATTCGTTATTGAGAAATTCATTTGTTTATTTTTCAATATCGTACATATTCGTCTACAAACATGAAATTCTTTTAGATTCAAGGCGTAACCTTTTCCTTTTATTTTAATTTAATAAAATCTATGAATGCCTTTGGGTCATTTGTGCGTTCATTGATTATTACTTATTACTTAGAAAAAAATTTAAAATAAACACTGCTCAAATTAAAATTCTTTTTTAACAATTTCTTTTATTGCAACAATAGTGATTGCTTGTTTATTCGGTTGAATTTAATATAAATTAAGTTCCTTTAATGACCATTTGTATATCACAAAACAGATGAAAACAATTGAAGGCGGAATTTATTATTACTGTTATTTAAAAAGCAAGTTCTAAATTGTTCATTTACAAAATTAAATTAATAATCTGTTTAGTTCCTTACGTTTTTTACACCAAACTAATGTTTATTATCACTTCACCTTGCGTAATTAAATTGATTCGCGTTCATTAATTTTGAGTGACAATAAATACATTCAAACCCATGTATTTTGTTAAACTCTTTCCAATTTAACGTTGCTCGTATTTATAAGCAGTGTTAAAAAAAGAAAAACTAAAACGCGTCATACAATGATGAAAATACATACCTTTCTGTAATACTTAAAGACTAATTAAAAGAGAAGTATGGCCACGAGTTTGCAATGGTGAAGTACATTTAATCGATTTGATTTGCTTCATTTTCACTTTTCAGAAGGACAACTTCTTGCCAAATAATAGAATCACTTTAGTTAAAACTGACTTGAAAATCGACTATTATTGATCATCAAGCAAATCAACAAGCCTCTCGATTGAAAAATAATTCGATAATTTTCATTACGTTTCTCCATAAATATTATAATGACTTTGGAATCGGTTAGATCGGTCTGTTAGATAAACGAGTAATAGATTTTGTATTTAAAGGATTCCGTAGATGAGCGCAAAGAGAAGATTCGCAAAAATCGTGAAGAATGCATCAAAGAAACAAAAGTGGATCCCGCTCTCATAGACAAGGCCGATAACGGTGATTTCCCCGACGATAAGAAGCTGCAATGCTTTGCCAAGTGTTTCTACACGAAGGCGGGCTTCATCAATGAGAAGGGGGAGCTGCTGCTGGACGTCGTCAAAGCGAAGATCCCTCCGGAACATAACCGTGAGAAGGCGATCGAAATCATCGGAGTCTGCAAAGACCTGAAGGGGGAAGATGCCTGCGAAACCGCTTACAAAATACACAAGTGCTACTTCGAACGCTCTCACGAGCTTGTCAAGAAGGAATAACACGGAAGGGGTATCCAATAAAAAATTAGATGTGCGAGAGGAGGGAGAGTCAAAATTTCGTTGAAATGAAATACTGTATTTATTGATAAAATACATGTGATATTAATAAATAAATTACTTAAAATACTGAAAACTAATATCGAAACCACTGTTAAAGTTGATTTGACAAATTTATTTAAAAAGATAAATAAATTCCTGTCCTTGTTACTAGTTAATTCAGTTTTCATCATGACTTTCATCAAACTCATCAAATCCACAAAATTTCAATAAAAGTTAATAGACTACCCGGAAGTGCCATCTCTTGATCCGCAACAGAAACATTTTCGCTTACAATTCACAAACTCTGTCAAAAACCATAACAAATTTAAATTAAATAAAAGTAATAATAGAGCAATTTTAGATTGCTACCTACCTGAATGGCAGCAAATTGCAGGAGGGCAATTTAAGATCTCCAACACATCCGGCTAACTCCTGGAGATGGGGGGGGGGGGTTCGTACGGAACCCCAAAAGTAGGGTAGGCGCACCACTTATAGCCAGTACACCGGTTATAGCCACTTACCTTTTTATTTACTCCTAGTTAAGCTCTATTGAACCGTATTCAGCCATACTGATTTCAAATTTTCGCGCCAAACATGTCGGTAACATAATCCTTACTGCTCATGCGTCTATTGTACACAAGAACAAAGACAGACATTTCAACTTCAACGATTGTCGTCAAACACCTGTTTTCTTACAACTTTCGTTAAGAGACATTTGGTGAGTACAATGCTTTTTATTTAGTGTTATCTTGAATTGTGTCGACAGTGTATTTTTTTCCGAGTCAGGAATGTCTTAAATTAGTTTAAAATCATCGAGATAATGTTGTTTTCTCACTCGTTATAGTTAAATTATAGGTGGCTATAAATGGATCACTAAACTTGCAGTTTTCAATTTATAGCCATACAACGGCTATAAATGGGGTTTTTAACTATACCGTTTTTAGCCACTATTTCCGAATGAGGCACCATGGCACCAAAGAAACCAGGCAACGGAAGAGAGCACCAAAACACAGAAAAGGAACAAAGGTACAATTCATCTATATACACAGTAAAAGCTATCATGAGCTATTCATGAATTAAAAGTAAATGGATTGCCTAAATCAAAAGCTAGCAAACAGTTCGAATTCCTAGAACCACTTTGAGAGACAAAGTATCTGCAAAAACATCGGAAAACATTGAACGTGTTGGAAGGAAATGTACCTTAGGAAAGGAAATTGAAGATAAATTAGTGGAATGGATCGTCACAAATGCAGCCAATGGATTTCCTGTAAATAAAGAGGGTATGATGTATTCTGTTCAGAAAATTGTTGAGAGGAGCCATATCGAAACTCCATTTACAAAGAACAAACCAGGAAGGAAATGGTTTAACTCATTCCTTAGGCGTAATCCCATAGTGAGACAAAAGCACGCTGAATATATCAATAAAGCACGTGCTTCTATTTCCGAGGAAAAAATCAGGACTTGGTTTTCCGAAGTACGCACATTATTGAAAGATGATATTGAAGTGTTGAATCATCCGCAACGAATATGGAATATGGACGAAACAGCTGTATTTTTGTCACCAAAGGGTGGCCTTGTCCTAGCGGAAAAGGGAAAACCTACATACGACATAACATCTAGTTCAGAGAAAGATAATGTAACAACATTGATAACGGTTAATGCTTTAGGCGAATTGGCTCCCTCTCTGACGATATTCAAGTATGATCGTCTACCAAGGGCCGTCATTGATGCTGCCCCGCCACATTGGGGTATTGGTAAAAGTGACTCTGGATGGATGCAAAGCGAGAATTTTATGAATACTTTGCAAATGTTTTCATCCGTTCCTTGTAAAAAGTAATATTCAGAGACCAGTGGTTATTTTTCTAGATGGGCACGGATCTCATTTATCACTTGCATTGAGTGCTTTCTGCAGAGAAAATCAAATTATCCTTGTTTGTCTTCCCGCGAATGCAACGCATATAATGCAACCACTTGATGTTGCTTTCTTCCATCCTTTAAAACAGAAATGGAAAACTTTCACAAGAAAGTGGACGTACGATCACGACGGATTTACCATAACTAAAAAAGACGTCCCAGGAGCTCTAAATACGATTATTCAGGAGGAAAAGTTTCAAGACTCCATTATATCCGGATTTAGAACCACCGGTTTGTACCCTTTTGACGAAGATGGCGTGAATTATAGCAAATGTGTCAATAGAAAATCAGTAGAACATACCAGTAGTAAAATAGAGGATCGATCAGAAATGTCACAAAATGAAACAGCCCTTCTGCAATTAATAGAAAATCGTGTAAAGGAAACTACAGTTTTGGACTTATTTCAAAGAACCTACGAAAGTAAAAGTTCATGCGAAGGAGATATGAGCTATTTAGAATTATATAAATTATGGAAAAGTGTTAAAGACTCTGTTCACATTACAAAACAAACTGCAGTGTCAGATAATACGAGTATATTCACAGCTACGAATCTAGATCAGTTTGTAGATACAGAAGTTATAAATATTACTTTCGATGAAGATGGAATTAGTTTCCCGTTCCTAGAATGGAATGATACCATGGAATATCAAGAAAATGATCATTTGAAAGATTGCATGTCTGAAAGGGATGATTCTAATATTGAATGCTTCGATGGAAATAAAATTACTGTTACTGCACAAGTTCATCAAGTAGAGGAGAGATCTGCAATAAACGATGCCAAAGAAAACCGGAACACTCGTGGAGACAACGAGATATCTATTGTGCTAAAGGAACAGGAAGAAAAAACTGAGTTGGAAATTTTGAAGACAAATAAATTTGGGTCAAAGCTTTGTGTGCAAAACGAAGAAAATGATCTCGATGCGATCAGTGTTGTATCAAATGAAACACACATGGGGTCAAAAAATAAAATAAATATTTTGCAAAACATAGTTTTACAAGCAGGAAAGATGAATGAAAACATTGAAATGAATGAAGGAAAGACAACAATACCGTTTTATGACTCTGGTGAAAATGTTAATGCAGTATTGCACGACGTTCTGCTCTATCCCAATCCGAAACCCAACAAAAAAAGACGGAAAGTGGATAATTTGCCTTCTGTTTTAACTTCTGATCAGTGGGTACACATTGCAGAAGCTAAGGAAAAGGAGCATCAAAGAAAAGAAGAGGTTAAAAAAGAAAAGCAGAGAATTCGAGAAGAAAATAGAGCGAAGAAGTTGGAAAAGCAAACAAAAAGGAGGACCAAAGAAGTTGTCATGAAAACCAAAGAGGCACCAATGAGTACGAATAACCCCGAAAAAAATATTAGGACTGATATAAAAATTGGTTCCTTCGTCATTGTCCGGTACGACGATTTATTGTATCCGGCTGAGGTGGTACAGATTGCCAAAGAGAGTGCAAAGTGTAGAGCAATGGAGAAAAGTGGTGCGCATTGGAAATGGCCCCAAAAGCCGGATGTTATTTGGTACGGCATAAAGGACATATTGGAAGTGATATCAGCTCCAACATTAATTAACTCACGCGGAGTGTTTTTTGTGGACATGATTGAATAGGCGGGCACGATGTTGGAATCCACAAGTTACCTACCTATATTTTTATACTTATGCACTTACTTAAAAAAAAAATTTTTTTGGAAGTTTATAATTAAAAACATAAAACAGATACCTAGTTCGTTTTTCAAGTTCAAAATTCCCACTACCTAGGTACCTGAGACTAAATTTATATAAAAAGCCGCATAGATAATATAAAGGTTCGCAGTGGCTGTAATCGGGACAAAACCGTGGCTATACATAGAGCTTAACTGGCTATAATTGGAAAAATAGACTTCTTTCGCCTTTTAATCAATTCCTGCTTTACGGGAATATATGTCGTCTCTTTTTAGCATTCACTAGCGTTTACAAACAGAGCACGCATCTCACTCTAGTAGTATACATGAAGAAATGTGAATAGAAAATATTTTACATTACAGTGTATTACAGTTATTCTGTTAAAGTGACTATAAATGGTGCGCTTACCCTACAAGTCAAATAATTATTAAAATAAAAATTAGTGCTGGCAACGGTTAACCGATTTTGGATATTTTGGCTATTCGCGGTGTACAGCATGTCACTCATGCAAATAGAGTTGCATGAAAAAAAAAATTCATTTAGATTCACATTCAAGTTATCATATCAAAATATCCGAAATCGGTTAACCGTTGCCAGCACTAATAAAAATTTCCCAATACGGCACCATTGTCTTCATTTAAAATAATCATTAAAAAGCACGCTATAAAATAAAACCAAAAACCAAAATAAATAAACGCAACGAGGTTGTCAAACAGAATCTAAACCCGAAAACTCGTTACCGACTTTACGTTACAAAAGTCAAAACCAAAAATTAACTAACCTCGGAAACAAACGGTTGCTTAATTTACGAAAAAATTTAGAAGCGTGCGTTACCGCAATTCAAATTAAAATAATCCGACCTTGGTTAAGGTTACTGTATTTAGAAGGTACCGCCATTCATTTGCGCGGCTACCGTCCCCCAAATTAAAAAGGACGCGATTAAGACGACATGAAACGCTAAGAAGAAAAAGGACAGATACATAACAAGTTACTGTTGCTAGGGAGTTTATGAATGAATTTGATTAACTAATTAATTAATTAAAAGAGATGACGATACCTTCTCAATACAGTAACCTTAACCTTGGTTACATCCTCGCGCCTCTAACGGTAGCTCTCGTCGTCAATGCCCATAGAGTATCGAATCCGGGGAAGAATCACTGAAGCCAAGACGGCGTATCGCCATTTCCAGCGACCTCTCACGACGTAACTCACCAACAGCGGTTGGGCAAGTCCAAGTCCGGACAGACGGGGGAGTAATGGCGGTAAATGTAACCGTTATGGCACTGATCTTGCGGCAACTTAAAGATGGAGGGGCCCACGAAATCAACTCCAGCGGTTCGAGTAGCCACAGTTGCGATGTTCGTAGTAATCGTAATACATCGAAGGGTAGAAGAAAGCAAAACGTAGAACCAAATAAAACACACACAAGAAAGAAAGGAAAAAAAACCTAAAAGAAAAGAACACATGCGTTACACTTTGTACCACGCCCCAGTACCTGCCGTGGCTAGGTTTTGGACAAGCATTACACAATGTTTACAAATGCAAGTATAAAATCCGGTAAATAACGTACCGTAAACATCCATCTCCAGGCGATTTCAGCCAAAAGAATTACAAAGCACAAAACCAACCACAACAGTGGCACTAACGTGCACCCTCTACGCCGAGGCACGAAAGACTTTCTTTAGCATTCTAAAGAAAATATACAAATAAGTAATATTTTTAATTCCTTTGGATTACATCAGTCCTGGAAACTTTCAAGAATTACAAACACATCGAAAACCTGTGTAGATAACATTTCTCCGATCACAGAGCACAGCAAATGAAATTGATACTGAACCATCCTTTATCTGAAACAAAAATAATTAAGAAGAAAAGATACACGAACATTATAAATACTAACCATTTTGCAGAAGCTTTGGAGATTGAAAGCTGGAATGAGGCACTGTTATCTCCGGATTGTCTTAAGTCGTATACAAGCTTTCACAATACACTTCACAGGTTATTCGATCAAACCATACCTGAAAAAGAAATAAAAATAAATAAAAGTAAGCAAAAAAGACTCATAAATTGGAAGAAAAATGAGGAATTAAAAAAAATAGAAAATACATTGGAAGCACAACTGCACAATGTACAAAGACAATGGAGAGTGCAGACATATATAAAATATTTAGAAATGAATTTAAAGACAGAGTTTCTGAAATGAAACGAAAATCCTACACGGAGTACATTGAAAGATCGGGTAATAGAAGCAAAGCGGTATGAAACGTGATAAATAATAGCTATGGAATTCAATAATTACTTTATCACCGCAAACAAAATTTTAGTGGAAACGATAGGTGGTCCATATCAGAAGGCATGGCATATTCTTAAACAAAATAGGAAGAATCGCATGAATTCAACGTATTTAGAACCAGTCCAAGTAGAAGAAATATTAAAAATTGTGAATAATTTGAAAAATAAATCCACTACAGATATACAGCATGTCCACCGAGTGCCGCAGTCTTCTGTACCGTCTATAGTATACAGACTCTCGTGAAACACTGTTTTAATAAGCTTTCATAAAACGCCAAATGTATTTGTCTAAACTGAAAAATTCGTGAGACAAAAATTAATTTTTTTTTTCTTTCAATATTGACGTTATTTAGCCTTTCCGACCGATTCGTCTGTTTTGATTTGCTGATATATCAATGAATACGTTTTCTTTTTTGTTCAAAGTAACTGAATATGTTCCGGTTAAAATAATTCCTATTTTTCTTTACTTTGAAAATATCTAAATAACGTTATAATAATAATTTTAAAAAATAAAATTTTGAATCACGTTGTCGTTTGCTAGAAAAGAGGAAAACAGTTGCTATGAATTTTGAATTGACAGAACAATTATTCAGATTAGTAGATAACACTGCTTTTACAATTTTGTATTTTTTTATGATAACAAAATGTATTTTCATAATGAAGAGTTACGTGACATAGGAGAAAAACAATAACAAAACTGTAAAAGTAGTGTGAATTTTTTTTCTATCTTATACAGGGTGTCCACCGAGTGCCGCGGTCTTCTCTACCGTCTCTAAGTTTTGCTTAAGAGTTTGTAAAACACATCCATTGCTAGGTAACCTGGATTTGAACGTACCGAACGGACTCGTGTATTAAAATACACGTGTAATTATATCCGTGTACACGTAGAATAAGAGTTAATTACACGTGAATTAATAACACGTGTATTTAATTCGCGAATGTCGTTACACAGATTTACGTGTACACGTTCAAAACCATAGACTCTGGCTCGATACGCGATAAAATTGTCATTGGTATAAGAGATGATTGCGTTGAAAGATCTAGCAGGATAGCAGTCAAAAGGGGGGCAATTAAAAGTTTACTCTTGTTTGATTGCCAAGCTTTCGGAAAGTATTTATTTTCTTCATCAGGGCGGCTATAATGTTAATATGAACGTGTTACACAATTGAAAATGATGATTTTAAAATTCTACTTACATCTAAGTGAGGTTATGAGAGCTAAAGTTGCACATGTGAACAAGCCAGGAATAAATTTCTTAAGTAGTAACCATTATTAACAATTCATAAAGTTGTATTGTAAAACAAATTAAAATTTAAAAGTCACAGTTTAAAATGATGGACAAAACATTTAAAACGTTAACGTGCATAATGGCGCCTATCTGGTAATGCTTGTAGGTTAGTTTAAACTCATTTGGAGGGAAAAGATCCCGGCGGGAAATTTCTTTCAGTTTCTTTAGAGTTTGTAGCATAATCAGGAAGTTCTGTGTGTTTTGTACTGGGATGATTGCTATCAGAAGAGAATGTAACTCTTAAAAAAAGGTATTGACATTTGTCGTGCAAACGAACTTGCTAAAAAGCGGTCAAATACGATAAAAGGTTCAGATTTAAATGCCAAAAACGTTGACGCGTTAAAAATTTACAAGAATAAACAATTAAAAAATGGAACTTCAACCATAATAAAAATTTAAACTTGAATTACAATAAATCAGAATTTTTTGATGTAAAAGATGCAATACAACTTGTACTTCTTTATTTTTAGAAATATATCAACATAATAATACTATTTATATAAATAACAAGATTTACAATATTTTCAATAATTATTAATTCATGGCATACATGACTCTTTTTTCAGTCCTACATTAGACCATCAAGTTTGATGATATTGTAACGATTTTACGGGTTCTATTAATTTTTATTTTCAAACAAAACACGATATAGTTAATAAACTAATTTATTTAAAAACAATACCAATTTATTTATAAACTTACACTATAACACTAACATTTATTTACAAGCTTATATCTAATTTATTTTAACAGCCGAGCGAATTTCTAACGCGAACTTTAATGCGAAACTGTCCAATGTCGAATTCTTGCCGAACTGTGGCCCACTCCCGGCCGCGTGCATTTATAAGCCGAAGCTGTTGTTCTCGTACTTTCTGGAGCGCGACAGACTGTCTGGTCTAATTTATTCTGCCGCCGGCATTCTCCAGGCCGTCTGCAGAAGCCTCTAGTCTAAGGCGCGTCGGCTGTGACGCAAGACACAGACTGACGCCGGCTGCTGTCGACGAATCATTACAATATGATGATTCGACGACTGCTTTGTCTGAGTGGTAGATTTGCTCTTGACTGTTACGTGGCATCTGACGATTCAGTTTCTTTAGAGTTTGTAGCATAATCAGGAAGTTCTGTGTGTTTTGTACTGGGATTATAGATATGTTAGGTGTGCTTGTTTTTATTTGTTCGGGTGTCTTTGTCTCAGTTTATGAAATATTTATATTTGATGAATCTTCATTAGGTGATGAGCGATCACGTTTCAGGAACCACGAATTTCGCCGGTACCGCATTCCGTCTTCTGTTTGAATTATAAATTATAACCGATCTCGGTTCCTTAAATTCTTCAAGTACTTTAGCAGGTAACCATTGCCTGTGATTATTCCTAAACAAAACATTTTCTACTTTCTCAAAATGTGGTGACGCTCGTTTTCCTCTATCAGCATATGACTTCAATTGTTTTCTTTAGATCCAATTTTTTTTACATTTTTAATTATTTTCGACATGAAAAGAAAAATAAAACACAAATAGTCACAAACAACTTGAATTTTTTTCACAACCATTTCTGAGAAGCAAACGAAAATTTCTGGAAAATTAAAAAAAAAACTTCTGTTTCTACAGGGTGTTAGGTTATTGCTTGGACAAATTAAAACTGTAGATTAAGGTTCAGTATTTCATTCAAAGTTTAACTTTAAGCTTCGTTTTATTTCTACGGAAACAATTGTCCTTACAATTATTACTATGAGAATAAAACGAAGCTTAAAGTTAAACTCCGAATGAAATACTGAGCCTAAGGGTGTCAAATGGGATCAGAAAGTACCCAGATATGATGAATTTTCGGAACATTTTGAAAAAATGCAAAAAGAGCGAACTATTGAGAACAGCTGATAGTACTTACGGAGCGAGCGCCTATTAAAGCTGATGTCTCTTGCAGTGTACTTTGCCCGTTGCACAATTGCAATAACGATTCGGTGTATGACGCCGGTGATATCTACGCTCTGCAGCACGTGCATTGCACCTACATTCTCCGTACGTTAAAATAATGTCAACAATTTCGTTATTTGTGTAAGCTGACCCTGACCTGACGCTGACCCGCACACTCCGAAATCTGTTGAGATACTGAACTTTTTTCCTGGAAAACGAAAGCCGCAGCACCCTCTAATGTAAAGACTTTTTTACTGTACAGAGTGTTCTCAATACGTGGTTTGAAGGCGTCCAGTCAATTTTTTTCCCCTTTGACCAGAACCCGTCTGCAAAAATGCACCGGGGGCACCGCAGCCATTTAGGCTTATTGTGCTCGCCCTGGTTCAGTTAACGCAACCATTCAGTGAGGCATGTCCTCTGTACCAGCTGATACAGGTTTTTCACTGATTGCGTATTAAAGTCTTCAGGAACAATCATAGGATGTCCGAATATGCGCTGTCTACGGTTTGCCAGCGCATCACATCTACACAAAATGTGCATTGCCGTCTCTGGTTCCCTATTGCAAAGTCTGCAGTTTAGATCCCCATTAAATTTACCGATCCTCTGCAGGTGCTCCTTAACAATCAGGTGTCCTGTTAGTAATCCTGTGGTGATACTGAGTTGCGCCCTGCTCAAAAGCAAAAGTTCCGCAGCTCTCTTCTTGCAAGGACCTCTGAGGAAGATCTTGCTATGGCGATGTCCTGGTCTACTTAGCCAGTATCTATTGTGTTCCTCGTTTATCCAGTCATTGAAAAAGCCCTGAATAGCGTTCTCGGTTATGCCTAGGACAGGTTCAGGGCCAAGGTATGCCATGCCCGCTCCCTGCCTGGCTAGTTCATCGGCCCGTTCATTGCCGATAATACCTTGATGACCTGGCACCCACACTAGCGTAATGCAGTTGTGCTCCACCAGGTCATTGAGAGCCGCATGGCTGTCGGTTAAAATGAAGATCCGCTTATTTGTGTAAGTCCTCCTATTGTTTTCCCGCGCACATTGTAATATGGCGTATGTTTCTGTTTGGAAAACAGAGGCAAATTGGCCCAACGGGAAGCATAACTTCTCCTTTGGTCTATGCCCGTATATTCTAGACCCGGCACCAGTTTCAGTTCTGGAGCCGTCTGTATACCAAATCAGACTTCCAGGAGGAAAATCCTGTTCAAGTTTCCGGTGCTCATCAGATTCATTAATTTCTATCTTGATGGGCAGGTTTATATTGCCTTTGGGAGCCATATAGTCCGTCCTCATGTCGAGTAAAGGACCCCTTATGCTGCCAACGATACTTGTATGACCCGTACTTATATTAAGTAGGTGATGTGATTGCTGCAGTCTATGGAGTCCTCGTCTTGCCTCTCCCATTATCACAATGTGTAAGGGAGGGAGGTCTAGAAGGGTTTCCATTGCAGCGGTGGGCGTTGTGCTCATCGCACCCGTTATGCCTAGGCAGGCAAGTCTTTGTACCTTGCCCAGTCTAAGTTTGGTGGTCTTCTGCTTGACCTTCGGCCACCACACCGAAGCCGCATAAGTGACTGCGGGTCTGACCATTCTGGTGAACAACCAATGCACCATACTTGGTTTTAAGCCCCACATTCTGTCATAGGCTCGTCTGGCCACCGCGAAAGTGGTCACCGATCGCCTCACTATCTTATCTAGGTGTTGGTTCCAGATAAGTTTGGAGTTAAAAATCACTCCAAGGTACTTTACCTCCCCCGACAAGTCTAAGTCGTTTGCACGAAAATGCAGAGGACCTAAACCCTCTAAGTTCCGCCTTCGAGTCAATGGCACAATGGTGGTTTTTTGAGGACTGATCCTCAGACCTTCCTCCTCGGCCCACCTTGTTACTACATTCAGGGCAACTTGCATTCGGTCCCTGACAATGCTATTAAATTTCCCTTGTACGGGTATAACTAAATCATCAGCATACCTTAAGGGATCAAAGCCTTCACCGCTTAGCCGTCTCAGAAGCCCGTCCATGACGAGGTTCCACAACAGGGGAAGCCTCCCGCTACCCCAGCCCATTAGAGTGTCGTCCAGCAGTGATGTATAGACCACCCTTCCTTTGAGCATGCAGCCAATCCACCTGCAGCAAATTTCCTCCACCCCTCTACTCCTTAGAGCCGTGCTCTCAGAACCGTACAGATTCTGGTGATCAGAAGGTCCGAGCCCTTCTGCAGCATAATCGGTATTATCCCATCCGGACCCGGAGATTTGTAACTATCAAACAAGTTTATGGCCCATTTGATGCTCTGAGAACAGAGGCATCCGGAACCTGGCTATTGCAGTCAGCAGGCACAGCGTCAATGACTGTTGACCCAGGAAAATGAACCCGAAACATTTCGGTCATGGTTTCTTTTCCTGTTCTGGTAAATTCTCCAGGGTTTTACCAGAGTATTTAGGTATACTTGAGGGGACTTCGAGAGCATTTTATGCAGTCTGGCACATTCTGAAGTCAATTGCTTAACACCCTGTATATGAAGAGTGTTTCATAAGTGGCAACAAAAAATGAAAGGGATTGCTGGAAATAAAATTTTAAACATTTTTTTTTCATATAACCATGGATCTGATTATCTCTCCTTTACTAGTTAATAACGCTTGAAGTTGTTAGGTGGAGATGACTTGAAAGCATTATGTAAATGTCTGTTTGACGGTTGTACATTGTTTAAGGTTAGTTTGCATTAGCCAACAATAAATAACAAACAGGTTCAGTTCTTTTGAATATCCAGATATTGTTTTTGTGTATGGGTTTTACAATGGAAACGCTAAAGAGGCAGGCAGAGAGTACCAATGAAAATTTCCTAATAGACGACAACCTTCCAATAATTTTCAATAGAATTTTTCATAGTTTGCGAGAAGTATCAAGGCTCCCTAGATTTAAAACCCTTGAATTTACGCCGACAGCCTAGCAAATAATGTCAACATCATCGAACCAAAAAGCAATACGAAGACTAAAACATCAGCAAAAGATGCCCTAAAAAGTCAAATAAACGTAGTAGAACTGCAAGCGGGGGCTACTCTTGGAAAGACAACCAAGAAAGGAGGTGTTGTGTTAAGCTTAGAGAAAGAAAAGGCAAAGGAAGTTAAAAACGCAATAAGACAGAAACTTGGTGACAACTTTAATATTGTAAACCCAAAGAAGCATCATCCAAAAATAAAAGTTATGAGTGTAGCCACAGATGATCTTGAGAATGAAAAAAAGGAGTTAATTGAGAAGATAATCATGCAAAACAAATTAAACGTTGAGGAAAACGAAGAGGGCTTAAAAATTGTTTATCGCACCCGACCATTCAGGAATAAGTTAAATCTAATATTACAATCAAGCGGAAAAATATTTGATGAAATCATGAAGAAGCAATACCTTAAAATTGTTTGGAGTATCTGCAAGGTAAATGAGCATTTTAACGTAATTAGATGCATACAGTGCATCTAATTTGGTCATTTCGCTGCTCAATGTAAAAATAAACTTAGATGTACCATCTGCTGCGGAGAGCATAGAGAAAGAGAATGCAAAAGCGACTTACTGAAATGCCCCACTTGTTCAGATGCCAAGGAAAATTTCGGAGTGACTTTAGAAGTAAATCATTCTGGGAGAAACTCAAAATGTCCAACATATCTCCGACAAGTAGATATCTTGCGCCAGAAAACTAAATATGGCAGCGATGACGGTTCCCAGGACATGTAGCAATTAAAATCAGAACAATGCTACAACAAAATTAAATTACTACACCTTAACATCCAGTGTATTACAAATAAGATGGAGTCGCTGGTACATCTAGCACGAAGCGATAGCGTTGACATAATATGTCTAAGTGAACATTGGCTAAGATCAGAAAACTGCAATCTCTATAATATGGAAGAACACAATTTAATCAGTATTTTTGTACGAAAGGAAAACATACGGAGTGGAGTCTCGATATATGTCAAAAAACATATTGATGCACAACCAGAGGAAAACATCAACAATATGTCCATAGAGAAGCAATGCGAAATCGCAGCGGCCTACATCCCGAAACTCAATCTACTTACCATCTGCATATACAGACCGCCGGATTTCCACAAGGAAATTGACAGAATTTTTTGAGAGTTTTGGTCTGAAACAAACTATTTTTGATCGCACGAGATTTGGACTACATTCAAGCACATACATAGACAACATTTTCACAAACATAGAAATCTACAAGGCATACAATACCAACCCCACACTGTCCGATCACGAAGCTCAAATTCTAAAACTCCCTTTTGATAAAGTCCCCAATAAAAATATTCGATACCGCAGAAAATACTCCCTTGAAAACAAACAACATCTTTGGAACGCCTTATCCAACGAGGATTGGAATGATCTATTGCTAATAGCTGACACAAATGAAATGTTTTATGCTTTCCTGGAAACTCTGTTATTCCATTTCGACAATTGTATTCCTCAAACTCAATGTAATAAAAAGAAAAAATACAATCCAATAATACAACAAATAAAGGAGACCTTAGCATTTATATTCGACGTATTCAAATTAACTAATGATGAAGAGCACTTACGAATGTATAATAGTTACAAAAAATTCTACAATTTAACAATGGAATGTGAAAAGAAAAACAACAACTTGGCAACAATACAAAACTCCAGTAATAAGCCAAAAACAGTATGGAGCATTATAAATAAGGAAACGGGTCGGAAGAAAGCTAAACTTTGTGACAGCCCAACTAGTGAAGATTTTAATACATTCTTTACGTCTGTTGCCACTAGAATTGCTGCAAACCTACCTCAAAAAGTTACATCGGCGCAAAATATTACACATAAAGTGAAGAAAATAAATGACTCTATCTTCTTGTGGCCAACCACACCGTATGAAATTGAAAAAATAATATCTTCTATTAAATCGAAATTCACCGAAGATTGCTATGACACTCCTGAAAGAAATAGCTCCGTTAATATCATATCCCATATCCTCAATAGTCAACTCCTGCTTCAGTACCGGTATATTTCTCGAGAAACTAAAAATTGCCAAAATCGTCCCGATCTACAAAAAAGGTATTCCGGAAGATCCATCCAATTATCGCCCTATATCTATACTACCCGCCTTATCTAAAATCATCGAGGAAGCAATAGCCAAAAAAATTCTACACTTTATCACCAAGCATAACCTTCTACACGAAAACCAGTTCGGCTTTCGAAAAGGATTAAACACTACAGCGGCAACTCAAAAAGTAATCAGTTTCATATTCGACACCCTAGAAGAACACAAACACTGTGAAGCTCTTTTGATAGATTTAATAAAAGCCTTTGACTGAAGGCCACACGACTTATTTACTGCAAAAATGGAACAATATGGATTCAGAGGAGTAGTTTCCAAATTAATATCATCCTATCTAAGTAACCGTAAGCAGTACGTTGAACAATCCCGGGACAGAAGTTCAATGATGTCAGTCACAAGAGGCATAGCCCAGGGCTCGATACTTGGTCCACTGTTTTTTATCTTATTTATGAACGACCTCCCATCGTACATGGAAAAGTTTACCGTTCTCTACGCGGATGATACCACGGTGTTGAACAGAAACAAGGATCTTCATAAAATTGACGCGATGTCTACAGACGCTTTATCAAACCTATCGAAATGGTTTACTGCCAACGAACTCTCTCTGAACAACGAAAAAACAGAGAGGATTCTGTTTACATCGTCCAGGAAAATAGTCACCTAACATAAAAACCGTCGAATACCTTGGAATATACATAGATTCACGCATTACCTGGAGGCCCCACGTCGAAGAACTTGGCAAACAATTCGCAAATTGCGTTTACGCTATAAGAAGAGTCGCCCAAATCATAGATAAAACCGCAGCCGTTAATGCTTATCATGCTTTATTCCACTCTAGGATGTCCTATGGTATCCTTCTATGGGGCAGATCTGCAGGAAATACAGAAATCTTTATACTCCAGAAAAAGGCCATAAGAGCTACCCACTGCAAGCCACTTTTTCGTAAATATGGAATACTGACTCTTCCTTGTGTGTACATCTATCAACAACTGATCGCCACTAGAAAAAGTTTATCACACCTCCCTGTTCAAGGAAGTCGACTAACTATTCCACCAGAGAGGCCGAAAACTTGATAATCCCTTTCAACCAACTGACTTCATCAGACTCAAACAGCGATGGATTAAGACTTTTCAACAAACTGCCGACCAATTGAAAAACACTGTCTCTGAAACTTTTTAAGAAAAAAATCAAGAACTATCTCTTAAATAAAGCATTTTACTCATTAACTGAATTCTACACTGAATAAGTATTTGGTTGGTTTTCTCTATATTTTTTATTTTTACATGTAGATATTACTTTATTTGTGCTATAATTTTGACCTGTACTATTTTAGTACCCAAATATATATTATTATTATTATATTATTATTATTATTATTACACTAAAATCCAAAACGGAAATATTAAAATTTTTTTTTTTTGCTTTAAACAAACCCTAGTGTAACACAATCTAGTCAAAATTTACGTGTGCAAATTTAAGCTGCTGTATCTAGTAAATACGTGGTAATGGGACACGTGTTTATATGGGAAAAATTATTTATTTGAAATTCCTTCAATTTATTATAGCGACTTTTGAAAAACCCTGTATAATGAATTTCGGTAGGTACCTACTTCATGGTTTCAACTTTTACTTGATAGCTCAATTCTTTGTCCTCATTTTAATGTAAATGTAGAATTTTAAGACGATTTAAACGGGAAGAAAAATTTCTGCAATTTTCTAAATTTGCTGAAAGATGTGAAGCGCTTTTTGGGAGCGTTTGCAAAAAAATCACAAGGCATAAAACAACGAAAATAAGAAAATCTATTTGCAGTTTTATTGGTTGTAAACCGAAACTAAACAACGTTGAATTAATTCGACAACGTAGCACACCCCCCTTCCAATTTTCTACGGTATTTTATTACGACCCGTGCCTTCCATTTTACCCCTTACTCAAGCCGACCCTAATAAAACTCCACATAACATTAGTAATCCCTGACGTATGTATATCCATTGTGGCTGTCAAGACTTGTACGTGTATGTTCAACTTGACGTTTTAACAAGCCACAGAGTATCCTTTTGGGAATTACGAATACTAAAGCCGGCGGTTAACAAATGATTTGTTAGGAACAAAAAGAAAGTAATATGATGATTTTTATTTCACACGCAGATCATTAAAGGCAAGGCTTAATTTAAATTAAAAGTTCGTTATCATAGAGGCACTTGTGTAATTTGTAGGCGGTTTCACAAGAATCCTGTCCCTTCGAACCCTTGCATTTATCGATGGCCTGGAGTGCAAGCTTCTTGTTCGCCTTTGGAGAAATTTTGGACTTAATCGCGTCGATTTGGATCTCCCCCAAGTCATTGATGATACCCGACTCCTGATAATAACACTTGAAGAAGCATTTCAGCTCTTTCCTGTCGGAGAATTCGCCGTCGAAAGCCTTCTCGACCAGGGCCGGATTTACGCTCGCTTCGCTGATGCAAACTTTCTTAAGGACTTCATTCTCAGATCGAACCTAATTTGAAAAAGCTACGAATAAGTTTTAAGGACCTTAAAATGAGGCACTAACCTGTTCGTTGCAAAAGAGAACGAGAACTGACAAGAATAAAACTAAACTTAGCTTAGACATCTTGCACTGAAGTAAATGAACAAGAGGGACGGCTTCATCGAGTTTTATAGCGGGCGGTTAACGCGGGGGATGAACTTAACTCGGTGTTAATCTAATAATTGGTGGGTTTTAAGCGCTGTTAACGCTAGATTTATGATTGCTGCTCGGTTTGCGAAATTAAAGGCCCGACCGGAATTGTTGCATTATGTAATTTGGTGAGGATTACGTCGTGCACATCTTTGTCGCCAAAAATAGAAGGGATTCGTTTTCTGTCAAATTTGCTGCGAAAATTAAAGGAAATTTCCAGGTAAATCTTTGCATTCAAGTCAAGTTCTTTCAAATGCAAACAATAATTTAATGGCGATTAAAAATGCACGATATAACATGTGAATGGGTTACGGTTGAAAAAAACGTAGGGAATGGATATCAACCATCGAAGACAAAGTAACAATAAACAGCGATGACTAGAACAAAGTGAAAGAGAAACACCTAACTGGGAAAGTTTGAACTATGAAACAAAAACAACAAAAAGATTTAACTGGGACAAGAAAAGGAGGCACGTCAATTTTACTAAGTGGACAACGTTAATCATGTATAACAATTTCATTTATCAACTAATATTTTTCATAGTGTGCGGTTTTTGTTTAGCTGTCAAACGACAATTTGTTAATATGTTAAATTTAACAATCAAGTCTATTTAGCGAGAAAAAAAAAGAATAGTTTTCGAATGTAAATAACTTGCCAATATAATTTTATATCCTTGCACTTCTTCAAAAGTTAAATTTTTATTGAAGAAATTTGGTAACTTTACTGTGAACACCTTTGCTTGATAATTATTTGTCGCACATTTTGATCATGGAAAGAATCTCTATTGAAACTACACAAAAGTGGTAGGTAGGTATTTGGAAAATTATTAATTCAAAAACTTGCTGCAGTTGCAAACTGTTTCAAGGTTAGCTGTTAGCTATGTTTAAAATGATTAAAAAGTTTAGGGAACACAATACACTTAATGATATGACGAAATTTCGCCGAAGAAAAGATTCTGCTGATGTAAAGATAGACGAAAGTGTTTTAAAACTTTTGAAGTCAAATACGTGCATGTCTGTACGTGAAATCGCGAAAAACGTAAGGGTCATTATTAGCATGGTGTAAAACATGAAGGAAAGAAACAAGATAAAGACTTATAAAAACCAAAAAGTGCCAAAAAAAGTATAGAACAACAAGTTCAATCAAAGAAGCGATTTGGAAAGTCATTTAACCCCAATTTTATAATACTGTTACAGGAAAGGATATCGACGCCAAGGTAGTTAAATTTGGCAAAAAAATACTAGCATGGCAAACAATTTGTTCATGTGAACTTTAAAAGTGTAACATTTTTTACCACTGGAACAATTGGTGGTACTTTAGAGTGCTTTAAAAAAACGTTTTGCTGCCTCTTTATCAAAACATAATTATTGCATTTCGCTCACGTGTTATATACGATGTTTTGTCCAACAGTTGCATTTTCTTAACAACAAAGAATCTTGAAAAGATATTTTAAAGTGACATTATTTAAAACATAGTCAAGCAGTCATGGTCGGTCGTCATGGATAGTTGTTGATATTGCACTATGAGTGACTAAAATTTAATTTTAGTCACTAGTGATTTAAATTTGATTTTAGTCACTCAAAACCAACGTAAAAAACACCTAAAAAGTGCTACTGTTGGACAAAACACCTAAAAAGTGCAACTGTTATAAAGTGTCATAAAAATGTATTCAATAAAGCCAAATTGTAACATTTAATTTGTTTTCTTTTTTAATTTAGACGAATCAAGCACCTATATTAGTATAATAATAATTTGTGAGAGTAGATGTATGCAGTAGATATATAAAATTAGCAATATAAATTAGTAGTAAGGATAGGCCGATTCTGGAACCTCCTCCGACCTTGACGGAAAAGATATTTCATCGTTATTCTGGCCAGGTCTGGCAACCGCTCGTTAAGCTATTGCTACTCTAAAGCTTCTACATTCTAAAAATGTCGATTTTCTGAAGGAAGAGCACGTCCACCCAATCTCTCAAAACTTCGTCCGATTGAGCGATATTGGGTTGTTATAAAAACGGCACTTGAGAAAGACGGTATTCATACAATAACCCAAAGAATCATTCCTTCAATTTTTGCCGTATGTTTGACTAACATCCTGTATGTGACTATAATCGTATAAAATTACAATAGAAAAAGTTTGTCCGCTTAGTAAAATGACCACTCCTTAAAACAAAAAAGAGCGCCACGGACTTCTTCAAAAGTAGTTAGATGTCTTTTGCAAGCGAAATTAAATGTGACTTAATAGCTGGCCATACACGAGTATTCATTCGTGCCATTCTTTCTTTCGACAATCTTTCCCTTCAAAAAATTGAAACGAAACAAATCCTGTTCTTTCCCACTAACGCAAACTTGAAAAGAGTGGAAGTATAAACTAGTTTATACGAAACTAAGTATTTATCGTGTCGGTCAGGAACGTCGGAACATCCCCAACAGGATTCCCGAAGGACGTAAAGAATGTTGGCTAGCCATCTCATACTCCACTAACGCACGTTTGTTTGTTCACGATTGCACGTTCCGGCGAGAATGAATGCTCGTGTATGGCTAGCTATTAGCCGGGTACATATTGAAAGATTTCAGACTTTCTGCCCTTGCCTTGGTACTTTAACAATTCCTTGTAAGTACTGGACCAATAGCTATTAGAGGCCGTTCTTGATGAAATTCTATTACTTTTGCTGAAGTTGTATCTCGCTGGTGAGAATCGATAGATCGAAAGCGAAACATCTGTCCCAAATTACTCTAACTCTTTCAGCAATGAGTTTCACCCAACGTTATAGTTTCTTTTGATGCATAGACAAGCATCCAGTTGAAAAATCGCGGGTTGCATCTCGCTGAGGAAAACAAACAGCTGGTAATAACTATCCGAGTTTTCGTTTAGATCTGTCTATATTTTAGATCTTACAGTGAAATTTTTAATTAAACATTATTGTATAGTTTTTTTTAACATTTTTCTCATGTTCTGGGAAGTATCTTTTTTCCTCAGTATTTTTATCGATCTATTCAAAAATCACCTTGTATACGTACCGGCTTAACAAAACGAGAAAGGGTAATGAAAAGAACAGCATGTGGACCAACAAGGACAAAGTAAAATGTATTGAAAGATTCGTGATTAGAACTATAAGAAGACATCGTAAGAAGTACTCCAGCACCCAGAATTAAATTAACTAAATAACTGAATGAACAAAGGAAAAAGGGTGAAAATGATGAATACCTATGTGACAGCTAACGAAGACAAACAGGAAAGAAAGACTAAAAGATCATGTAAAGAAGAAGGCACTAGGAAAGTAAGGAATTTAAAAAGGGAGAACAAATGCAGAATTACTAAAAGAACTACAAGGAGAAAACATTGTAAGAAGCACCAATTAGATGGTTGGAGAATCGAAGAGAAAATTGTAAAAAATTACTATCAAATGGCACCCAAGGGAAAAAAGTAAAAGAAAAGGAAAACCAAAAAAGATGATGTCATGAAAATTCTAGAAAAATAAGGAATTGGAAAGAAAAGGAAGCAGTTAAAGGCGACCAGTTGGTAGGCTGGGTAAGGATTAGTTTAGAAAAATAACAAACTGAAAAGAAAAGGACAAAATCTTTGTTAGAAGCGGTTAAAGGCGACTAGTTAGAGGGATGGATAATCGAAGGGAAAAGGCAAAAAAATAATGACAGCCAACAAAAGGAAAAGGAAATCCAAAAAAAGGCGAAGTCTTGAAAAATCTTATGGAAGTAAGCAATTGAAAAGAAAAGGACAGACAGAATACTAAGAAAGTTACAAGAAGAAAACGTCGTAAAAAGTAACCAATTAGGTGGGGTAAAAGAAAAAGGTGAACGTAAAAAAAGAAACGGAAAGATCTTAGGGAAATAAACAACTGGAAAAGAAAGAACAAAGACAAAATACTAAGAAGTTACAAGAAGAAGTCTATACAGGAGTGGGGTGGTCAAATGAACGATGGAAAAGGCAATAGAAAGAGGAAGAAAAGAAAGACCAAAAGAAAAATGAGATAGAATCAATTTGGAAGGTTTCAGGAAAGTGAGGAATTGGAAAGACAAGAGCTATAACAGAAAAACACGAAACGTATAGTCAATAAAAAACGGAAATACGGAGACGAATTTACTTGAGGAACTGAATTAAGAGAGTTCAAAAAGGCCAAACATTTAAATATAAATAAAAAGGTGATTGCCACCGATAGGAAAGAGTTTTACAAACTCGAAATGCGAAAAGGCATTCTATTATAGTGGACAATAATCTTAGGAGAAGTAAAACTGTTAAAAAAGATCAGATGATCCAATTTGAAACTTATCCGCATATTCATGGAATTCAAAATCATGTCTTTGCTAGATGCATAAAATTTAAGAACCATTTCTAACTATGCTAAGGCATGAATTTTAATTCATGGCCTTCTAAGGACAACTTTAAATTGGATCTCTGTTTTCTATGAACAAATTTTATTTTAATTATCTTTCTTTTATATCCCAGCCCTGTGATTCCAGTGATTTACCTCAATTTGAGAATTTGCTTTTCCCAAAATGCTTAAATAAGTCCAAAATGAATTAACTCCTGGCAAACAAACGTTGATTTACCGACACAAAAGTTTTTTAAGAAACTTCTAATTAATTTGTTGTTCTATTATTTCAGATCCATCAACATGACCGCGCAAGCCGACCAGATGACGAACAAGAAGCTGAACCTGGATAAGGCCACGAACTTCATGCGACAATACCGAGACCCGCAATCCAGGGAACTGAAGAAACTTTCAGCAAATCAATTTATGGAAGTCTGGAGTCACTACGACAAAGACGGTACGCAGTTTTGCAATGAATCCATCGATTTGAATACAATGTGAATTCCTACATTTGAATTTCACATTAACGAACAAAGTTGAAATGCTTTAATTGTTTAACAAACGCACCCAATCAATCAAAACTATATGATTTTGACATTTTAGGGAACGGATACATAGAGGGGACAGAACTCGATGGTTTCTTGAGGGAGTTTGTGTCAAGCGCAAACGTGACCGATATAGCACCAGAAGTAAGTACCTACGATATAATTGGACTTTAAATAATGTAAGAGGTGGATTTAATTGCCTAAAAATTACTAAATCTGCTACCACTTCTTGAAGAGGAGGAAAATGTGTGTATTTCTTTGTATTGAATCATCTCTTCTCCCTTGGGATACAGGAAGGTCATCAATTTCTTCGTTCAAACAACTTATAATCTACTGATAATTTGAGAATAAATCTATGATTTCCACTTGCTTACAATTTTCAGGCCGTCTCTGACGAAATGCTCATGGAACTAAAGGCCTGCTTCATGGAGGCATACGACGACAATCAAGACGGCAAAATCGACATTCGAGAAGTACCCCAATTTAACTTTTAATTTTCCTCCCTTTTCAATCCGTCGTTTTTCAGCTGGCTCAATTACTTCCAATGGAAGAGAACTTCTTGCTGCTCTTCCGGTTCGACAATCCACTCGAATCCAGCGTGGAATTCATGAAGGTATCAACCCTTAAACACGCTTTCCCCAATTTCACTTCAACTTTTTTGCAGATATGGAGGGAATACGATACCGACGGAAGCGGATACATCGAGGCAGACGAATTAAAGGTCCGTGGATTTAAATCCGAGCTAAGCGAGGGCTCTCATTTCTAATTTTCAAATCCGATTTCGCAACGGCTTTGATGCCGTCCTAATTAGGATTTAGTTAATTATGTTTGAGCTTGATGACTTAATTTCGTTTGCAATTACAAGCTCCTATTGTTTTTGCAGAACTTCTTGCGCGATCTCCTCAAGGAGGCGAAGAAAATCAACGACGTCTCCGAGGATAAGTTGATTGAATACACTGATACGATGGTAAGACGAGGCCGACGAGTGCGAAGCTTTTATTTAATTAATTGTCTGACGTTTCAGTTACAAGTCTTCGATTCCAACAAAGATGGGCGACTTCAGTTATCAGAAATGGCAAAGTAAGAATTTTTTTTGGTGAAACTACATCGTAAAATTGATAATTCCGGGCTCTCGTTGAAAGCGCGGATTCATATTGATTTCACGGTTCAAAACGTTCACAAACAAACCGAGTAAAGCCCTCATGCAATATTCAGGGCGAATTTACGCGCGACATATTTATATGCCATTAAAATGCAGCGACGAAAACCCTCCAAAGTAATATATAGCTCGAAACAAAATGCAGATGGAATTTTTCGATGAAAATGCAGATTTTTCATTGCATTTTGCGACGTGGAATAATTACATTGTATGCAATCAAATATCAATTTGGTAATCACTATTAAACATAAAAAAAAGGATTTTAATTTGAAGAAACTAAAAAACTACGTTTCAATAATATACCATGTGATTATTTCATTTTATCCATAATGGCTATTTCCGGTGTTCTCTTTTTTTGTTCAGGTTGCTTCCGGTAAAAGAAAACTTCCTGTGCAGGCAGATCTTCAAGGTAAGTGAGGTACCGGTCAATTTTTTTTCTACTAAAAACGGTGTCTACACTTTGTGCTGACACGGTGAAAGACACACGAAAGCAAAGGTTTTTTTTTACTTACCGAACACACGAGACAGAACACAATTTTCTTCTTGAGCAGTTAGCAAAGTCAGTCATTAGTAATTTACAATTATTACTATTATTACGTATTTTGGTGCTCTGTTTCCTCTCCTCTTCCGCACTCGTTAGATCTTTCCAGTGCACTCAGATAGCGAACTAAAAGTGAATCTTACTAAAAACCGAATTGTTTAAATTGACCTGATTCCTAGGAGGATTGAGATTAAACTGATGATGTAATAAATTATCGATGATAAAATGATAATGTCATTGTGGCACGGCTTTATTTGTTTGTCTTTGTCGCTAATACATAGGAAGGGATTGAAGCAGTAAGTATGCAAAAATGTGGTGTTGGAATAAAGATATTGTTAAAGAATACATAAATAGAATTAAGAAAGGAATACATACAGCTTTAGAACATAGCAGCGAAGTAAAAATCATTTTGTTATTTCTTATCCTAAATTTGTTAAAAATTTATTACGCGTATTTATCAGATTGCTGAAAAATAATTTATTTAAAACTACGACGTATTTACAACAGAAAACTTCTATAAAAAAATGTGAAAATGTTGCATCGAAATGTGGAAAACAAAATACGATAAGCGGAAATATAATGGCAAAACGGTTGAATTTGATAACAAAAGCGGAAGAACAAGTAGTTGCATAGCCGAGTTGGTTAAGACCGCTGGCAACGGGTTTGACGTTTGGCGGGGCAACTATTAAGTGTGGGTTCGAATCTGACAATTAAAAAATCCAATAAAATGGAAACTCAAATCCCAAACAAATGTCAAGAAACACATTCATTTGAACAGACTTATAGAAAAAAAAAGTATAAAGGAATTTGCTATTGCTCTAAAAGACTTCCGCAAAAAGGCCTTGATGGAAAACAAATGAAGAAAATGTCAAGCAGAAGAGTGAGTAACGTTAGAAACACATCGAACAAAAAAAGTCGACAAATTAAAGTAATTGAGTAAAAATCTGACGAAAGTATTGAAATGTGAGAGAAAACCTGAACAAGAATTAGGAAATGTTGAGACACTTTAAGTAGTGATCAAAAGATGGCGCTGGTGGACCTCTGTGATTTTTCTTTAGGAACTCAGAAAGACCTCGTCTTACTCCAGTTGAAACAAGCGTGTATTTACATATGAGGGTCTTCTTCAAGTCGTGCAAAAAAATTAGTGGCGTATTTGGTACAGATATTCTCACGAATGCATCAAAATTAAAACGAAAAAAAAATCAAAAAATTCATACCCACATCTAGACGCAACTGACGGTGCCCTTCACCCAAGTTCGAAGTTCCCCCCCTGCGCGAGACGTAAACATACCGATTAAAGTGCCGTTTAACATACCTGCCCACACATGCATGTTGTGAAAATTAAACATGCCAACCCTTGTAAACATTGATTCGTCGGTGAAGAGAATGTTATTAAGAAAGTTCGGATTGTCCGTTTGTTCCCGGAGTAACCACCGACAAAATCGCATGCGTTGGATGTAATCTGCGAGCATCAGAGCTTGTACTCTTTGAAAATGGAACGGGTAATTGTTCCTCATGAATAATTTGCCAAACAACAACCTGCACAACTCACACAAAGGATCTGCTATTTGGCAAAGGGCGATCTGGGTAACGCTGTGCATACAAACGTCTTGCAGCCAACGCATTTTCACCACGTTCGCCGTAAATTATAATCATGTCCACAATAACACTACTGGAAAATTCGGCCATATTTTCAACACTGTTATCTGCGTCGTGTACTTGAGAACTGACCCATTTTAACAGCCGATGCTGACATACTTCTCCGATTACGTAATTACGTAATAAAAATAAACCAGGGACTATCAAACTGTTTCATCGTTCACCGAAAACATTTATTATCTCTAATATTTATTAATCAATTGTTATACAAAAACTGCTTCATTCTATCACTTACTTTCACTGGTTTCATTTTTTGTATGAAGTTAAAAAACAGCCTGTATGTAAAAAGCGTTCCTAAAGTGCAAAAAAATGTCAATTTCAAAAAAATTCGTAAGTTGGCCAAAAGGTGGCGCTGTAAATTACTTGAAATGTAGTGACAATCTTTCTTGAATCCAAAAAATGTAAGAAATTTAAATTTAAAAAAATTCCAAGAAGATAAGGAAACTAAAAACAAAAAAATGCAGAGACAATAGATTAATTGAAAACAAGAAAACGTATTTGTTAGACGCACACAGTTTTCAATTGAAGGCACAAGAACAGAAAATGGTCGTAATCAAATTCTCTAAAGACAAAAGCCGATGAAAGAAATGCAAATGGAAGAAAAAGGTAATATAAACGGAAGAACCAAAAAAAAGTCGTCAGAAATGATGCAAAAAGTCAAATTCGACGACAATAACGCAAAAACGTTCAAAAAATTGGGGAAACCTGAACAAGAATTTAGGAATGTTGAGAAATTTTAAATACTCGCCAAAAGATGGCGCTGTAGAATATTTGATTGGCTCTTGGTGAAATTTCTTAGGAACTCAGATAGCCCTTGCTTTTCTCCGACCAAAAGCGGGCGTACATTCAGTTGTAAAAAGCTTTTCCGAATTCAATAGTATGGCAACATCATGGCCAGCTACATTAGCATTCACTGACGTGTGTGTATGGCCATTTCAATTCGCCTAAAATTCGGTTCCAGGAAAGCATGCCATGGAGTACTCTCCTCAGCGCTCTCTATTAAAGATACTACAGAACTACTGATAGTAACGTAATGACAACTGCAATTACTTAAAAACTCACAAGAGGCGCTGAGTGGAGTACCCGTCAAATTTTTAAAAGTCAAATTGAAACGGCCAGTGAATGTTAATGGAGCTGGCCATGGGCAACATAAGAAGAATCATAACGCTTTTCAAAAGATGGCGCTATAAACTACTTCGAAATAAAAATAAGGCACTAGATCAAAACTCTACGTATTTTATTTATAATATAAAACTTTTCCTTGGTGGTTGTAATTATGAGCTGATACTTACTCAAATTGTGTAAACTTAAAGAAGAAGAACAAGACAAAAATATCAAAAAGAACTAGAAAAATTTCGGAAGATAACAACACAAGAAACTTTGGAACAAAGAAGAGAAGATTATAAGAAAAGGCTGATGTACGCGGCAAGAACGAGCTGTGGGACAACAAAAATAGGAAACGGAGCGACAAAAAGGACAGCATGGTGAACACCAGAGATAGAGAAGACAGTCAAAGAAAAGAAAATTGCATGGATGGAGTATATGAACAATAGATCGTACGAAAATCATGACAAGTACAAGATAGAGAGTACAAAAGTAAACAATCTAATAAAAAAGAATAAAGAAAAACTTGGATAGATTTTGGCAATAAACTCCTAAGACGTATAATGAAAACCAGAAACTGTTCTACAACATAATGAAACAAATGAGGAAACCTAAAACGAATATGCTGAAAATCTAAAAGACAAAAACGTGACTATTCTAATGCAGGAAATAAATATCATGGAAAAATGGAAACAATATTTCAAAGATCTTTTAGTAGAAAATTAAAACGAAGAAAAAGAAGAGGAGGAAAGCGAACATACGACGAACCTGACACAAGAAGGAAACTAAACAAAAGACGGGGAAATGTCATGGGAAGAACTCAATGAAGCAATAGGAAACATGAGAGTTGAAGAAGCTCCAGGATATGACGAAATAACAGTAGAAATGCTTAAATATACAAACACGAAAAAAAAAGAACTCCTAACCATACTTAATCAACCCACAAGACTGGCAATTAGGTATTATCACGCCCATATACAAAAAAAGAAGACAGTAAAGAATGTTCAAACTACAGAGACATTACGCTGGGGAGCACGATAGGAAAACTGTACGAGAGAATTCTAGAAAACAGAATAAGGGAAAAATTAGAACACACAATTGACGAAAGCCAAAGCGGGTTTAGAAAAATAGAGGTAGGTACAATAGATCAAATCTTCATAGTAAGACAGATGTGTGAAAAAGCTAATAAAGAGGGAAGACAAATTCATGTATGTTTCATAGACATGGGAAAGACATTTGACAGCATACAAAGTAAATACATATGGAACATATTAAAAAAAGGAAGGCCTAGAACATCATCTTATCGAGTGTATAAGAAACCTATACAAGCAAACAGATAACTACGTAAGAGTAAGAAATGAGACATCGAGTATTTTCACCAGCAAAATAGGCCTCAGACAGGTATGTAAGTATATTAAGTCCATTGCTATTTAACCTAGTGTTGGATGAGGTAGTCAAGACATGTAAAGAAAAATTTAGAAAGTACAGAATAGGATTTCGGAAAATGAAAATAGTAACTATAACCGAACTACGCTACGCAGACGACATGATAATTATGGGAGAATCAGAACAACAATTGCAAAATAATTTAAACGTACTAAAAGAAGAACTCAAAAAGAAAAACATGAAGATTAACATACAGAAGACTAAAACCATGGTAATCGGAAGAAAAGAGGAGAAACACAACATAGAATTGGATGGAAAACGCGTAGAACAAGTAAAAACCTATACGTATTTGGGGGTAATGATCAACAGTAAAGGGAATTTAGAGGACGAAATAAATGAAAGAGTAGCGAAAACAGGTAGACTATTCAACAATATCAAGACAACTTTTCTGGGTAAGAAAGAAATTCCAACCAATATAAAAACTGAAATAATAAGGAAAATCATGAAACCAGTTCTAACTTATGGGAGTGAGACATGGACAACAAATAAGAAACAAATAAGTAAGCTAACGGGTACGGAAATGAGATTTCTTCGAAAAATAGAAGGGAAGACTAAAAGAGATAAAATACGAAACGAAACATTTAGGAAAAATTTGGACATTGTATCGGTAGAGACCTCAATAGAAGAAGCACAACTTAGACGGTTAGGACATATTATGAGAATGGGAGAAGACAGATTAGTGGAAAAAGTGTTTGAAGCTAAAGAAACAGGAAAAAGACAAAGAGGCCGGCCTAGGAAACTCTGGAAGGAGAAAGCACGCATAGCTACAGAGAATAGAGGAGTAAAATGGGAGAGAATAAAGGAGCTAGCATCAGACAGAAAGGGGTGGAGGAAGATATACGTAGAAGAGAGCAGCTCTCGAATACTCAACTCCAACATAGCTTAAGATTAAGTAAGTAGGTATACTTACGGATTACGGACGTTTGTCATCCGTAAGTATCAGCTCATAATTTCAAACACCCAGCAAAAGTTTTATTATTATAAAATCGATGTCAAGAAAAGTGCTTTTTTGACCGCGAATGTAACTAGGGATAAAAAAATCAGTCGAAAATTTGGTTATTATTTGAAATGATGTTTATCAAAATTACACCCAAATACCGAATGATTTTTTAAATTTTTTAACAACTCTTGCCACGAGATCTGGGCGGTATGTTTTAGCTTAAGTGAAAAGTCAGACGATTTCAAAAAAATCGAATACAGTTAAGTTTCTCTGGCTTAATTCGTTCGTGTCAGTGTCGTCATTTCTGGATTTTGTCATTTTGACAAAATGTCACGGTTAACTAAAAGTGACAAAGTTTCAATTTTTTCTAAATTAGAGGAAGATTGGCCAATACCGACATTATATAATTTGTCTAAAAATAAATGGTTGAAGAAAATAATAATAATAATTTTTTTAAATGCTACGAAAGAAATAAATTTACATTGTCAAAAAATTATAACATTTCACACTCTTGATTTTCTCGATGTACTCGATTTTTTGCAATTAACTGTACGTCATTGCACTCCTTTATGCTGTTTTACAATAAAGCTACGACATGTCGTCCAAATTCCATGGCAAGAGTTGATAAAAAAAATTAAAAATCACGCGGTATTTATCACATTTAAATTTAATGATTTCGATTTTTTGGCAAAAGAAAAATTCTAGTTTTCTTAAAATAACAACTTTTTGATTGATAAATAACTTAGCTAGACATAACCCAATACATTTTTAAATTGAAACTAGTGCCTTTGCAGCAAATAGAATTCCCTAAAACTCTTGTCTTCCTTGTTGACAATTGTACTTGTTATCTTTGTTTCTCAATTTGCTCACGGCCTCGTAATGGCGTTACCTGTAGTGTTGATCTAATGCCTTACTTCGGAATAGAATCCTTTACTTATAGAGAGAGTAAAGACATGAAGTGGCACTACGGAAAATTAATGGTGGAATAAAGAGTTGACCAACCAAAAGCGAATTGGCTCTCTTTTTAAATAGCTCTGGTTTCTTTGCTTGACCAGCAGTTTATTCAACCATTAATTTTCCAAACTGTCACTTCATGTCTTTACTCTCTCTATAAAGGACTTTTTTTCAAAAAATTATATAAGATTTTATTTTCAATTTGTCTGAACTTGTTTTTGAAATGTGATGACAATCTTTCTTAAATGTAAGAAATCTAAATAAAAAATTCTAAGAAGACTACGGAACCGAAGAATAAAAGAACATTCTTTACATAAAGAGACACAAACAATGGATGAATTGAAGACAAGCAAAACGTGTTTGTTAGGCGTGCCTACTCAGTGTTCAATTGAAGACGAGAAAATAACTCGAAAATAATCAAAACAAAATATTCTGAAGACAAAAATCAATTAAGGAAATACAAATACGAGTACTGATAAATGGAAGAAACAAAACTGAAAACAAAGAACGAACAGATGAAAAAACAACAAACGAAGATTACTAGGTTTACAGTTGCAGACAACGCTGCAAGAGATGTTCGAAAATTAAAAAAAAATCAAAGAAACCGTGTCTAATCACGTATTTCTGCAGTTGAATAGAAGAATAAAAATTAAGAATAAGTAGAAGAGCAACAAACGAGCAATAAATTAAGACTGAGAGAGACAAAAAAAGAAAGAAAAAAAAGGACAATTTTAGATACATACTTAATAACGTGTCAAACTGATTTTTGTGACTGTTAAAAAATAAGGATTGAAATTTATTTCGGTTTAACCTATAATTACAGATTTTCGAAGACGTGTATCATTCACCCTTAGGAATTTAAATTCAGTTTTTTTTTTAATCACACAGTATTTAATCTTCCATAAAATGTGTTATTTCAGTAACTAATTCTTGTAGAATAAAAATTCGAACTAAAAGTAACAATATCTTTAGAAATGAATGTATTAGATAGCGGAAGAAAAAAAAATTAGAAGATATGCATCTTGCTGCACGATTGCATCCGAATGCCAGGCACTCGCATGTTGCATGTCCTGCTTCCAAAATAGCCGTAGCAAAACATTACACATTGTACACGTCAGTATTTAAACATTATTGCGTTTAATATACACAACTTAATAACAACCCCGCCGCTGATAACGGCGCGGCGGGGCGGTGATCAGCCGAAAATAACGAGCCCCAATAATCTGCGGATTAATTTAAACGAGCCCGGTTCGCGAGGGAATGTTTTATGTCGATATTTTATCCGATTCAGATCGCACAGTGCCATTAACATGTCGGAAATTAACTACTTTTGCAGTTTCCGACTTTTCAGGAATGAATGCTTTCAGTTTCAGTTCATTGAATCGAATTGTCAGATTAATAAAACCCGAAACGAGTTATTTATTATTTCAAATTTACCTGATTTTTTTAAATAAGAGTTTCTCGTTTTTATTTGTATTTATGTGGTCATGAAAAAAAATGGGCTAAAGGAGAGCGAAAAGTTCGGACCCTCGTCCACTTATCACGGGAAATAAACGTCGCGGGAGGTAAAAGGTGCGTAGCTTTTTCGACGGCCCCATTTGTTCCTGGCGGATCGCTAAAGCTTTCACGGAGGGGCGCTTTATTTTCTTTATCGCCCACAATCGGCGAGAACTATTTGCGACGCCTGGAAACCACCGAAGGAAATTTATCAGCTCTTTAAAAGCAAAGTTAGAAGCATTTTAGTTAAGAAAAAAAAATCGAAATCAATTTATTATTCAGGGGGGCAGATAAGAAATTAGATAATTTGGAGACGACTCCAAGAAAAGAAACAGAAATTGAACTGCCGACTATTTTACCGGAAGGCTTGTAAGACAAACAGTATTTTCAACATTGAAGAAACTCAATAAGAACTAAGTTAATAACTTATGTACACTTCTGTGCAATAAAATTAAGCAAAGGGGATGTAAAGAAAAAATATAAACTTGTCAGAATAAAATGCGAGGCAGAGTCAAATGAAAGCCTTAAAAGTATCTAGCGGAACCTTGATTTACATATCGGTAGAAATATTATTTTTATTTTATTTATCTATAAACTATAAAATAATTACTGTGCTTAAGTTTATTACACAGAAGTGTACATATTAGAATTTAAATTTAATTCAATACATCAGAACCAAGTTTAATATTCTAGCACGCCTGCATGGCCTATTATCGAAATCATAAGAGAAAAGCCCTGCGTCATAAATTATACGCGCCTTGCGTTGAATCGTCAGACATAAAAAGCATAACTCCATCCTTTTTTCTTATTCACCGTTGACAAGGAAATAACACTGAAATATTTGTCGGTTATAACTTCAGTGATCAATGACGCAGGGCTCAACTCTGGTGATTTTGATAATAGCAGATCTTTTAGGGCTCCTAATTCATAATGAAACCAATTAATCATTTTCCCAAATTTGAAATCTGAAACCCTCAAATTCAAATGCAGCAAAAAAGCTTTCGTTTTAACCTCAAAAGTGGAATTACCAAGCTGCTGAAAGTGAAAGCCTGGCAGCCCAATAAAGTAGTCTAATAGAAAATCTTTTAAGGCTTCTATTATGTTTGTTAAACAAAAATACAAAAAAATCCCGAATTAAAGGAGAAACTTTGAAAGCTGGCAACCTTCTCTTTTAGTTTATTGTTATAATCAGACTGCGGTGTCTGTTAGGTCATTTAGGTCATTTCGGAGACGAACTTGTTTTATCTCATGCGCATATTTAAGTTTTTAAAACATAAGATTATGAGTTTTCCGATAATATTCCAGGCGGTTTTTATTACATCTATAAAAAAACATCGGCGCTACGCTCTATGATCTCTGTAAAGCCTTCGATTGTGTTTCCCACTCTGTACTAATTGAAAAGTTAGACTTTTATGGCATCAGAGGCCCACCTTTAAATATTATTAGAACATATCTTTCAAACAGAGATCAATTTGTGTATTTCATTGGCATATCGTCATCTAATATTACTGTCAAATACGGCTCAGTTCTGGGTCCGCTTTTATTCATCATTTACATTAACGATATAGTTTCCTATTTGTCTCCTGCCGAATGTTTCCTTTTTGCAGATGATACTACGGTTTTATGCTCCAACTCTAACCTAAATGAACTCAACAACAACATGACTAATCTGGTACAAAAAGCAGAACATGGTTTTCCATTAATAACTTAAAACTCAATGTTAATAAAACTCAAAGAATTACCTTTTCACCAAATCGAAGTATTATTGAACCTTGTTGCGTAAAACCGTTAGGTTTTCATATACAGGGCGTTGAAAAATTCGATTACCAAATTTCTAGGGTAAGTAAATGAGGTTAAAATAAGCCATTTTTGTTATATAACCTAGGGTCGGAAATTGCATCACTTTGACGTCATTTTCGTATACTATTCTCTTCACCCGGTTCGAGAATTGGTCGTATCGTTGAAGCCGCTGTCAAAATAAATGTGAATCTCGAGTTTTTGAAGGCAGACATTAATACATTGTTGTCAAATGTGTGTGCAAGTTGGGGGCAACCCTTTTGAGCAAACGATGTAATTGTTTTCCGAAATATTACACATTTAATTCTTTCGTTTTAGTATATAAAATAATTTCTTTATGTTTCTGCAAAAATAAGTCGTTTTTACAGTCTCATCAAGTAATCACTAATTTCCGACCCTAGGTTATATAACAAAAATGGCTTATTTTAGTATCATTTACTTACCCTAGAAATTTGGCAATCGAATTTTTCAACACCCAGTAGTCTCTAAATTGGAATACCAACATCGAAAAGTTATGTTCCAAAATACTTCTAGAATTTTTCTTTTTAGTACGTTCATGAAGTTCGAATCCTCTTTTAAGAGTTTCATATTTCTCTTTAATTCATAGCATTATTTGTTATGGTATACCTAGTAATATGGGGTAACTCCTCTAATACTGTAAAGGTTTTCAAATTCCAAAAAAAAATACAATCCGAATAATTGCTAATGCGAAATGGAATGATCACTGTCAACCTTTGTTTAAAAGTTTAAAAATTCTGCCTCTCCCCTCCTTATTCATCTTTCATAATTTATTATAAATTCACAAAAATCGAAGTAAATACACTAAACACTCTGATATTCATAATCATCAAACTAGAAATGCGAGTCACTTCGTACCCAAATTTAATCGTCTAACGAAAAGTAACGAGCGTCTAAATAAAAACCTGGTCAAGTGGGTTGTGATCGAGAATTTATCCATTGCATTTACATAGCAAAATTACTAAATGTAGCCTACTTGACCAGGTTTTTATTTAAACACGAGTTAGGAGGCACTCACTGCAAATTAACCTATACAATGCCTTAAGTAATAATATAAAAAATCTTAATCTTAAATCATTTAAAAACAAAATTTCTTCTTTCCTAGCAGATCATTACTTTTACTCTATACCTGAGTATTTCTTAAGTATAAAAGACTTAAGTTAAGCTGAAAATGCGACTTTTTTAACGTGTTTACGTATTATTTACTTTGTTTATTTATTTTGTTTTTCATGTTCTATTATTATAAGTAACGTCTGTGATAACGTTGATCTTCTTTTCTTGTCTATTGTATTATACACTGCATCTTGACATGCCACAAATGTATGACATAACGTGGTCAAATAAACCATTTGAATTTGAATCAGAAACTATATGACTCACAGCGACGATGACATTACTAGCGGGCGGGGTCTTATTGTAATATTAAATTATTAACACACGTCACAAAGTATAAGAAGGAAAATATTTTAAAATGCATCGCCTTTTTATTGTGTTTTGTAAACTTGTGCGCATGAGATAAAACAAGTCCGGCTCTGAAATGTCCTAAGAAACGCCGAAGTCTGGTTATAATAACAATTGATTAAAAGTTGGAAAGAAACGCATTTCGATTTGGCAGTACTAAATAACAAAGCTGCTTTTCATAAACTACAAAAAGAATAGTAGCTAAATGTCCTGGAATTCAAGAAAAGCGTTAAGTTTAATTTAACTGGGTGACTAAACAATATTTAGTTAACCTTCTAGTCTCGGAATTTAATATGGAAACATTTCCATATAAAAATAAACAATAAAAATTTCAATAGATGGCGTCACATCATTACCTGGGAAGAACTAAATTTTAAACGAATTTGTACCAGTGAATATGAGTGTCACTATACTGAGCTACTATACTATAGAGGAAATTATTCTTATACACATGCGCGTAGAACTTCACATCATTCAAACAGCAACAAAAAATTTTGCTTACTAGCTGTGAGATGGCGTTACAAAATTGTGTTTATATAAAATTACAGTAAACTTAATAATATGTTAGTCTTCGCTCTTTAAGAATAATCTCCTCTAGAGCTCATTGTCAGTTACACTCATATTCGGCTTCAATGACTCAAATTCGTTTAAAATTTGGTTCTTCACAGGTGCCAATGCGGCGCCATCTATTGAAAATTTTATTGTTTATTTCTTTGACTCCATACTTAAAGGTATATGTGTTGTAAAAATCATAAAGAAAATATGAGGGGCCCATTTCGCACTCCTATCAAAAATCGTTAAAACGAAACTGAATAGAGATGACGAATACAGACGGCCATGATCACAGAGCAAGCGTTTGAAATTCTGGGCAAGAGATAGCGTTAGGTCCTACTTGATTGTAAAGTCCCTAGATAAAGAAAGAAAACGTTGTTGTTACATAAAAAACTTAAGTCAGTGTTGGAAAAAAATAAGTTTGAAAAAACTGAGAACGAAAGGCAATACTTTGAATCAATTATTTAATACCATAGATATAGTAGAAATGGATATCCTGTACAGTAGCCGTAATGACTCCAATATTAGAAAAGGACGCTTACCCTAAATCAGCTGATTAATCGATTTTAAGCGATTTAAGGCAAAGCAATAAACGTTTTATATGGATTACTGAAGGGAACAATATTAGTTCTACATTATAGCGAAGACGATTCTATTAAATTAATTAAAAAAACTAATCTTATCCCTGCCATTCAAGTTATTCGACTTTTGACTTTTTGCCCGAAGTCACGTGCTTTCCTTTCTTTACTCTCCTATGGGTAATTGTATTAAGCTCTCTCTTTTTAAAGTTAGAGTCATTCGTCTCCTATACACTTGCATTTCCTAACGATATCCATTCTACTATATCCATGTTTAATATGGACCTATTAAAAATTGAAATACATAAAGGATTTCCCTCGTCAATTAAGGTCGCTTTAATAGTTATTTGTATACCAAGGCCGCGAAATCATTCTTTAACGTTCCGAGAGAAAAATTGTAGCAGAGGCCGCTTGCAGCCGTGGCAGAACAGTTTCGAGGACGTTAAAGGATTTCGCGGGCAAGGTGTACACAACATTTTTGGGCAAATCTTCAACTTTTGGAATTAACTTGCCTGAATTTAATTTTGAAATGTGATGGCTATCTTTGTTAAATTAAACGAAATCTAGCAATTGTTCTTATTCACCAAGAGATGGCATTGACGGTTTCTCATTATAAAGCAGTTTAATTTTATAAATAAACCCAGCCCCTGTTTATGTTTTAAGCTCTTACTAATGAGAAAGTCTTACGCATCATACACATTACGTTATAGTAAAGGGGTGGACAACCTACACTGAAAAGGAAATGATTCAGTAATTTTTCAATTGAACATCAAACATAACTAAAGAAGAATTTTTGCCGAAAAAAGAAACTTAAGAAGTTAGCAGTTACTCTAAGCCCTAGGCGTTACTTTTTCTTATAATTTTCAGAATAAATTTTCTTTAAAATCAGTTTTACAAAATTCCCATTGTTAATAAAAAGTTCTGTATATTAAACGCATCTTCCTAAATGTATTCAACGTATTAACGAGGCCACTAGGCAACACATAATCGTGATTTCTTGCTACCGTTTAGGGGGCTACCAAACTAACGAAGGATGACATCGAACGAGTTTTCTCCCTCTACGATAGGGTATGTTCATCAATTTGAAATAATCCTATCAGTAAATCCCGTTTATTACAGGATAATAACGGAACCATCGAAAATGAAGAACTGAGAGGATTCCTCAAGGATTTATTGGAATTGGTTAAGAAAGTAAGCCCCCTTTATAATTTCATGTAGACAAATACGAGTTGTTTGTTTCCAGGATTATGATGCTCAAGATTTGCTAGACTTCGAAGAGACTATCCTGCGTGGCGTCGACTACAATCAGGATGGTAAAATAAACAGAAAGGAGCTGACCATGATCCTGCTGGCGATCTCAAAGCACAACCAAGAAGAAGACTCCTCTGCATAAGCCGCCAAAATCCGCGAGACGAAAATTTTAGCACAACATTTCAGGATATGTTTTAGATCTTAGGTGTAACTCTTAATGTTAGTATTACGTGACACCAATTCCGATGAAAATCATTTCGTTATAATTAAGAGCGTTCCCAGAAGTCGGGTTTTCGTTTCCGCCGACGATCAGGTTTCCTTTCAATCACGCAGAATACGTAACGCAAGATCAATCAAAACCACCTACAATCGTTGTTCCAAAAACACCAATCCAAAAGACTCGTTCGTATGTACGTTTAGGGAGTAGAGCATTTTTTGTAAGCTCACATAAATTGCTACTTATGGTATTTCCGATCGTTCTAAATTTATTAAACTAAGTATATCTTCTAAATATATCTATATTAGTACTTGCGGTTATAACACTTGATATGATTCTTAAATATTTTCCTTCTTTTTTAAATTATCGTTTCCAAAATTGGGTATATCGGGTGTTATAATTGAAGAAAAGAATTTTAGATGAAGTCAATGTTGACCTAAATTAAGAGATGTTTATGATGCACACTACTTTATACCGCACAACTCGTTGATGATTCAAATGCTGCGCTGCATAAAAAAATTCAATTTTGATGTTACTTAGATCAGAAAACAAATTTTCGTTTGATTTTTTTCAAAAATTCATGCCGAAATACTCTCTCTTATTTCTTTGTTAATTGACATGAAATTCATTATATTTGTACCATGCGATCATTTAAATTTATAATTAAAGTAGACGGGATTTTTTTTATACGATTGTGCACCTTGTCAATCGACTCGCTGTGTAGATTAGAGGTTATGTAAATATTTTTGGCGTTTATAGGATTCTCATCGGGTTCAGTCGTTTTAATTTAAAGGAAGTGAAACAACCATATCAAATGTTCAAAGTATTCACCCCGGCGATTAATTAAACATTTTAAAGCATCACTTTGACAATTCAAACTCAAAATAAGCTGTCAACAGTTAGTGTTGCCAATCAAATTCAAAATTCATAGCCTACTCTAATTATAAATTTAAATGATTGCGTGGTACTAAATACTACAGTAACAGTAAAAAGAAGAAGAAACAGCAGAAAAGATCAAAATTTCATAGCACAAGAAACTTTTTTCAAAATATTAAAATGAAATCCAATTAAGTGGAGAACTTGTTTCGTGTAATATACGCGAAAAAATAAATATAGTAGTAATTTCCGTAAGATATTTAAAGAATATTGTAATTAAGGGTCGTCATCTGTTCTATAGGTGGACTATGCAACTTTCTGCAAGTCCATTTGTATACTTCTGAGCAATAAACTTAAGCATAGTAATTATTTCATAGTTTATACATTTAAAAAATAGAACTTCTGCTAACGTGTAAATCAAGGTTCCTTTAGGTACTTTTAAGGCTTTTATTTGACTGATTTGAATTTATATTTTTTCTTTACGTCGGCTTTAAACTGTAATGTTTCAGCGTGCTTAACTTTATTATACAGAAGTGTACATTTATTGCACAGAAGTGTACATTTATTGAAGTGTACATAGTACGCTTCAATATCTTTTCTGAAATCAATTTGAATTTGAAATTAATAACCAATTAATTCACTCTAGTTGTACAGGGTGAGCAAGAAATGACTTATATGTGTGAAGTTGCAGCTCAGTTAACTTATACCCAAAATTCCAAGAATTGTCAAAGTTCATGTATAATCGTAAGCAGCTTAAGTACTACAACTTCACAATTCTGTGAGCCTTATACCACAAGGTTTTAAGAGGCTCGCGTGCATTTTAAGTACGCTACTTGACAATATTAATTTGACAATTCTTGCAAGTAGATAATATTTTTGGATAAAAACACAGTTAATAAATCTTGCCAGATAGCCAATGAGATGGAAACAAATGGACGTCCTAAAAATAGTTTGCGCACACAAGTGACATCTATTGAGCATTTGAACATTTGTCACCACCATTTGCTTAGGGTACCTATATTAAAGAGGGTAAAGACATAGTGTGTATCAATCCCCATTAACAGGCCAAATTCAAATAAAAAAGTGTAAAAATAAGGGCCTTCTTCCGGTCGCTCTTATTTTCTTTCGTCTTAATATAGGTATCCTAATTTCTAAGTATCGAAAAAAATAATGGAAGATGGAAAAAGTCCATTATTTTTATAATTTTTATTTGACTTTGGCATGTTAATGGAGTTGTATGTCTTTACCCTCTTTATATAGGTATCCTACATTTGCTAATTCTGTGTGACATTAACATTCACTGACGTATATGTATGGCCGTTTCAATTCGACTTTCAGCATTTGTTTCTTGTAGCATTGCCCGCTGAAAATTGACAATTAAAATGAAATGGTTACAAAGGAGGCAGTGTTGCCATGTTGCTGACTTTAATAATTATACAATTTTATTTCATTCTTGTGATGAAAAAGTTTCCGAAATTTGCTACGTGAAATAAACTGGCATACAAAAATTAATTGCGGTTTAGTCTAACATTTAAAATTTCTGAAAAGCACCGCAATTTCAGTTTAATAAGTAGAGATTTAGAGCTCCTTGTACAATTTCACTTTAAATTTAAACACGTAACATTGAATTGGAACAAAGGTATTTGAAAACTCACCAGTAAAGATGGCGCTATGTGCACCTCACTTAATTTGTCAAAAAAAATCTTTAGTGAATCAATTCTTCAACAATTTTTAAAACAGAAATCATCAAGGAAGCACTCGAGTCATCCGGTAGATGGCGCCATGTGCACCTCATTTAATTTATCCAAAAAAAATCTTTGGTGGATCAATTCTTCAGCAATTTTCTAAACACTGATGAAGACATAAATTCGAAGTCTAAGGACGTCGTCTCTTAAAACAGGATATCATATAAGCCCCTAAATCAACCGGTAGGTGGCGCTACGTGTCGTTTAAATTCGACTTTGACGGGTACTCCTCTCAGCGCCTCTTGTGAGTTTTTATTAAGTAATTGCAGTTGTCATTACCACGGCCGCCTAGATTAACGAAGCACCAGTGCTTTATACGGCCGATCGCGTTTGAAAAAAGTCTGTTCTACGAAAACTGTCGTTAGTGTGTCTCCCTCTGCATAATTTTGAATTGAACTTCCGCCGTTGCCAGAGTTACTGCGTTTAATGTTACATTTTCATTCGGATTTTGTACATTTTATCACAGTTTGCTCACAGTAACTTCTATGAAGTTAGCAAAAGGTCCTGTAGTGTGGCTCCCTCTTCGGCACAAAAAAATAGCGACCAGCCGGATAAAGAACTTTGTGGAGGAAGCCGTGGTCATTACGTTACTATCAGTAGTTTTGTAGTATTTTAATAGGGAGCGCTGAGGGTAGTACTCCACGGTATGTTTTGTCGGAACTGAATTTTAGGCGAATTGAAACGGCCATACATACACGTCAGTGCATGTTAATGGAGCTGGCCATGAATTCCGAAGCTCAGTTGACTTATTTGCCGCCAGGTGTCTGTTTTAAATAACAGAGAATTAAGTGTAAAATGGGTCTAGAATGTGAAGTTATAAGTTACGTAATTCTCCTTTTAAACTTTGCATCACACCACTTAGTTATAGTTATATTTGGTCTACGTGTTACTCATATTTACAGGTTTCGTTTTTCCACTCTGCTATTGTAAAAGTAGCGCCACCACGTATTTGGTGAGCCAGCTCCAAACTAACAGCGAGTTTAGCTCCAAATTGGGGCGTCAAAGTTAAATCATTTGATGAACCATTTGCTAAGCTCCATTATTATCTGTGATATAAGTTAACACGGCTGCAACTTCGCACATATTAGTCATTTTTGCTCACATGTATGAACAAGAAATATTGTAGATCCGAAGCGCCATCTTTTGAAGAAAAGCACAACTTTCTGCTACACAGAAAATGTTTTTCTTTTAGATTATCACGAAATTTGTAAATTGAGGCCATTTCAGTTTGAAAGTCTACATTTCGCTGTACGCTCACAAGCTTCTTCAGGATAAATTTTATTTGTTTATTTAAAATGTTACACAATTTACTTTCTTTTAAATTATTGGAAAACTATAGCATAAACCTCAAACTCCATTTTTTACCTTGATTTCATTTTTAACAACGATTAAGAAAATATTCTGAAAATCACTTCCTTAAAAAATTATTTAATTTGCATCTGATATACTTCTGGAATAGATATTCCGGCGCTTTCAGTTTGCATGAAGAAACAAAGGCCAACAACGCCATCTATTGAAAAACACGGCAACTTCCTGTAACGCAAAGCTTGTTTTCGTTTTATCACGTTTAATTTCGCTGTTATCACATTTGCATATTTGAAGGACAAAAAAGTCTTTTTCTGTTTGTTAGCCTCAAATTTATTTTATTTGTCGTTAATTAATAAATCGCATCAAATTCGCCATGTAACGCTTTGAAGTTATTGCTTTAATCCTTTGTGTTCGAAAAAATAAACAACAATCTTAGTTGAGCAGAAAATATTAACATTCGATTTTAGAATGACGAAATGGTTGCAGTGAGAAGTTCAGAACGCCATGTATTAAATTATGATTTTTTACGCTTTTCTTTGCTACGATTAATTAATTCGTCGGCGTACTCTGAGCCTCAAACTTCAGTTTTTACATTAACTTCATTTTTTTAACAGCAATTAATACTTCACGAATTAATTCTTTTTAATATTCTGCAAAACACTTAAAAATTATTTCATTTGAAACTGAGATCGGTTCTAAGATGAGAATTTTTAAACGATTGACGCATTCCATTTGTTTGAAGAAACAAAAGCCTAAGCGCCATCTATCGAAAAATAGGGCAACTTTCTGTAACGCAAAGCTTTTATCGTTTTTATTTCAGTATTGTCATTAGCCTTTGAAGGAAAAAAGTATTTTTTCTTCTTTGTTAGCCTGAATTTTATTTTATTTGTCTTCAATAAATTTCTCTTATATTTAAGGATTTATTTTCTTTGAAGTTATTACAGTAAAGTCCGATTGTAACGAATCCAAAAAATGTACCAAAATATGTTCGTTGTATCCAAAGTTCTCTAAAATCGGTAAATTAAAACGACGTATGTATTGAATAGGTTTTTTTAATTGCTTGAAATACCGTACGTTAGTACGGTAGTCAAACTTTACCGTATTTTAATCAGTTTGATCACTTGGAAAAAGACGAAATTGTTGCAGTGAGAAATCCAAAACGCCATCTATTAAGGATTGGTAGAATCTGCTTTCTTGTGCGTTTCTTTGCTACAGTTAATTAATTCGTTTGCGTGTGTGAAATGTTGAAATATAAATTATTAAAGAAATTGAGAATATTGGATCATACTTATATCATTACAGCGGACGTCCAATTTGAAACGTCACTCTTGCTGTCAATTCAGTGTATGCTTTTATTAGACACAATTTCCACATTCAAATTCGTGTTAAATAGTATATAGTGTCACAAGGGCAGAAAGTGAGCATTAGTAGCCCGCGGCTATGAGCTGCACGAGCAAGCGAAGCGAAGCGAGGGCAGCTCATAGCTAAGGGCTGCTAATGCGTTTCTGCATGTGTGACACACAATTGTTTTTCGCCTAGCCCTAAATCAAATTCAAACTTTGTTTAAAACTGACGTTTAATGAAAAATTCTGTGAAATGTCAAAACGCGCAAATGAAAGTCAATGTGTCGCTAGGTTACGAACTATAAATCGTGTAGTTATGAGTTTAGCAGCCCGAGGGCAGATAAACATTACTTTCTATCACATTTTTAGGGTTAATATGAGTTACTTTCACATATGCTAGGCGAAAAATAAATTATTCGCTTATACCCAATACAAACTATGAATGAAAAATAACAGACTTTTTGTTTACAGTAAAAAAAAGAATAAAGCACCATCTGTTAGAGAACAGCGTAAGCTCTCTATCTCAATTTTTCTTATAACGTTCGCAATAAAAAAAATTAAATACAGGCTGTTCCAAATAAGAGAGTCATTACTTTACAATATTTCGGCATGACATTTTGAAGTATCAATTTAATTGGTCGGATAACTGGAAGAAAGTCCGTTCTATACACTTTAAATCCTCAGAAAATTAATAAATATTACACAAAAACTCCACGCACAGTTGCACTCACAGACGATACAAGTACAAACTACATATCATAAATTCTAGCACAAAACCTACGAATAGGAAAGCGATGCGAAAGGTACACCGAAACGAAATTGATTCTTCGTTCACCCCTTTTTTTCCCTAGGTGATTTTTTTCCACGATTAAGCGTGCGGGGCTTACGCAAATAGCAAACGTAGAAACTACCCGTCTTCAATCTCTTTGAATAAAGACGTCCATGTTGCATATCTATGTCTCTGTACGTGCATTAACTGTAAATATGATGTTCGTAAAATTCTATTTTAATATTATATTGTGTCAATTCTGTCCAATAGGTTCGTGATGATTTAGCGGCGAAATAGCTTCTTGTAAATAATATGAGCAGAGTTTTGCCGACGTTCAACGTAATCAATGCCTTAGATTCAATGCTGTTGTTGATGATACATTTAAATGAAACGCCGGGCAATTATTTCTTTCAATTACCATCGTTTTCTTTTTTTTCTTGCGATTTCGTTCCCTTCGCGCGTTTCGTAACGATAATAACAATGATGATTATTGTACCGTTGTTTTTCAAGACACTTTGTAAACTAAGATGCCAAATGATGTTGGTATTAATGTTGAACTGAGATGTAGTTTATCAGATGATAGAATTGTTCAGATTTACCGTTTTCAAATATTGTATAAGATTTATCAATGTTCAATAAAGATTATATGCTGCGAATCAGATTTTTCTTTCATCTTTTACCTTTCGAGATACACCACACTCTATTGCTTCCAAAACTGATTTCAACTCATCCCAATCTCATCTTTTTTAAAAGCAACTAATTTAATCTGCGATACAGTCTTTTTCTATTGCTTTTCCTCTTTTGTCAAATGTGCTTCCTAATTTGTCAAATGACTTTCCAATCCGTTCAAAGTATACTAGCCTTGCGGATTGGAAAGTCATTTGACAAATTCGGAAACATAATTGACAAAAGGAGAAAAGCAAAAGAAAAAGAGTGTAAATTCGTTATTTATAGTTTTCTCATCGCTTACTTACTTAATGTAATTTTATAAGACAAGAATCGTATTTAAAACCACTAACTAGAAAATATTGCTGCCAACAATCATAACAAAAGTAAAACACATTTATTTTTTTTTTTTTGTATTTTACTTTTGTTGTGATTGTTGACAGCAATATTTTCTAGTTAATGGTTTTAAATACGATAATTGTTGTCTTATAAAATTACAATTTAAAAACCAATGCTAGAAACTGAAAATTGATAACGTTATTGAATGTAGATTTAAAATTCCTTTAAAATGATGTCACTTAAGTAACCATGCTATTTAAAATTTTGAAATTCATAGTGCGCACAGCGCCACCTCTTGTCAATTTAGTGTTTTCGGTTTGAAGAGACCATGGCCAGCAACATTAACATTCACTGACGTGTATGTATGGCCGTGTCAATTCGCCTAAAATTCGGTTCCGGAAAGCATGCCATGGAGTACTCCACTCAGCGCTCCCTATTAAAGATACTACAGAACTACTGATAGTAACGTAATGGCAACTGCAATTACTTAAAAACTCACAAGAGGCGCTGAGTGGAGTACCCGTCAAATTTTTAAAAGTCAAATTGAAACGGCCATACATACACGTCAGTGAATGTTAATGGAGTTGGCCATGGAAGAGACAGGTTTTTATTTGTTTTGGTATTTATAAGCCTACTAGAAACAGTGATTTTATAAAAAATATCCGATGTTTAAGAAAACAAGTTTTTGTCATTAACTCAAAAATAAATGAAGACTGTTAAAAACTGACAGCGTCATTGGATGTAGCATTAAAATTCCTTTAATATGGCATCCCACTTAAGCCATCATGCTATTTAAAATTTCAAAGGTCATAGTGCGCGCAGCGCCACCTAGCGGATGTTCTAAAGTAATTTTATCTCAAGAATTAGTATTTTTTATCTACTTTGATTTGGTTTTTGTTTGAACTTTGTATCTTATTTGGTTCCAAAATTAATAGGGGGGGAAGGAACTTTAGACTAGCACTGTATAATCTACGTGTTTGTATCAATCAAAAATTGATGTGTTACACGTAAAAAAATATTTGTAATGAGCACAGTATTAGAATGTGCACTACTTCTTACTCTAAAATATAATTTGTCTGCAATATGTTTACATAGACATTTAGAAACTTAATTTTAATTAACACATACCTATATTATTTTACTCCAATAAATGTTTTTCCATTGCAACCTAATACATTGTATAGGCAGGGCCTCCGAGACCCGGATCATGTAAATGCCGGTATTTTACTGGTTATGCATTGTAGGGTTAATATCCATTTCCAATAAATTTCTGGAGGAATGAATAATATTGTTATACTGGGTGTCCGGTAAAGAATGGGCCATACTTCAAGGGTGGCTTCTTTGGATCAAAATAAATCGATTTAGATCAAGTTATCTTAGTACAATTTTGCTTCATTAAAAAGTTATGGCCTTTCAGAGATAATTTTTTTATATCAATATTTTAGCAAAACTCGCTCATTTTTGGAGACATTTAATTGTAATTTGGTATTTAGAGGTTTCTTGTACTGCTAAATCTGAATATCTGCTTATTTTTAACGTAACGTATAGAGGGCGCTCTAGGGACCCTGACATTCTCTTGTTCATTGTCGTACTTTTTCTTACGTGAATATTTTTAAAATATGTTTCGTTTTCTTGAAACGACATTTAATTTACTTTAAAAAAGGCATACTTGTCACATGTCGCTAAAGTATACCAGTTTTGAGAAAAATGGCTTTGAATGTGAAAATGTTGAATACTTACCTACTACACCAGTAACGCTACTTCAGGATGAAAAGACAATGACCTAAAGTTGCACTACTTCGTAATTTACTTAAAATTGAAAACAAAATTACAATTCTACATTTAAAGCAACGATACATTACGTAAAATGGCCACGTATTTCACTCATAGTTTAACTTTCAACTTCAGATTACTCCCATAGTAAAAATTATAAAAACAGTTGTTCCCATGGAAATAAAGTGAAGATTAAAGTTAAACTGTAACTGAAATACGGGTCTATGTGCCTGATTCAACGTAGACCTAAAACAGTAATATTCAGCATTATCATATTCAAAGCCATTTTTCTCAAAACTGGTGTACTTTAGCGACATGTAACAAGTATACCTTTTTTAAGGTAAATTAAAAGTTCTTTCAAGAAAATGAATATAATTTTAAAAATATTCACGTTAAAAAAAAGTACAGCAATAAACAAAGGAATATCAGGATCTCGAGAGCGCCCCCTATATGTTACGTTAAAAATAGGAAGATATTCAGATTCAGCAGTACAAGAAACCTTTAAATACCAAATTCCATTTAAATATCTCCAAAAATGAACGAGTTTTGCTAAAATATTGAAATAAAAAAATTATCTTTGAAAGGCCATAACTTTTTAATGAAGCAAAATTGTACTAAGATAAATTGGTCTATATCGATTTGTTTTGACCCAAAGAAGCCACCCTTGAAGTATGGCCCATTCTTTACCGGACACCCGGTATATTTTATTATACAGGATGTTTAAAAAAAACGTTCGGATACTGTAACCATGAATAGTACTCGCCAAGAAAAACAAAAAAGTCTTATAAATATAGGTCCGCAAATAATTTTTTTCAAGGATAGAGTTGATTTTGCATTGAAGTTAAAAAATTACATTATTATGAAGAAGCAAACAGTAAACATGTGATTATCTAGACACAAAAAATAATTAAAGTAAATGTCCACCTCTCTCGCTTCGTAGAAAAGAAGCTATCATCCTTAATTTCTTTCGAATAATCCTTGATTTTGTCGAAAGGTTTCGCTGCTGCAGCTCATTTACGTTATTAACGGGTCTTGATTACACCAGAGATTTTAAATATCCTCAAATGCAGAAGTCTAATGGGATTAAATTAGGAGATCTGGAGCGCTGGTCTGGCTTCATAATCCTCAAAGACGTCGAGGTCTGACCTCAAAATTGCAAACATCTTGGGAAGGTCCTACATAGTGATGAAACGGATCAACGATGTCATCTACCACATCAAGAAGGTTCCGCACGGCAAGCCCAAAGTGATCCACTTCAACCGGATGGCTCCTTACAACGGAGAAGAAAATGAAGGGACAGTACAAAGAGCGCAAGGTTCCGAAGTGAACTTCGAAACCTTTATGTCTCATCACGCCGCAGGAAGTAAGGCACGATTGGGAGTGACCACAGAGAAGCAGCAAGACCTTTTTCAAGTACCATCGGAGTACAGTCTGGCCCACTGTGTGGCAGAAGACCTAAGAATGTCCAAGGGAATAACCCAGGTCTTCCGGAAGAAATTTGGTCAGATCGAGGAACTCCGGAGACAGCACCCATGGTGGGCAAGAGCCTGCAGATCATCGACACGAAAGCGGATCAAAGACGACACGTATACTACTTAGTCACCAAGAGGACATTAAGCGGTAAGCCTGACTATCGCAATGGAGCCTTATGGAGCCTGAAGAGGCAGCTGGTAGAAGGCAAGCAGACGAAATTAGCCATTCCCAAGTTGGGCTGCGGACTAGACGACCTTGACTGGAGGGTAATTCAAAGCATGATAGAAGTCATCTTCAACGAAACGGGAATTGAAATCCTAGTCTGCAGTCACCACCCACGGGCAGCTGTCGGCAGTAAGAAAACCGTGAATTGCTATTTCTTCCAGATCGGATGTTGTAAAAAGGGGCCAGCATGTCGACTTCGACATCCTCCTTCAAGGCTATCACGAGGAACGTTCCGAGACGAAACGTTTCTAAGAAGGGAGCAGTATGACGATTCCGGCTCCAGCCCGTCTCATGCGTCATCGCCGACGCGCCTTAGACCAGAAACTTCGGACATTTCAAGATTACGCTAGCAGTGGAATCAACCTTAGACATTCTGTCGCGTACTAGAATGCTCGTGAAAGACAACCCCGGCTTATAAAAGCACGCGACCGGGAGTGAGAGGGAATTTCAGCGTTGGACAGTTCGGCATTAAAGTTCGCGCAGACTCGCTCAGCTGTTAAAATAAATTAGGTATAAGCTTATAAATAATTTAGTGTTTAATTTAGTGTTAATTAGTTTGCTTTTAAATAAATTAATTTATTAACTATTTCGTGTTTTGTTTTAAAATAAACATTAATAGAACCCTTAAAACCGTTACAATATCTAAATAGGTCACAGTTTCATATCAGTATAAATACATATTATAAAATGTTTATTTGCAATAAATTATATCTGATATCACATATTTTTATTTTATTACTGTAATCGAAAATGTCAAATGTTTTAACAGAATTATTAATGTCATATATTACAGTAGTTCTATTAAAATATTTTAGCATTTTCTTTTTCCTAAAATTCAAAAATAATATCAAACATCGGACAAGAACTTGGTTTAGGCCCGTGTGATACCATGCAAGACTTGATAACATTTTTGTTACAAAGTGAGCGAGATGAGCTACCACAGTGAATTCTGATTGGTTGTATTGGCACTTCTCGCTTACTTCGTAACAAAAATGTTATCAAATCTTGCATGGTGTCACACGGGCCTAAATCAAAAATTATATTTTAAATTAATACTTGAAATAATGAAAGAAACCTACATTGAAAATTAAAATAGTACGTGACTAGAGACACGAGATGGCGCTGTTCTCGTGCAAGAAAAATATATACAATTGTCTTTCCCATCTATCTTTCTTTATCTATGATTTTAAGATCGCAGCCCTACCGTGGATAAATTTGAACCTCTGTAAGCTAATACACGGAATTTTTGTAATGCACGTGTTTAAGTGCGTACTAATAGGTACAAATACACAAGTTGATGTTGATTTAATGTAAATGTTTAGATTACATAAAAGGCCTATTCTGCATCGAAGACGTTAAATTTAAAGGGTTATTAAATTTTGTTACCATAGTAACAGCCAATTACAGAACTCTATTTTGAATTTTAACGTACCCGTAAATTTTAGCAGCCTGTTAAGTTACAGAATAGCCCCTATAAAGAACTTGTTCATTATTTAATTGTCACATTGACACCACATATGCATGGCTCTCAACGGACAACAGCAATTGTGTAGAAGGCTGCAATGACGTTCTAAAAGTGCGATTCCGGTGCCTGTTTGGTGAAAGAGTTTTTCGATATTCACCAGAAATTACAGGAACAATTATTACAGCATGCGCAGTGTTGCGCAATATGTGTGTGGAATTGAGAATTCCATTTGCAGAAGTCCCAGTGTTTAAAAGAGAACCACAAGAAAATCATTGGAATTTGGAAAATGGGAACATTTATATTGAAGGTGTAAATAATAGAATGAATTTATTAAATAATTATTTTCGATGAAAATGTATTTAATTTATTTCTGTTTATTAATTTGTCTTACAACTCCCATAACACAAATTACAAAATATAGAATAATTTTGATATTGATTTTTACTAATGACAGTTACTAATTTTTCCAATATACCCACCATTCTTACTAATGTGTCATTTACAGAATTTATATTATCATTAATGTTATTTAGTACATTCAATGTTTCTTCATGCATTTTGTCCAAATTACCTGCCTTAGTTAATGAAAATTTGGTTGGTGTACTGGAAAACCGTTGCCTTTTTGTTGTTGGCTGCAGCTGAATTGCAGGAAGCCTCTTGTGAGTCACTACACTTTCGAATGAAACTTCGCCATCATCATCATCGCTGTTGGGATGTATTGCTGAATTTGGCACTTCAGTGAAACTAGTATCAGCATTTTCAGTATTGTTACTTTTAGTGTATCTTTTGTATGTTAAGCCAACTTCATTGACTACAGTTGCACTGGTTCCAGCAAGTTCTATATCACTTGAGTTATAACTGCTGTTTTTTTTTTTTTTAATTAGCCAAACCTTCCTGGATGACTTTATCGCCTTCAACAGATGAATAACCTTTTAAAGCAAGCAATCTTTCTTCTAAATTAGTTAAATCTACACCAAAGTTAGGTCCACCTCCAGTTACAGTGTGGTTTTGTTTTAATTTTTGTAAGCCACTCTGATAACTAGAACCTGCAATTTATATTTTGATAATTTTTTTAACATTTTTGTCAAAAAATTGAATTAAATACTAACTACTAATGAGCAGGAAAATACTTACGCGTTTCCATTTGTCTACACATTTTTCGCCAAATCCAAGAGAATTTAATTTAATTGAAAGTTGCGCCCATTCTTCAATATTTCTGCCTTGCATTTGGACTACGAAAGTCCATAGCTAATGATGAAGGATTTTTCCACAAGCTTCCAAAATTATTTTCTGATATTCTTGCCTCGCGCGGAACGCTCTTTTTTTAATATCCGACATAGTTGCGTGAATTCGGACGTCTTATCTCGATGCAGTGGCGGCTCTTCAAGATATGCAGAGGGTGGGCAACATTTGAAAAACTAAAGGACCTTTTGTAAAGACATTCCTCTGATTGATATTTTTTAAATGTTCTTTGTTAGAAGTTATTTTAACAAGTTGATGAACAAGTATTATCGTTATGATATGATATGTCATTATCATTATCTCCGTATGTCTCCAATTTTCCACACATTAAAAAAGAAAACAAAACTATATTCTAAGAAATACTAAAACAAATTCTGAAATGATAAAATTTAAAACTGTAGCTATACAGTACAGTAACTGAAATAAATTCTCAAAATAATAAATAAATAAAATTTAAAACAATAACTTAAGTATATTCTCAGAATAATTAAATAAAATGCAAAACAGTAACTAAAATAAATTCTGAAAATAAGAACTAGCATAAATTTTTAAATGATAAATCTGCCATTTTAAAACATTACTATCGAAATCTCTCACCTTAGTTAAATTAATAATAAAGCGTTGACATTAACGTTTTTAACTCGGATGGTGCTCGTGAACAACCGAACACAGACGAATTGTAGGACGGGCTTGCCCTCCCGCGATCTGTCTTTAATATAATTTCAGACCAGCTATTATTCTTTTTGTTTTTAGTTATGCATTACAATGTATAATACAAATCTTTCAGACGAATATTGAATATTATGTAACATTTATTGGGTATTAATCAAACAGAATGGACAAAAGATTCAAAATAAAATACAAAATTTGGCAATTATACAGCACTCCGATCTCGAGTTGTCACGTGGCCGTGGGCCTGCCCATCGGGTGAACGTAAGAGAGGGTAACGTAACAACCTGCGTGTAGCGTTCCTTTCTGTCTATCACATTAAATAAAAGGACAGCGTAAGTCTGCACTTACAGTCACGCAGGGGGCAAGCCCACCCTACTCATGCATAGTGACAAGGAGCTGCACCGCATCGCAATTTAATGTATTACTGAACGTGCGGAATTATACAAAGTTCTAGAATCTAGATCACATGCACATTTTTAATTATGCATTACAATAATGTTCTGGATTTATAAATTTAAAGAACACAAGTAGATGAAAAAGAAATTTAAAAAATATTTGAAAATTATTTTAAAGATTAAATTGTATTGATAAATTTTATCACAAAATCTTATAAATGGACACTAATTATAAGCACCGTTTATAAGATTTTGTGATACAATTTTCATCGGACAAGAACCTGCTTTAATTATGTATTGATAAACTTCAACAGGGTGGGCAGTGCCCACTCTGCCCACCCCGACGAGCCGCCACTGTCTCGATGATTAACATGATGATGTACAGAAATTATTTAAATCACCATAAACTGTGACCTGCCTGTGCTGCACATGTTGAAGTAAAAACGTACCCAATTGAACATCATAAAATATAAAACCATCTTTTATTTACCCGTAAACCCTATTTTATATACCCGTAGGCAGTGCCGGATTACCCTAGACGCAAAATACGCACGTGCGTATAGCGGCAAATTTCTGGAGGTGGCAAAATCAAACATTCATTTAACAAAATCATATTTACGGTCTACCATGAGAGAAGATAGGCTAAATTCACTATCAGTTTTAGCGATAGAAAGTGACTTAACAGTGAATATTGATTTTGGATCTATACTTAATGAATTTGCATCCAAAAAATCACGGCGGAGACAATTTGGACAAGGTAAATCAGTATTTTCATTTCGGGGCGGCAATTTTAGCGTAGGGCAGCAAATTCTTTAATCCGGCACTGCCTGTAGGTCGTCTTTTTGCTAGACAGGACTTGTTAAATTTTATGTAATATTTCGGTTTTAAGTAAATATTAAAAATTAATCACTGAACATTTTATATTTGTCAACTTATGGTTCAGCCACACCTACGGCAAATGTGCTGCCTAACGTCATTTTTAACTTCTAATTTGCCATTAATCAGTCGCTACACCTACAATTATTGTCAAGTTAGACGTGAAAAATCACGTTATAGGCCCCATACACTTGCGAACAAATTGCGCAACAGAGGCTGTCGTGCAAACAATTGTATAGTGTATGGTGTTGTTTGGCGTGCTGCGCAACTAGTTGCAGAAGTTCAAAATTGTTTGAAATTAATTGCGCAACGAGTGGCGTTGTGCAACGATTGCATCGTGTATGGGCTTTGTACGACACATTGTGCAGTAATTTTTGAATGAGTTTATTGATTTATAGCGTCGTCAGGCGGCGTGTTTCCGTAGGTGCACGACAAAAGCAACTGGAGTTTGCACAATATTGCGTATAGTGTATGGGTGACCTTGTTTGCACAACAACTTGTTGTGCAACGCCAGTTTGCGCAATTTGTTCGCAGGTGTATGGGGGGCTTTAGGCAGCACATTAGACGCAGCGTGGCTCCGACAACGATAGTGGGTGAGTTCGCGATTACGCTCGCCAAGCGCTCTGATCAAAAGTGTGAGGGAGAGCGACTGCGTTTCACTGCATGTAAGAGTGAGAAAAAGAAACACACCGATCGATCTGAGCGTAATCGCGAACTCAGCCAGTGTAGCGACGGATTACTGGCATTGAGAGTGGCATTGCGCGCTAGACGATAGCTCGGCTGGCGGTTTTTGATACACATCAAACGGATTGCCGGCGAACGTATCGCATGGTATCGCCACAGTCTGCATACAATCTTGCCACTGGCGCTAGTTTCGCGTACAAAATTCTTGGAAACTCGGGGAAGAATGCGCAGTAGTCTTGCTGTTTCTATTCGTAGTTTGGTTTACCGGCTTGGTTCGGGCACGTTTGGGCAACTGCAAACACTGCAAGATTTTAAATTTAAATTGTTTGCGCCACGTAAGAATCAACGCACGGAAGAATGCGCAGTGGTTGTATTAAAGACACAAAGATCAAAGGTACCGACGCCAAGTGAACAGACTGTGTGTTAGGGATGTTCAGAATTGAATCGATTTATAGTTGAATCGATTCTTTGCAAGCGATGCATCGAAAGAATCGAATCGATTCAATTTGGTGTGAATCGATTCAAGAATCGAATCGGAAAGGTATGGACATACAACCATTTTTTTATCACCGCGCCATCTATATGTTACTGGCAGCCAATAACTCAAAATGATAAAATTGTGTGTAGCGAAAGCCCGAGGGCCGGAGGCATAAAACAGAACACTTCAAATTACAGAAATTTCTTTGACCATTAACGAGTAAAAATTTGCGTTGCACACTTCAACAGTAAGCACATACGTATTTTGTATTTGAGTGTGAGTGTAGAACAATGCCTCCTAAAACAAGTGAAGTATGGAAGCTTCTTATTACTGATAATAGCAAATCTGTTCGTTGTAAACACTGCAATGGAACCATAAAATATGATGCTGCGACATAAGTTTTAATTTCAAGAATAGAAATTGGTAATATTGAATATTGGTAGTATTGGAGTTTGCAGCTAAGCGTTCGCCACCTGGCGTCAACTAAACAAACCCTTGTATGCTACACAACAAATCGTGTTTTGGCGTCGATCCTGAGTGTATGATGTATCAGGATTGTGTTATATGAGACATTCACATTAAATCAACTTGTGTATTTGTATTAGTACGCACTTAAACACGTGTATTACAAAAATTCCATGTAGTTTACAGAGGTTCAAATTTATCCACGGTAGCGCTGCGATCTTAAAATCAAACGCCTATTGAATCGATTCTACGTGTTTAAATTGAATCGATTCATCTGAATCGATTCCACTAAATCGATTCGATTGAATCGATTCGATTGAATCGATTCGATTGAATCGATTCATTTAACTGTTTTGGACATCCCTACTGTGTGTAGACTGTGGTATCGCATAGTTGTTGCCATAGATAAAGAAAGATATATGTGAGGAAGACAGAACATACATTTTTTGCACGAAAACAGCGACATCTCGTGTTTTTAGTCACGTACTATCTTAGTTTTGATTGCAGGTTTCTTTCACTATTTCAAGTACTAATTTAAAATATAATTTTTGAATGTTAGGAAATGGAAAATGCTAAAATATTTTCATAGAACTTCTGTGATATTTGACATTTAAGATAAAGTTGCCAATATTCAAGCAAAATTCCACTTCTGCAGCCGCTTCGGAGCGAAATATGGGACAAATAATGACGTTAACCACCAATGTAAAACTTACCGCAATAATTTTTCTCGCATTAATTGTCGCGTTCTTGTCCGTTAGACGTTAACGTTAGGCCCAGTTTCATAATCGAATTTAAAGGAGGCTTTAAATTTAAAATCACTTTCAGATGTCAAAACACATTTGTTTACACATCTGAATGTGACTTTAATTTTAAAGTCTCCTTTAAATTCCATTATGAAACTGGGGGTTAGTGTGGCTGTAGAATAATGCACTTCGCGCGCAGTAGCGACCGCTATCTATTTACAGCATTGCAATTTTAATGTACGCTACGATGCTCTATGACTTATGGGCGAGGGGCAGAGTGTTGGTAGCGTAGCGTATCGTAGCGTTGGTTACAGAATCTCAACACAGAGCGTCGCTCCATCCCCACCACCGCTAGATGAAAATTTACTCCAAGAACGTATTTATCGAACGCGCCACTGGTTAATATTTCGTTGTAGAATTTTGATTTTTATTATATCGTTCATACCCCATTTTTTGTTATTTTATTTTACAGTTTATGTATGATTTCCTCAAAGAAACTTTTAAATTTGTATTAATTTGCTTCCTTTAAAGATATTCTCAGGGCAAAACAAAGGAATGTTATGGAAGAAAACTTGAAATGTTATTTAATAACACAGCTATGCAACTAAAAAAATTCTGTAATCGTGATAACGGTTTCTGTTAGTTATTTGTTCACAGCACCGATCACATCAACAAGGAAAAATAATATAAAAAATCCATCACATCAGGTTTTTTTGTAATACATAATTATGTATTCCAAAAAACCTTTAATTAAAGGTCTCATCTCTAGTATAGGATTATTCACGCAAATGGTTCTAAAAGTTTTCAAGGAAGAAATGTAGATAGAAATTTGAAATTTACGGAGCAGAGATATTTCAAAAGGATCTTTTCAAATATAACAAAACTTGACTTCAAGATACTTCCGCTTATACCGGAAGTCGCTATCAATTCGCTTATTAAATAGCATGCTACAGTTTTCGATACGTTTTTGAATTGTGGGACTAATGAAGCACTTTGTAAAGGCTTTACCGAAAGAAGGAGATTTTCAGGTATTTCAGGTCAAAATTCTCAAAGTTATCTGACGCTAAAGTAAAAGAAGGCATATTTACTGGGCCAGATATACGAAAATTGATAAAAGATATAAACTTTGTGTCAACTGATACAGAAAAACAAGCATGGAAAGCTTTTACAAATGTGGTTGAAATTTTTTTGGGAATCAATAGAAGTGACAATTATGTAGAAATTGTTGAAAATATGCTAGGTAAATTTGAAAAACTTGAGTGTCGTACGAGCCACACTTCGACTATTTCCCAGTCAATTAGGGAACATTTAGTAAAGAGCAAGGTGAAAGATTTTACCAAGATATGAAACATATGGAAAAGAGGTACCATTGGAGTGGAATGTTAACATGCTAGCTGATTATTGTTGGATGCTAAAGAAGGATGATGATGGATATGAACATTTGAGAAAAAGTTTGAAAAGATCATTGTAACACCGGAATTAGCTAATCTCGGGGTACTTAATTGTAATTTAGATTTAAGAGGTATTTCATATTTATATTTAAGGATAGGTTTCAACTTTGTATATTATTGCTCCAATTTAATATGTATTTTTAATGTCAAAAACGTGGCGTTTTTTTTTTAAATATTCAACCTCCTTTTGTGGAAAATCCTGACGTGATGGGAAAAAAAAGTACAGCAAATTTGAAATCAACGTATTAAAATTAACAAAATACCTACAGGTAATGTAGTATCAGAAATTTTTCATGACTTTCAATATGCATAGTTGTGTAATTAATGTTTGATTATGGTTTAATCTTGGCTGGTTATGTGAATTGATTTATTTATCCGACATAGTATTCGAAAACGTTCAAAACACAACAACAAATGTCATATTTTGTATTAACACATTGACAAAATTAATAAAATGGCTGTGAACCAATAAATAAATTAATTAATTTAATAATTAATAGGTGAGAAATTGAAAAATTACCTTTAAATTAATACATACAAAATTAAGAAAATATAGGACCTGCCCCGTATTCGAACAGGTGTGAATTACTTAACTAGGTGTGTCCCCTTTTAGACTGGGCAATCGATCAATGCAGATCTGCGCTACTCTGATAGTGTGACGTTACGTAATCGACATCTGAGGACCAAACGGGCTTAGATCCTCGAGCCTTTACTTATGAAACATATTCGAATTCATGTGCACAACTGAATGATCAGCTCATTATGATGGAAATTCCACCATGGGTTCTACTTCAGTAAACTTTATATGATACACTTAATTTTGTTATTAACGAGTGATGTATAGTACAAAGTTAAATCAAATTAATAATAACTGACTAAAAATTAGAAGACACAATACATTACACTTAATATTTACACCATTTCTTAAAACAGAAATAATACAACTTATGGCTTGTAATATTAGAAGGCGAAACACAACATCATTATTGCAAAACCAAGTCTTTCGTAGCGGTTCATTATTAGCGCAGCTAAACCGAACTTCACAGCCGCTCTCATTACTCTGGGGCTCCAAAATATCACAATAAATTTAAGCCAAGCAGCAATTTTCCTTGGTTCCGTGGTTGCTTGCTCGGCGTTTGCTGCTTTTCTTCTGGTGCGATTGGAAGTGTGCTCGAAGTTCTTCAGTTGCGCTGTGTGAATGTATCCATACTTGTCAAAGTAAAACCCATAAATTTTTTGTAAATCTCGCATTACAAGCAGGGGGGTACTTTCTATTAAATTTTTAGGTTAGAATTTGAACATAACAATATTGCAGTGTTGCCAATTCTCGAAGCCACCAGATTTTTTTATATACTCGCTTTTGTAATTTATGAAATATTTGTTGAAAGTAATTAACTCGTTTAAGGAAATTAAACATTTTTATTTGAAAATAGTAGCTCCTGCTAACTACTAACTAATTCTAGTGTTCTGTCAGCTGTATACCAACTGTAATAGAGAACCGAACCGTGACTCATTTCACTTCAGTTTACACCTTGTTTACGTCTTGTGTGTATTTTTCAAGATGTATTTAAAAGTGTAATAAAGACAAGATTATTATATTACTTGCATCATTTCTTCTAATTACAACTGGATAAAATAAGGTAATAATACATACCAAGTTGTTTACGTATTTATAGCCATGCACATTTTGTTTAGGTTACAATGTCATCTGTCCAAGAACGTTTACAAATAAAACGTGAGCCCCTCGATAAATGGTCCATAAGAGAGCAGCTAAGCCTCTCATCGGCGGTGGCCAGAAGTGGAGATCAGAACTGGATGTCTGTGAGCCGGACACTAAAACCGTTTGGTGATCCCAACAGACCGTCAGATTGGTTCCACCAGAAAAACTGTGCAGCTCAATACGGTGTCTTACTGGAAAATGTGGAAACACCAAAACGGAAAAAGCGAACTTCAGGTTCTGAATCTGCTTTGGAAACACCCGCAGAAAGTATTTTGCGCAAGCTGACAAACGAAAGGTTGGCCGAATTAAAAAAATTTATGGCCGAAGAAAGGGCCGAGTACATTAAATTACAAGAAGATATGGCTTTATTACAAAAAGGTAATTTAGTTTTGTTGAAATCCAACCGCTGTCTTTAATATCTAAACGAGGTTTCACTCTTACGCATTTATACTTTATACAGAAGGAAAAAAATCAAAATATTTCTTGTAGAATGTTTGCTTTTATAATTTTCTTTAGGAAACATATCTGAAGAACAACTAGATCAATGGTGCAAAGAAATAGACAAAGAAGAACATCAAAAAGAGCAAGAAACCTTAGCACATTCAAAATGGCTCAAAGAACGAGAATTACGCAAACAAGAAATAGAAAGGGTGTGGAGACCCGTGGGAAAAATGAACATGCCGTCTTCCAGCCAAAAGAGAAAAGCATCCGAAAGCATTGAAGGCTTCGCTGATGTAGAAGCAACAGAAGAAATCGTTACAACACCGATGACAGACCCAGGAAAATCAGCGTTATCTCCTCTACTTACAAGTTTATTAAAATCACCTGCTCATGCTCAGAATGTAGTCACATCGTCAATATTACACACTGCAATTACAAGTCAAAGACCTACCACAACAAATCCAACGATTGCAAGCTTGTTAAACTCTACCACAAATGTAACGGTCTCACCTGGCTTGCAACAATTAGTCAGTAGCGCAATAGGACAAGAATCAACAACACATACAGTTGATTCAGAGGCTGCCAGCCCAGAATTGCCAGACGATGCCGCTGATATTCTTCCAAACCTAAAAGTGGAAGATATATTGGCTTCTGATGAACCTCTACCAGAAATTAAAAATGAAGAAGTGGAAGTCATAATATCAGATTTAATAGAGAATGCCGAAATTGTAACAAATCCTGAAGAACACCTACAACTAGACGGCAATGTTGACTTAATGGACAACTTAGAAAACGAACTGGAAGAGCTGGTTAACGAAGAAAATGCCGCCAAAGATGCAGCTGCTCTACAAGAAATTAAACAAGAAATTCAAGAAAAAAACGAACCGAACGTCGACCCTTTTGAATTTCAAGAGGATCCTGAATTTTATGAGCAGCCACCAATAAAACAAAGTCCAAACGTGGCTAAGCAAGAAGTTGTAATAACAGAAGTTGCAACTGAAGACATAGAATCACCACCACCACCACCACCTCCAATAAAAACAGAAATGAAACTGGACGAGCCGAAAATTGAAAAGCATGAAATTCAAGGCGGTTCAGTGGAAATAGTGGAAGTCGTTGTGATGGAAGATGAGGAAATCGATAAGGAACTGAATAAATCACAGATCGAAGACATAGTACATTCCAATAAAATCGAGCTGCCTACGAGCTCCATCACCGAAATAATTCCTAAAGAAGAACCAAAAGAAGAAGTAGTCGAAGAACTGAATGAAAAGGATTCCATTTGTGAGGAATCAAATACAGAATCGATTGACATGGAAACTAAATCTGAACCGGACGCAACAAAAGATGATATCATCGAATCAGATGCTGCTAACAGAACAAATATTTTCACACCCGAGTTCGGTGAAGAACTTTATGACGATAGTTTGAATATGGAAGTTAAAATTGATAAATCCGGGAAAGCCAAGCGTGATTATTCAAGAACGAAAAAGAAAGAAGAAAAGGACATCGAGTTGTTATTCGGGGTAGAACAGGCTCAATTAGAGGAAGAACTGACGGAAACCAACTCGGAGAAAGAGTTTCAGGAAATTGAAAAGAAATCTGAAGGTAAATTAAAAATTAAAAGCGAGAATGAGGGTTCGAACAGTCCATGGTTGGAAGAAGAAGAGACTTCTAATGCTTCCAAAACAAGAAGACGTTATTCTACGCCTGGTACACCTATCGACTCTGTACCGAACTCACCTCTGTCTGGCATGGCTTTCGAGGATGATAGAGATTATCGCAACTGGAAGAAATCTGTAATGTTGGTTTACAACAGACTTACCACACACAAGTTTTCATCGATATTTCTTAAACCCATCACTGATGATCAAGCTCCCGGTTATCATAACATAATCTACAGACCGATGGACTTGCAAACCATACGTAAAAATATAGAGAATGGAAATATACGTACAACAATAGAGTTCCACAGAGATGTCCTGCTGATGTTTAATAACGCAATTATGTATAACAAAACCAACAAGCACATTTACAATATGGCCAGACAAATGCAGCAGGAAAGTGTTCAACAAATACAGATACTTTTCCAGGCACAGACTGACACACCTGCAAGAAGAGAAACGAGAACTAGTGAACCTGGTAGCAAACGAAAGAGAGGAATTGAGGAATCCACAAAAAACAAAAAGAAGAAAGAAGATTAGCAGTTCATATTGTTTTTCTCATAATCTTAAGCACATAATAGTTTTTTATGTAATTATTTGATATTCAGTATATTTGTCCTACAACATTCATATTTATAACTGTAACATTACAGGAAAAACCTAACTCTAATTGCATTGCTTTGTGTTGTAAGTTATAGAATTGAGGAACATTCAGTTTTGTTTGAATTTTCAATTTGTTTTTACTCTGTAAAAAGTGTACAGACAACTTTTAGGTAGTTAGTATCTAGAAATGTTAATATGAAAATGAATTCATATTTAAAATGTAGCTCTAAATATTTATTATAGAAAAAAAAAACTAGTTTAGTGTGGTTCAATTATGTATTCATTTTCGTTTTCGTCTTATTTTTCTTATGATAACATTAGATTGCACATTGTATTGTATTTGGAGACACATATTTTGTAAAATATAATTTCATTATGTTCGTGATTTCTCGCATTTTTTTTTACAGTTATCGCCTTTTTTTATCAATTACCTTTAAATTTGCGCAAACACTTTAAAGCTGTATGAGACCACAAAATTTGGTCCAATAAAATAATTTAGAATAAGACATTTTTGGGCCGCAGACTCGATTTGGAGTTAGAACATGTTCTATTTTTCCAGATAGTTTTGGATTCAATTTAAATTTTGATACAATTTACTGCATAAATTACATCGTTTAAGAAATTGAACCAATCCTTGTATAAAACATAGGGAAGTGTCAAATGGCCTTTATATAAATATTTTGGAATTAAATTAGTATATTATACATCGAGGGAGAGAAATGCGTCATTTTTCCAGAGGTGTTTGAGGGCTGCAGAAACACCGAGGGAAAAATAGCATTCTCTCCTGAGGTGTACTATATACAATTTTATTCACGAGCGAGAATAGAAGAATGATAAGAATCCAAACTTTTAGGATTAAAAAATTGTAATAAATCCGAGTGTCGATTTGACAATCATTTAATTTTGGAAAAATGTGGTTCACTTGTGGTCGCTAACATTCATTATTTGACAACACAAACTTATACATTTAAGTCCCAGTTGTACATTTCAAGCTTAACTTTAAGTCAAAGCTTAACAACAATTGTTGAAATAATCGTTAAACGTTTAAGCTTCAGCTTAAATTTAAACTGGCATTGTACAACTAGCCGTTTTACACTACCATAGAAATTGCGCAAGAATTTGAACAATTTCTAGGCCAAGAAATATGTATTGTCTATAGTTCATTTTTCTTGCAGAGAATAATGGGTTGGCGGGAATTTCAAAATACTTACATTTGATTGGTCGTTTACCGGTCTTATTCACAAAGAACAAACGGATGCGAAAAATTTTTGCCGGATTCATAGCAGGAATGTAAATGTCAGTTAATATATTTGTCATCTTTGACAGATTACTTTGTATCGTCCACAGTATCGTCTTCGCACAGTATTTGTTGAGTTTCCAGCGTTCTAGCCGTTCATTACTACACTTGTTAAGTTCATTTCACTCGTAGTATTTGTTTAAGTTAAGTATAACAACCAGATATGGCTCCTACAGGAGGTATTTGTTTACATTTTAATTTTCACAGGCATTCAAATGCATTGTCATAGCATACTTCACAATCGGGTACATCTCACGAATTTAGACAAAATGTGTCACAGTTTCCTAACTTAATTCCTGCTGAGTTAGTAGATATTTTAGCTATGTGAACCTGTATTATTCTCTGCAGGAAAAATGGACTATAGTTAAGTTCGCACATACTATTTGTGTGTATTACACTGCACTAGATATTTTGTGCAAGTGCTTTTACATTAACTTAGATAGCTTGGTAGGTGGGCCTAGGTAGCTTGCATGAACCATCATTTAAACGGTGGAAAAAATTAAATTACATTAAAATAATGCTGTTAATTTTCCGTGCATGAACCCACCAAAAAACTACGCTAAACGTAAACGTCAAAATAATGAAAACTCCCTTGGGACAGAAGTATGTAACTTCTTTATATTGACATATTGCCACAAGCACAAATGAACTAATAAGGTGGATTATTTTATTTTACCGGGGTTTGTTTTTATTATTATAAGTACCTAGCATGTAAATGGTAGAAGGATTTGCTGACTTCAGCAGGTAGGATTAATAAAAGGAAGTGTAGCGAGGCACGCGGCACTCAGTTCTTAGACCTTAATCTATGGCTTAATCCGTGGCACTTAGTACGGGGCAGATAGTGAAGACAGTGCCAGACTGGGGAGACAGCAGATGATGGTTACCAAGTACGGGGCGTCCAGCGGTCGGTTCCCAAGCAAGGGTAATTCCTATCCTGCCTGCTGAAGACGCTTAAGTTGGTTTCACTTAATAAACGGATACATTGGGTACGTATGTTTTTTATTAACTCTGTCGCCCTTAAGGTACCTCCGCAATTAATTAGCGAGTGCTCCTTCTGAGCAACCCCTCAGCGACCCTCAACATTTTTAAAAGTTGTGACAATATATTATTTCTGCCACGATGTCGTAGAAACTGCTGTCTACTCCCGGTCATGAATAAAACTATATTTTACGTCATAATTTTAATTTATAGACAGCAATAGCCAAAATGTAGATACATTAAGACTTTACTGCTGGATACAGCCTCAGTACATACAAGATGTTTTACAACTCATTATCAACTCTTCTGTGGTGGTATTCTGCCGAAATGCAATGCAATCGCATTACGTCACGCAACGTCATTCAATTGCTTTGAGACGTTTCAGTTATTTCTTATTCTGCCGTGCAAAGCGTTCGGAAATTTCCGGAAGAATACGATTGTTAGTGATATTCTGTACTAACAGAATAGAAAATATAGTAGAAATTTAGGGACATTCTATTTAGTTCTTCTTTATTGTTGGTAGTTTGTTTACTAAACAATCTCCCTCCATAAAGTTGCGTCTGCATCACATAAACCGTGTTCATCCATATTTATTTTAGATATTTATTTATATAAGTACCACAAACAATAATTTAAATTCTAAAAAGTTGCCGAACTTCATGTATATGTAATAATATGTATTTAACATTAATTTAACCTCAGTAAAGATAAATAACTCGATATATATCTCTTTTTATTTTTCATATATTCTCACGAGTAAGAACAGCATCCGACTCGTTCATTTAACTGTTCTTCTTATACGACAGTATTACAGGAATATTTCGGCCATTTGCACCGCCTATAATTAACTTTTTAAATAACTAATCCTGAGTTACGTTTCATTAGTAGTTAGATATGTATATAAATTAAAAGGCTTCATCCATAATTATTTGACCTGTGCAAAGAAAGTTATGGTTAAATTTTAACTAGAACTTAACCACAAGCGGTGCAAATGGACGTTTGTATATTTTAATTTATTTTATTAGCAAGTTGCCTGTACGAATTTCTCTATATCAAGAAGTGGAAATAGAGGAATGAAGACGTCGTTTTTGTATCGTTTTAAACTTGGGAGAAAGTTAAAAAACTGAAATTAAAGTTTTAACTATTGCTGTTGTTGAAACACATAAAACACATGGGCATGAATTTTATGGCGCATTTAACAAGTGTGGAATACATGTTGTACTTTCTTTGTTTAACACATGATTTCTTACGCAACGCAATAAAAGAGACAAAAATTGCAGGCGCCGGAAAGCAATCGCATTTTAGGGTGCGCGTGGGGGTAAAACTTTGCAGTCGCTTTTGGCGGCAGAATACCGTTGAAGACTGCATGCGATTGCATGACGTCATTTTGACGTCATGCAATCGCATTGCATTTCGGCAGAATACCACCACTGGAAGTAACTCTACAGCCAAAAAGAACTAAAAAGGAACTCTTGAGTAATCAGTAATCACTTGTAATCAAAATTAAAATGATCATCAAACTAACTGAATTTTGACAAAAAATTTAATTGTAAATCAGTAAGTTTATTGCAGAGGTTTTAGTACAGCTTGAAGAATGTCATCAACGAATATTTCATTTTCCAATGACGGCACTGATCACATCAAACTTGATTCTTTTAAAGTATGCCATCAAGAGATTACCATGACTTATCAAATCCTTAAGAAAGGCTAAAATTAAGTACGGTAATAAATATAAACATCGACGTTTAATTAATATAAATCTCTCATCGATTTTCAGAATTTAGATTGATCTTAGAGTTCACTTTTCTAGAGAATTTTTTTACAGGTTTTCCCTATATGTAAGTATCAGACAACTTTTTTGATTCTAGAATCACCCCAAGAATTTTCTCTTCACTATTATCAGTACAATGAAATGCTGGAAATCACTACATCCATCATTTTCAACTAGCAGTTCAAAAATATTTTATGACTTCCTGTTAGATCGACCTGATTTCTTGTTTCGAGCACTGCGTTTCGATGGCTTTTTTAAAGTATGTCGAACCATGTGCCTTTTTAAGCTCCAGGACTGATTACATTTGTAATCACATACATCACACTTGAATGGCTTTTCACCGGTATGAGTCAGCATGTGCTTTTTTAAGTACGCGGAAAAACTGCATCTGTAATCGCAGATATTGCATTTCAAGGGCTTATCACGGTTTTCCCCTGCGTGTGTGAACATGTGCTTCTCCAAGTCCTCAAACGTCCTGCATCTGTAATCGCAAAGGTCACATTTGAACAGCTTTTCGCCGATGTGTATTAACAAGTGCGTTTTTAAGGTTTCGGCCTCGGTGCCCCTATAACTGCAGAGATTGCATTTGAATTGTTTCTCGCCAGTATGAGTAGAATTGTGTCCGGAGGCGGCTGGATTGTTTATAATTTTTTTATTTTTGAAAAACTTTTCTTCGGTTTTCCTGTCCGTACGCGACTGATTTGTTTGCTTGTATTGTTCTCTTGTATATATCTTGTGTTTTCTGAAACAGAATTCACCTTATTAGTTGTAAGGTGTAGGTGTAAGTCCACCTATTACAAAAAGAGACGCAGATGCCCCTTTAAATTTTTTTGGATTCTTCACACACAAAAAACCTCAATATAATAGAGTACTGTCAAAGAAGTAGAAGCTCTGACATTACATGAGGAATAAAACTTTTAACTCATTAAGCCCCTTGGGTCACTCAATAAGCAAATTTAAGGTAAACCTAAAAAGGTTCAGCAATGTAAACATGATTTTTTTTGGATACCACCATTATAAAACCCCAAGATTTTTTAACTTGTTAATATTTTGTTTACTACTGACGATGTACCCATCGCGTACGAAATGTACATCTAGTTTTTAATAAACAATTTTGTGAAGTGTTTTCGTTTTTTGCGTTTAATTATATTTCACAAGTGCTCAATACATCAAACTATTGTTAAGAAGACTTGTTGACAGATTCTTTATTTACATACATATAATCTGCGCATAAAATACTTTGAATATCACTTTATTACCACATTGCTTACCTGCTATCGATCATGCGACGTCAATTTTACGCTAAAGACATTCATAAAAACATAAAACTAACAAACACGATTAGACCAGAGCAAAAGCAAGGGATTCTATGAATTCATTCAGCACAAGAAATAAATGGATGTGAATTTTGAAAGGAAAGAAAATAATAATTACACTGTAACTCAAAATATTTTTATTTGTCTTCATCACTTCGTGCTCGCATAATTACATTATAAAAATTATTTCTATCACATAACTATTTAACAAAGCCAAATAAAACTTACAACATATTGTGTTTGTTTTTATGATGTAGGTTTAAAGTGGTTCGGCTAACAAAGCCAGTATCACATAACTGACATACATAAGGCCGTTCACCAGTGTGATACCGCATATGAATAACATAAGTGTTTCTCTGTGTAAAAGCCTTACTGCAGTGTTCACATCTGTAGGGTCTATCACCTGTATGTGTGCGCAAATGGACTGTCAAATTTGATTTCGAATTAAAACCCTTCCCACATATACCACACTTGTTGGGTTTAATACCTTCATGCAATAACTGATGTGCTCTTAAACTCGTGCCAGAACAAAGCTTTTTCCCACACAAATCACAGACGTACTCTCTCCTCAAGCCATCAGTGTGCTGGTTATCAATATGATTCTTAAGATACCTCTCCTGTAGGAAACTCTTACCGCACAAATCACACTTGTATTTTGCATCTTTATAATCATCCGCGTGCTGCAACATATGCTTATTCAAGCCATCCTTATTATACAGAGCTTTGTTGCAAATCGGGCAAATATAACTGCTCTGACCGTGTTTGGAGCCCATATGCAGCTTGTATTCCGCATCCGTATAAAATCCAGCGTTACAAATTTCACACGTAATCTTGTAATCCTTGATGTGCCGTCGGTAATGGCATTCTAAAGAGACCTTACGCTTGAAAGTCTTATCGCAAGTATTGCACTTGAATGGTTTTGCATCGCCGTGGTACTTTCTGTGGGCTCCCATCGCGAATTTGTCTTTGAAACGCATGAAGCAGATGTCGCAGGATATCGGCCTTTCTTCAGTGTGAGCTAGCATGTGTCTTTTTAGGTGACCTCTTCGCAGGAAAACCTTTGCACAAACGTGGCACTGTCCTGTGCTTGGTACTTGAAAGAACTTAGCTGCCTTTTTCCTGAAAACAACAATATTAGTTTCAGGACTTACCTAAAGAATGGATGCAATATTTAAATATGCGTATACAACACAAGGGGAATTTCACAAACCAGTAATTTTTTTTTGGCCACATAAATAACACTAACAGAACACATACTGCAAAATCTTAGAAAATCTCTTTATTTTTAATGATTATTCTAATTTATTTATTGTCATTATTTCAAATTATTTATGAAGTTGAATCGGTGAGATCAGAAACAGCATGAGTCACAAATTCTTAACTTTTTAGGAATTATTTGACCGCCTGAACGGTCCAGTGGTAAGAGGACCGGCCTTGCAATCGCATGGTCGTCGGTTCGAACTGCACTCGGGATTTTTCTCGGGGGTGGTCGGTATCGACTTTAGGCACCCTTCAGTGTTGGGGATAAAATTCGACACTGCTTCCCCTTAAACGGCGAGAAGGTTGGAAGTAACAAAGCCATGGAACACTTTACACACACTCAAATACACTCCCGCTCCTGAGAAGTCTTTGACCCCGTTGGGCATTCTGCCCTAAGTCGATCTCAATAAGATTAAAAAAGGCATAATCTGATCTAAAGTTTTACTTTTAAGCCAGTAGAAATGCAATACAATAAAGTAAACTTACAGTAAAATAATATCAATATTTTAGAAAACATCTTATTCTGTTTCTTCCTCGTCTTTTCCAGCAATTGGCCATTGCAGTACTTCTTTCTAGACAGAACTCGGTATATTCATCTTAAACCTACCTTTGAAGATGTGTAATCATAATCGACTTGCTGAAGAGTCCGATATTTGAGTAATTTAAAAGTGTGAGAAGATAGATTACTCCTAAAGAATAACATTCCGACAATAACTCGTTTTCATTAAAATATTGAGTCATGTTGTTTCTGATCTCACCGATTCAGTTAAAAAACGCTATTCCATAAAATTGAATTTTATGACATAGGTACATATGCGGTCAAAATAATAGCAGTAGAACGCCAAGACAGTTAAAAATATATATTTCCCTTCAATTATTGAAAACACTATTATCTATATATGAGATAGTGAAACTAATTTAATTAATAAGATGGTATTAATTTTACAAATAATTTATTTCTTTTGAGTAATACATATTTTTTGAGAATTTGGTGCCACTGCTATTATTTTGACCGCCTATGTAGTTACAAGTCTTATATTGTCTTATACAGTATGTCCCCGGATTGAGTTTACAATACGTACAACCGATTTCTCTCTGGTGTCTTTCGACAACCAAGGGCACCCAGGCGTCAGCCTATCTCCCATTGAGAAATGGCCAGCGGGACGCCGTCCGGCACGGTACTCCCGCTGTCCGCCAGCTATGACACTGCCACTAGGAGGCCAACGCCAATGAGGGGGACCGGCCGGGACCGGTGGGCTCCCCCTCCCCCTAGCACTCATGTCAGCAAGGTTTCCCTAGCTACGTTTGATGAGTAACCGTCGAGAACGCTTACGCGAATCTCTCCCACACATCTAATACTAACCCCAGCATCCATTACCCATACACGCATATCCGCGTGTATGGGATAGGGCAGCTAGACAGGCTAGTTTTAAGGGTAACAGGCGTGTGGTCTGCATCGGTTCTCGTCTCGGATCCTAGGCTTCAACACATCGGGGTCCGACACCTCAAACGATGGCTACCTACAACTCATCTCGGATACTAGTGCCCCGTGCTCTCGGCCCGACACCTCAAGCGACTGAACCGCCGTCACTTCGTCCAAAAGCAACATCCGGTTACCGTTACAATACGTACAATGGACCAAAAATTTTTTAATTAAAATTTCATGTTCTGCAGTTCAGGGCCTGCTTGGCGTGAAATGAATTTGTGTCAAATTTGACGCCAAAAGTCTTCGAGGTGGCGGAATTAACACAAGAAGAAGTAAAATCTGTGTAGGTAAAGTGGTCTTCCTTTTGAATTTAGGAGAAAAATTTAGTAAGATAAAATGATTCCCATTTCAAATTAGGGAGATATACCAAATTTCAACATCCTAGAAAAAAAAATTGAATTACGGAATATTAGGATTTCAGTACAGTTGTAAGACATTAACACTGTCAGGTGCTAATATGGACGGAGTGTTATTTGAATAATCATATTTTATTTGTTTTTAGTCAATAAATATGTAGATGGCGTTAACATTTTACAACTTTACTGAAATATTTATAATTTAATTAGTAATTTTCCGTAATTCAATTTTTTTTTCTAGGATGTTGAAATTTGGTATATCTCCCTAATTTGAAATGGGAATCATTTTATCTTACTAAATTTTTCTCCTAAATTCAAAAGGAAGACCACTTTACCTACATACATTTTACTTCTTCTTGTGTTAATCCCACCACTTTGCAGACTTTCGGCGTCAAATTTGGCACAAATTCATTTCACGCCAAGCAGGTCTGAACTGCAGAACATGAAATCTTAATTCAAAAATTTTTGGTCCATTATACGTATTGTAAACTCAATCCGGGGACATACTGTATATTGTATTTAATTGTAACGCATCTTTAAGCTTCAACCTGTATAAATAAGGTAAACGGACATTTGCAGCTTCCAAAAGAATCGATCCATAGCAACACACATAAAAAAAAATATGAAACGGTTTCCAGGAAATGCCAATATGTAAAATTAAAGAGAATTATGCTCAGTCATAACAATATAACAATAATTTGCAATGCCTTTTAGGTCCAGTTGTACAATTCGAGCTTAACTTTAAGCCAAAGCTTAAACCCTTAGCAATAATTGTTGAAATAGTCGTTGTTATGGGTTTAAGTCTCAACTTAAATTGAAACCAGCATTGTAAAACTGGGCCTAAATGTTAGAAAACAGTCAACCGAATATATTTTTTATATACTTCATGACATATGATTAAGAAGTGCAGGACAAGTTAAGCTATGATAATGAAGACTCAGATCAATAGAAAATAGAATCTATTATATATTATCATAATCTTTGAACACTTTATAATAAAGCTAACAATACCTAATATATATAATAAACAAATAAAGAAATCTTACCTTTTTCTATTTTGTAACAACTTTAACATCACAAAATATCAAACAATATCAACTAATCAATTTAAATAAATACTTACCATTTATCATTTGAAGTCACATATTATTTCAGGATATTTGAAATTCATAAAACCGATTATAAATTATTAAGGGCCAGTTTCATAATCAAATTTAAAGGAGACTTTAAAATTAAAGTCACATTCAGATGTGTAAACAAATGTGTTTTCATATTTGTTTTGACATCTGAAAGTGACTTTAAATTTAAAGTCTCCTTTAAATTCGATTATGAAACTGGCCCTTAGTGTTACGAATCGCCATATGTTTATGACCTTCATAGCACTTAATATTTATTACACTCTATTCAAGATAAATTTTAAAAAGGAATTAAATGAACGTTCATTTAATTCCTTTTTAAAATTTGGCGCGTTTCATATTGTTAGCTGTGTGTATTTTCTTTCGAACGCAGCGACGTCTACTACCTTCTTATCTTGAATAGACTATAGTTTCAAATGAGGAGTTGACATTCAAAAAGGCATTTGTCCAACTCGATAAATGAAAAACATAAAAAACCAATATTTTAGCAATTATTGATTATTTAAAAATTTTCTTTTTAGTAATGTTTACAGTATTAATAGGGAAGGTAGGAAGCATAGTTTGTAAAAATATCTCAATATTAACAATTCAGAAATAAGTGCTAAAATGCAATTAAAATTGGACAAAACGCGTTATGGACAAAATGCATTTTGAATGTCAACTCGTCAAATATTGTGGAATGTACTTTATAATTAAACAAACTAGTTCATACAATTTGTAAGAATTCATAGAAAATATCACGAAACAACCTGCACCGTAACACTACTCGTATGTACTTTCGAAAACCTATTTTCCATTCCAGTCTGAAAGTAAAATTTTTGTTGTTCAATGAACTAATGAACTAATTTCTTCAATAATCGTTTACTAATAAGGTTAATTTAAAAAATCTTTCAAATACAACAATAACAACGTAACTACCATCATTTTATTAATTAGATCTTCAATTGATTATGTGATTTATTTCCAAATATTATCCAAACATTTTCAATACACTCTGTTCTTAGAACCTTCTAAACAAATCTTCAATGCTGCAGATGACTTCCAATCTAACTGAGTGAACCAACAAAGACGCAAACGTTCTTCACGTTCAGCAGTAACCGGTGTATGAAAAAGCATCGTCTATTTTCATTTATTTTGCAACAACTCAGCATCTTGGGTATTTTATTTACACCCACAAGTTGAACAGTGGTGCATGTCCTCCTCTCTTGATACTTCACAATCGTCAATGTTCAATAATTAATGTTATAATAGTATACTTTCTGTATACATCCATCAACTTCAGATCTTTTGTTAGGACTATTGTAAATATGTATGTGAACCGAATAAATTTAACATCAAATATGACATAATGAATATTATTAATAATCATGTCTTTCTATTCTTCAATTCTTCACAAAAATAAGCACCCGATAGTCCAATGACCTGCAGAGTAAAAATAAAACTTTGAAAAAAAGAGGTATATTATCTCCTTTATTAAAAGATATACTTCTTCAGGAGCATAAGATAAACAATTGTAAATCTGCTCCTTTGTGACTTATATCCAATTTTGACTGACTATCTTTTGATGAAATTGTCACATTTAAATATTTACTAACGTCAGCATCAGTTATTTATTAATGTTGTTTTGGGCATTAAACGTTGGGTCTATAAAGTTGATGATCTGTTTACTTTGTCTATTTCTGCAATGTAATGTAATCTTCATGAAAAAAAAATCATATTATTTTCATAGTGTTTTTGAGGTTCAAAGTTGCCAAGTTTGCTTCTACATCTAGCAGCATGCTGAATGGATCATTATCACTACTTACCAGAATGTATACTTTAATTTTTTCACTTTTCAACATTTCAGATTAGCGTTATCCATAACATTTACAAATAGGTAAACTGTGACAGTGGTAGGTACATGAGTACTTAAACTTACCTCAGTTCATAGGATTTAAACTGCTTATTCATTGAATATCACGACACTTACTACACTATTAAGTATTCACAAGCAAAAGGATTAATTTTTTTTCTGCATTGAATAGTTTAGACACTAGGGAAAAAATAACTTTCAATAGAATGATACCTAACGTAAAAGGCTACAAATTCTCTAACACAACTAAAATGTATCACAAAATCTTTTAAGCGGACACTAAATCGCGCACTATACACTTAACGTTTCGCAGTCGTTCGACAGCTTCTGATGAAGCTGTGTGTATAGTGCGCGATTTAGTGTCCGCTTAAAAGATTTTGTGATACAAATTTCATCGGACAAGAACCAACCGTAAATACAACTAAAATGTGAACTAGCAAATTAATGTCCTTTAGAAAAATTAAAAATAGGAGCATTGTTTGAAATAAATCGCTGCACTTAGCATTTGCTTTGATAAAGCTACAATTAGTACATACAAGATGTATTCATTACATAAACAAATTATAACTACCTAATGTATGGCGTCTGAGAAGTCAATAAAAACACCAACAATTAAAATAATAGTGGTGGATTGAAAAACAAAAGTAGTAATGACACAATTTGCTTCAAGCTATAATCAATAAGTGCAAATATCAACCGCAGAAAAAACTACATACTTACAGAATTTTTCCATGGTCGCCTTTTTGCATCCCCGACAGCTCTGATTGTTCTCTGCCCTGCATTTCATTAGGTATGAAATTTATTTCTGGGTTTTTACTCATATCCTCAGCATCAATACATTCATTGTCTTTCTCAGTCTAAAACAAAATTTAAAAATGAATAAGTACTGCAAAATAATAAAAATACACAACCTTAACGATAACTGTGGCTATGGAAGGTCTATAAACGTCTTCCTCATTATTTGCATTATCATCATTAACCACTAACTTGGGAACACCTTGCTGTTTCCTTCTTTTTGCAGGTGCAGAACCAGAGTAATCTCTGGTTACTTTCGGGAAACGGTTGTTCTGAAATCCCTCGTCCTCAATGCCACGTAATTCTAACTGTTAAAACAAGGAGTCATAAAAATTTGCCTATCTATTAAGAATAATATAGATTACCGGAGATTCACTTAATCCTACTGACTCTTGAATGTGTGTGTCCACTAGTGATTGTGTGGGACATGAAACAAAATTTTCATGTGTGTTCTCAGGTACGCTGTCCAGAGGATCTAACTCTTCCTGTTTGATGGAATGTATCTCTACTTGTACCGGCAGAGTTTCCTGAATCATTTTGAATTCTGGGTCTACAACAGCTCCTCCTAGCCATGTCAGCAATTGTTTCTCAGCATTCACAGTTGTATTCCAAAATTGATATAGTGAATCTAATTTCTCTAGGCAGGAGTCGCATATTTTCTTAGGTAAACTATCATCTTTAGAGACCTAACAAAAAAAAAGTAATTAAATAATAAACTGATTTCGACTATTTAAAAATTGCTTAGTTTGTAATGTGCTGAAAGATTTTTTTAAACAAGTTCTTTAATGTTTTATTAAATTTTTGCTACTCATTTATACCATTTAGATTAGGTAGATTTCTATATGCACACACTTTTGAAATAATTTAATATGATGCTACCAGAACATATTTGGGATTTATGAAATAATTTCTAAAAAATGCCACAAAAATGCAATCGAGATTAATAAGATGGTTACTTCTGGCAGTTTCATTGTTTAAAAAAAAATGTAGGTATATAATATATTCAATTATTTTGGAAATTAAAGAAAATTTGTATTCATGGTATTGGAAAAGCAGATTTTCTGCTCAAAAATTATCCTGTAAATAATACGAAACTGTTATACTTAGAAGCAGGGGACAGGGAAGTCAAATGAGACCAGTTCGAATGTAAGTAAATTGAAAACGGCGGATCATCTCTGAACCAGCTTAAATGTGCAATCATTCAAAAGCGCCCCAGGTTTAAAATATTTCATAACCTATAAATTTTTGGAATAAAAATTTATTCATAGTCAGTAAATTGATTTATTTATAAAAGTGTTCTGTATTTCAAAAGCAATAATTTTCAATAATATTAAGACCGCGAACACTAGAAATTAAATAATAAAGTCCACAAATGGAGGTCAGTTTCTAACTTACCCTGATAGGCAGGCACGCGGTAATTTTTACAAATATTTGTCTGTCGTTTTGTTCTGCGAAAATAGGAACGTTTGCTTGGTCTTTCACTAAACAAAGTCTACATAAATGCATTATTTCGTTATTCATTTTTGCACACAAACACCAGTAAACACAACCACCATTTTCACAGTTGACAGATCAGTGTCACCAACATAAATATTTCACTGGACCATCACTGAACAGAGAAACACATGAGAGAAATATTAGTGTTGCCAACTCACCAATGAACTTTGTCACTAAAGACACTAAACAAATTGGCAACGTTGGAAATCACCTGAATTGGTACAGGGAAATCACAAATGATTTTAATCCACGTGACCCCGCCGTATAGGCAACACATTGTACTCTGTTGGTAACAATGCAGTGCTGTATGTTAATCGTTCGAGAAGGTATTGCTTGTGATTTGCGAAGGCATCGTAATTTACATCACCATCTGGGAATGCTTGGTTAAAGTGGTTAAACACAACATAACACCTATAGTTACGAAAGTCAATGACAAATCCACGCTAATTTGAAACAGTAACCTCACTTTTTTCAGTGTTGCCACTTCTAGAAAACAAATCCTAATTCGAATTGGTCACGTGAGTTGGAGTAATTTATGATTTCCCTGTACTAAAGGACAGCATAACAAGCATGGAAACTGTTTGTCGGCACCTTTGATCTGGCGGGGCAAAATTTTTTGACCTTGGCGTCATTTTGCGGATGTATAAACCAGTGCCGCAATAAAAATATTTTTGATAATCGAATTATTTAGGTTATTTTAATAATCGGATGACAGATTATTTTTAATTTGAATTATCCGATCACTACTTGAAAGCCTAGAGTTTTAAGTTTACTTAGTGCACCCCAGCATGCATAATCGAAAGCACCTATTATGCTGCTAATTACACGAGACACCACTGATCGTATTCGTGCAATTGAAGGGCGCATTCGATATAATCTGTCAGCGTTTTCGATTCATATGCACCGGTTGCACTCAGTGTATGTGCATCTTCTTTTAATCTCACGTAATAACACGAGATGAAGATACTCTGAGTGCGCACTAGTGCGGTCAATCGAAAACGCTGTGTGATATAATGCTCGATGCACGCCAGTGGCGCACCCACGGAGGGGGCTAAGGAGGCTGAAGCTCCCCCCAGAGCCAGCCCTTTCGAAAGAATTTTTTATTGGATTACGTGTAAGTACAAGAAATGTGCAGAAAATGGAGCACATTAACTTAATTTTGTTTCGTAATGTTGGTTCGGTGTAAATTCATGTTATGTGTCTTTATTATTTAATATATCCTTGTATGTTCTTACAATTATTATTTTTAAGCCCTCTCCAAGACAAATTTCTAGGTGCGCCACTGATGCACGCAATGAGCAGAAGTGTGAGGGAGAGCGACTGCGTGTCAGTGCATGTAAGAGTAAGAAAAAGAAACATTCCGTGCGTCCAGTCGATTGCGCTCTAACAAATCACATGACAGATTTTCCATCCGGAATATGGCGGCTCAGTTTGCGCAGGAAATTTTCCCGCCAAGGAGAAATACCTGCTGTATGTATTTATGCTGTGACTAAAGAGTGAAGCTGGTTTTCCTGCTTTGGAGAATTAGGTATTTGGGGATTACTGTCTTTGGTTTTCGGCGATCACGTGATCACCTCTCACTTTTACCCGACACGACTGACACGAGTGTCTCGTGTGCTCCGTCCTACTGGCGTGGGAGGCATTAGCAAAATCCCAAAAGTATTTTTAACTTTTCTTGTGCAATTTGAAGATGCATGCGCGTTTCTCATTAGCTCAATCAGCTATTCCGTTCGTGTTGTTGCTTTTAAGGTCAATTTACAACAATTTACGTCAAACATGTACCCTCTCTTTAATCGCCAATTCTCCAAATCTCGAAAGCAGGAAAACCAGCTTAAAACTTTAGCTGCTTTCTTTCGTTTGATCCAAACGCAACATTACATGTTAAGATTCAAAGATGGATGTTCTCTTGCAAATGGATCAATCCCTACTGAAATTTCAATCCGGATCGGTAATCCCCTTTCTCCTTTGAATCTTCCTATTTTTACGATCCGTTTGGATTCAAATGGATTCAGACCTGTTGTGTTCTGTTACAATAATCCAGATCCTGAGCGGGCAACTAAAAAACTATTTGAATCACGATTCAAAGTGCAACAAAGTAATTGTATGTTGTTTATTATTTTAGTATTATATTTAAGTTTGTATATAGGCCGCGTTCAAGTAACTGCAGCAGCTGAGTTGCTGACTAAGCAATCGTTTGTGATTGGTTCAAATTAAAGTAGTAGCCAATCACAAACGATTGCATAGTAAGCAACTCAGCTGCTGCAGTTACCTGAACGCGGCCATTGTAAATATGCGCAGAATAAAGTTTTAGTTTGGGTAGGGATCACAAGTATGTTAGGTTTAGGAGGGAGTTGTTCCTGCGGCTATATAAGCGAGTTTTGGGCAGAGCTCAGGCAGTTCATGGTATAACCGCGCTCGCGATCAGTACAGTGTTCCGCCTCCGTTCTTTACCTGTAAACCGTTAGCAAATGTCCTGCTTGCCCGACGCAAGCGTCTAGTGTACCCCGTCCGACCCTCATCCATTAATGCGTCTCGTAGACTCCGTCCTTAAGAATGAGTGTCTCACTCTTACCCGACACAAGTGTCTCGTGTACTCCGTCCTTTGAGTGAGTGTCTCACTCTTAAGCTATGTTTTATGTCAAGCGGTACGCGTTAGCGTTAAACGCAGTGATTTCGTCGCTGGTATTGTTACGTTAACGCAGTGTCAAACCTACCGCTTATAATAAATCTTATGTCTTTATTTTGTAGACATTTATACACTTCGGCGTTATCAGTTTCTTCCCTATATGTGAAATACTTCATTAATTCGTATGTAGCCATTTTCATTATCTCGGGTATTTCACTGGATACAATACAAATCGAGGTTATGTAGTACACAACGCTCGCTTTTACCGCAAACAATAGAACCAAATTCAATTCTCAGCGTTATCGCCAGCCTTACGCGCGGCTTTGAAGTCCCATTTGAATTAACCAATTACAATAACTATCGCGCTTAACGCTAACGCGTGGCACAAAGCGCACCTTTACCCGACACGAGTATCTCGTCTATTCCGTCCTTTGAGTGAGTGTCTCACTCTTACCCGACACAAGTATCTCGTGTACTCCGTCCTTTGAGTGAGTGTCTCACTCTTGCCTGACACGAGTGTCTCGTGTACTCCGTCCTAAGAGTGAGTGTCTCATTCTTACCAGTCCGACACGAGTGTCTCGTGTACTTTTAAAGAGGGTTTAACAACTTTTGTAAATCAAATTCTTCATATTTTTGAGGATAGTATTAATATGGTCCTTTATGATAAAATACGGTATAGGCGCCATGCACATCTGCGTTCAGCGCCGCCAGGCGTAGTGATTTGTGAATTAGTGATATGAAAATATTTCTTGAGACTCATTGCATGGGAATAATATCACTCTTATGACAATTTACGATTATAGTACATAATACTTGAGCTTCCTGGTACTGAAAAACATTACAGTATTCAAGGTCAAACGTACACTAATAATTTGAAACAACTCGTATTTCATACCACTAATGCACAATATGGTGGCGCTGGCTTCGCATGTGCATGGTTCCTATAATACACGTAGGGCTGTACAAAATATTTAAAAATCCATCTCTGTTAGATTATAATCGATTTAGGCGATTTTAAGAATGTAGTGATCGTCATAAAATTTCTACACAACATAAATCGATTATAATCTAACAGATGGATTTCTATTCAAATATTTAAATCACTATCTACATCCATCACAGCAAAATACTGAATTAAAGAAAACACGCCCATACCTACATTTTAATTTTAATTATTTCGATATTATCAAGTAACAGCCTAACAGCCATATAAAAACGACCCTTAAAGAGCTGTCAGTTTAGCAGGAAGAAAATAATAATTACATTAGATGCAAATACCTTTATTTGTTCCTCATCAAATTAATTCACATTACTTCTGAATTAAGTCAATAAATTACATAAATATGATTTGGGAGGCTCAACCTTTATAACTAGATAACAAGTTTTATTTCGTTTCATGATGTAGACTTCAAATCTCGAACTTTATAACAATTTATGTTTATTTTTATGATGTAAATTAAGTGCAGTCCGACTTACAAAGCCAGTGGTACATAACTGGCATACATACGGCCTTTCACCAGTGTGAGTCCGCACATGTATAACGCAAGTATTCCTCTGTGTAAAAGCTTTATTGCAATATTCACATTTGTAAGGTTTTTCGCCGGTATGTATACGCAAGTGATCTACCAAAACTGATCTTAAAGTGAAGCTTTTCCCACAAGTATGACACTTATTGGGCTTAATGCCCTCATGTAATAATTGATGTGCTCTTAAGCTCTTGCCAGAACAAAGCTTCTTCCCACACAAATCGCAGATAAACTCTCTCTTCAAACCATCAGTATGCTGATTATCAACGTGACTTTTAAGATACCTCTCCTGTAAGAAACTCTTTTCGCACAAATCACACTTGTACTTTGCATCTTTGTAATCATCCGCATGTTGCAGCATATGCTTCTTCAAACCTGTCTTATTATACAGAGCTTTGTTGCAAATCGGGCAAATATAACTGCTCTGACCATGTTTGGAACCCATATGCAGTTTGTGTTCGGCATCCGTATAAAATCCCGCATTGCAAATGTCACACGTAATCTTGTAATCCTTGAAGTGCCTTCGGTAATGGTTTTCTAAAGTTACCTTACGTTTGAAAGTTTGGTCACATACATTGCACTTGAATGGTTTTGCATCGCTGTGGTATTTCCTGTGAGCTCTCATTGAGAATTTGTCCTTGAAACGCATGAAGCAAATGTCGCAGGATATTGGTCTTTCATTAGTGTGAGTTAGCATATGTCTTTTTAGGTGACCCCTTCGCAGGAAAACCTTTTTACAAATGTAGCACTGTCCTGTGCTTGGTACTTGAAAGAACTTAGATGTCTTTTTGCTGAAAGTAACAAAAATAGTTTCAGGACTTGTCTAAACAGTGGATGCAATACTTAACTAGGCGTACGAGGGGAATTTCACAAACCAGTAATTTTTGTATAGCCATAGCCACATAAATAACACTAGTAGAATACGATTAATGGAAAACATATTTATTATAAACAAATTATGTACCTAGATCTATCTGAAGTATGGTATCTGAGCAATCAACAAGAACAGCAACAATTAAAAGTGTTGTGCTGAATTGAAAAAAAAATAATGTAAAATTTCCTAACATTCAGGTAACAGGTACCAACATCAAAAACATTTAACAGGTATTATAGGAAAAAAAAACGGACAAAACAGGAAACTGTATGTAAGTAATATCCAAATTTTCAAGCAGTCACAGAAAAAGATTTCCAGATCAAAAGAAAATACTTACAGAATTTCTTCTTGATCGCCTTTTTTCATACCAGACAGTTCCAATTGTTCCTTGCCAGATATTTCATTTGACCTCTGTGGATTTTTATTCAGGTCCTCGGCGTCTATACATTTATTGTCTTTGTCAGTCTTAAACAAAATTTAGAAATGAATAAATGATATAAAATAATATTTAAAAATAAAGATATACTCAACCTTAGCAATAACTGCAGAACCAGAGTAATCTCTAGTTATTTTTAAGAAACAGTTGGTTTGGAACTCTTCATCCTCAATTCCATAAAATTCTGACTGTAAAAAAGAACAAGTCATAAAAATTTGCCTGCCTATTCATAACATGAATTACTGGAGATTCACTAAATCCTACTGACTCTTGAAAATGTGTGTCCATGAGTGATTGCGTGGGACATGTAAAAAAGATCTCGTGTGTATTCTCAGGTACGCAGTCTAGAGGATCTAACTCTTCCTGTTTGATGGAATGCATCTCTGTTTGTACGGGCAGAGCTTCTTGATTTATTTTGAATTCTGTGTCTATAACAGCTTGTCCTAGCCATGTGAGTAATTGTTTCTCGGAATTCACAGTTGTGTTCCAAAATCGAAACTGTGAATCTAATTTCTCTAGACAGGAGTCGCATATTTTCTTAGGTAAACTATCGTCTTTCGAGACCTAACAAAATAAAAATAAAACGAATTCAACAGTTGCTTTAATCTGTAACTTTTTATCAAATTCTTTAATGTTTTATTAAATTTTTCCAGATCATCTCGTTTGGATTGTGGTTTTTACAAGCACACTTCGAAATTTTCAAAAAAATTCAATAGGAAGCTATTATTCTTCAAGACAAGAATATTAACTTTACCGTCACTTTACATTTTTAACTTGGTCACTTACATCAGACAAAATATCACAGTTTTCACCTAATAATTCTTTGCATGCTTACTTGACCAGGTTTTTATTTAAACACGAGTTAGTAATTTACATGCGTCTTACAACCGACTTACAATATGTTGTGCCGGTCCCTCATACAATGGTATTAAATTTTACAATAAGCTGCCATCAAACATAAAATCCGCCGAAAGCTTAAGCGCTTTTAAAAAGCAAGTAAAGGAATTTCTATTGGAACAACAATACTAATCAATACAAGAATTTTTAAATAATTGAATCTTGATTTGAATTTGCACTGTGATTTTGTGACTAAAATTGTATTGTTTTATAACTTATTTTATGTATTTCTTTATTATATGACATATTCATATACCCTGTACGTAATAATAATAATTGTATATTGCAGTGGTGACGAATAAAGACATTATTACCTTATTATTAAACGAAACAGAAGAGTTAAAGTCATCGATTAGTAAGGAAAGGTTATTTCTGTAACAAAAATGGAGTTATCCCTTTTTTGCAGTGAGGTCCTAAATTGCGTTATTAATAAAATGGTTATTTAGATGTCTTCATCAAAGCTGTAACACACAGTAGATATCATTTCTTAGTCAAGGCCATGTCAAGGCATTATTATTTTTTTGATGACAAAGATAAATTTCTTCATACTGTGCCTAATGTTCGAATATATGTAATTCTGTTTGTGCCTGAGATTAGTTTAAATTTTAGTAAATGATACTCATTCTTGGGGTAAATAGAGGAAACAGTCAGGCTTTACGCTTTACAATTTGGTCATTGGAATTTTTGGTATGCCCTTATTACATTATTAGAGTACATTTTTATTTCATAAATTGAGAAAAAAACTATGTAACAGTTGTGTATTGATTGATATGTAAAATAGCAGCTAATGTTGTCAAAGCATATTTGATTTTAAAAAAATCCAAATTTCTGAAGCAGTGTAATCTTTCGACGGTGAATCTGGCGAAGATGGAACTTGTTTAGATGCATGATGTAAGACAATTAAACAAACAAAACCACGAATACGTATGGATTCGCGCCGCGGGTGTACCTAAACAAGTGTGCGTGAGTGTTGTTCATCTCGGGAACGCGGATAGATATACACTGCGTTCGTAAAGTATGGAATAAATTCATTTTCTACGAAATAAACGATTTTTATGTAAAATCCTGAAACAGGTCGATTTTTAATTAAAAAATGACACTATTTTAGTGGAATTTTGTATCTCCCCCTCCAACCCCTTCCGAGTGACAGTTGCCCCTTTAAAATTTTTAAATGGAATGGGGGGTCATGTGATACCTCATTTGGAAGAGATTTTCGTTCTCTATTCAGTAGTATAAGAATTTTTTTAAAATTCTTATTTTTTCTAAAAAGAATAATACATTTTAAAATCAACACACAAAATTTTAAAATGAAATAATTTAAATGAAATATTCGAACTGGGAACCGTTTGATTCATGACAATAGTACAAGCGTTGCTGACGTTCATCTAAAACATTTCATTTCCAGGATAATTTGATTAATTCCAAATTTTGTAAATTTTTTAAAAATTCTTTATGAAAACGAGTTGAAACTGTAGATACTAATGTATGTAATCAAGGTAGAAGTAAAAGTAATAACACCAATATCAAAGAAACTGTTCAAAATGTCCTCCTCCTAGCTCTTGACAATAATCAAGTCGAAATTCAAACTCATGCAAAACATTGTCGATTATTTCCGGACTAATTCCTCGTATTTCATTTCTTATTCTGTCTTTTAGTTCTTCAAGACTGTTTGGTTTAGTTCTGGAGACTTTACTTTTTAGAAATCCCAATAAAAAGAAATCGAGAGGTGTTAGATCAGGGGATCCAGCCAGCAACTCAACCAATCCATCTACTGGGGAAAACGTCATCCAAATGATCCATTTTAAAATTTTGTGTGTTGATTTTAAAATGTATTATTCTTTTTAGAAAAAATAGGAATTAAAAAAAATTCTTATACTACTGAATAGAGAATGAAAAGCCCTTTCAAATGAGGTATCACATGTCCCCCCATTCCATTTAAAAATTTTAAAGGGGCAACTGTCACTCGGAGGGGTTCGAGGGGGGGATGCAAAATTCCACTAAAATAGTGTCATTTATTAATTAAAAATCGACCTGTTTCAGGATTTTACATAAAAATCGTTTATTTCGTAGAAAATGAATTTATTCCATACTTTACGAACGCAGTGTATAATTTACATTTATTTGTATTTCTTCGTCACATACTTGGTGGTATAAATTGGTTAAGAATTATTTTAATTTGCATTAGTCAGTGGCTAAAGAATCTGTAGTTCAGTATTCGTATTGCATTTGGATACATTTTAGTCAAACTATTTTATTTACATTTGGGTCGAGGTTAAACCTCAAGAAGTTGCATTCACATTAGTAAAATTTGTTGGTCATTTGTTGCATAAATTATTAGGCCAGTTCTGCGAGAGTCAATTAACTGTTCCTTCAAATCTATTTGGAAATTCAAATACAGTGTACTCTTGGAAAATAGTTCTACCCTTTTGGAGATATTCTCTGCCAAGTTGGAAACATGCTAATGGCCGTATTTCGATTTGCACAGGGAAGTCGCCAGTTTGAATCACCAGTCTAAGGCAAGTTATATCTGCCGCCGAAATCAAGTGGGCCAACACAATCTAACCCCATAGGATCTTAATGACATATGGCAATTAATGCATTCATAAATAAAATTTGATGCGATTTTGTTCACTTTGAACCTGGTTCAGTTGAGCGTCAGTTTAAACCTCCTTTGTACAACTGGCCCTTAGAGTACGATTTGAAGTGGCAAATGGCAAACACTAGTACCAAGACCAATCTAACAAGGGAAGTATCCGAACCCGAAAATTCAAAAAAATTTGAAACTTTGTGGGTTAGTAGTTCACCCTAGGGTAAGCACGGAGGCATTTTTTTTATCGTCCCAAAATCGCTTTAAGTGGGGAAAAGCACCCTTCGAAATTTCTGCGATTTTCAGTTTTCTGCGAATAACTCGGTAACCAGCAGAGATAAAAATTAAAATTATATGGCAAAATATTTGTCTTTCAATGCTCTATCACATATTTAAAAATTGTCACCCCTTATAATTTGAAAATCAAAACTTACCCCCTACCACCACAATCTGAGAAGTCAAAAAAATAATTCATTGCTCTGGGTGAGTAGTCCACTTCGAGTGGAGTGCAGCTAAATTTTTTAACACTCCGAAAAAATTTTTAGGGAGTGAAAACACGTCTCATACGTTCTATGATTTTGAGTATTTGGCGATCTTATTACTGGAGCGCTTAAATATTAATATTACATGTCAAAGTATTAATTTAGAAGCGATTTGTGAAAGTCATATTTAAATATTAACATCGATTACAGTTCAGAAATCTAGCATATCTTTATCACATTACTATTCTAACGCACGTATAGGTATGTACAGGGTGGATCAATTTCGATGTCTCTTATGGGCATCTCTGTAACTATAAGAGATAGAAAAAAAACTAGTGGTCAAGTCTCGATCTCTTTTTTAGAGATAAAGTCAACAGACTAAACAAAAATTGGCTATCTTCTTTTGTTTTCGAGTTATAAGCCAAAATTCAGATTTTCGACTTTTCGTCAATCAGTCATATCTCGTTTATTTTTACAGATATTAAAAAACTTTTTTGACATTATTAGGACACTTTTTTGAATACAATTCAGTGGTGTAGTAGGTTTTTGGATATTTAATTAAATTTTCGAGTTATAGCTTAAAGTTATATATTTTTTTTAATGGAAATCGTAGTAGGCAATGTCATCATTAAATGGAGATTTTTTTTCTGTTTTCAAAAATATATACTTTGTTGGGTTTATTTCTTACAGTTAATAGAATAAAACGCCTTTTTTATTATTTCTCGTGCATTCTTTTCTTAGCAGGCTAGTTTCAACAAAAGCCGACAATTTTCTTTTGTTTTTATTAAATATTAACAAAGATTTGTAGCGTAGCACAAGAGTGAGAGGTATTGCGATGAACATAAGAGACAGAAAGCTAGCGCCGATAGAGCTGGGTTGGGTTACAACATGAGTTGGCTGCGTATTTTACCGCGCCAGTGTGTAAATTGTGATTTTATTTTGATATTATTTTCTGTGTTTTAAGTTATTTATTGTGATATATCAAGAGTTGTGTTTATTACCTACTGACATTTCAATATTCTTTAACTTTTTCTGCAATAATTTCCTATTTTTAAGATGTTTTTAATTTATACATATAATTTAGTTCATTATCCCATGAAATGCATATTTGATCGGAAAATGCATTTTAAACTTCAATATTAAATGAAGGTACATAATTTCGAATTTGACCCAAAGCACATGCTATCGGTATTGTTGTAATCTTTGTGACTCTTACAGGATGTTCGTTCTATCTTTCTTTCTCTTTATGCGGTTGCAACTGTCAAAATATTTGAACAAGAGTTGATATTTAATAGCAAACAAAAAAATTGTCGGCCTTTGTTGAAACTAGCCTACTAAGAATAGAATGCACCCAAGTATAATAAAAAAGGCGTTTTATTCTATTAATTGTAACAAATGAACCCAACAAAGTATATATTTTTGAAAACAGAAAAAAATCTCTATTTAACAGTGGCATTGCCTAGTATGATTTCTATTTAAAAAAATATAACTTTATGTTATAAATCGAGAATTTTATTAAATATCAAAAAACCAACTACATCACTGAATTGTATTCAAAAAAGTGTCCTAATAATGTCAAAACAGTTTTTTAATATCTGTAAAAATAAACGAGATATGACTGATTGACGAAAAGTCGAAAATCTCAATTTTGGCCTATAACTCGAAAACAAAAGAAGATAGCCAATTTTTGTATACACTATTGACTTTATCTCTAAAAAAGAGATCGAGACTTGGCCACTAGTTTTTTTCTATCTCTTACAGAGATGCCCATAAGAGACATCGAAATTGATCCACCCTGTACATACAGGGTTAGTTTTATTAATGTTAATCCCCCTTTATTATTTTAATTGTTAACCGATTCAAAAAATTAAAAAATTGCTCTTATATGATTTTTTATGTAGATTTCACTTTTTCTATCACTTCTGCGGTAGCGTTTTATATATACCGGGTGGACAAAAAAATATTTTTTTAAACGGTACACCCTGTATATTTTTACAAATTTTTAATCCTTGAGTCACCCTGATAACAAACATATATAAACATCGTGTAATTGGGTTACTAATTTTTGTGTTATTCGTCAATTTATTGAAAACCTGATTGTGTTTTTTTAAATACTTTTCAGCTTACCTAGAAGTATAGAGGTAGAGAAAACCTTTAAATACAATAGTTGTAGGATTTTGTATCTAATATTTTTTAGAGCTCTCACAAAAAACAAAAGCGCATCAGAAAGTGGAGAAAAAATTAAATTTTCGTTTTTTTTTTTAATGGAACAACCTATATACAGGCTGAGTCCAAAAAGACGCCTATGCGAATAGCGTCGGTGTTTATTGTCGTATTTGAGCGGTCAAAAAACCAAATGAAATGGCAGAAGAAACTCTACAAAATACCATTTCTTGCGTCTTTAATACATTTAAGACAGCTGTCAACTTTTGTTTTTTAAATGCAATGGTATAATTACTGTAATAAATTTCGAAAGAACTTTTTTTTCTGTGTTCAGTGGTGTGCTGCAATAAACACTTATGTTTCAAAACAATAGAGAAAAATTAAAACAAATAAATTAATTAATAACATAAAATGACGTAATGAACAGTTGATGATCAATAAATGATACCTGTTTTACATTAAATAGTGTAGTATCTATAAGTACTTCCTCATAGGCAAACAAATGACGATAACTGTCAACATTTTTTTTATTGTCAGCAAAAACAAAAAAAATGTTGACAGTAGTTATCGTCAATTGCTTGCCTATGAGGAAGTACTTATAGATACTACACTATTTACCGTAAAACAGGTATCATTAGTTGTTCAGCACCTGTTTATTACGTCATTTGTTATTAATAATTTATTTACTTCTTTTTATTTTTGTCTATTGTTTTGGAAAATAAGTGTTTGCTGCAACACATCATTGAACGCAGAAAAAAAAAGTTCTTTCGAAATTATTACAGTAATTATACCATTGCATTTAAACAAAAGCTGACAGCTGTCATGCAGCTATCTTAAACGTATTAAAGACGCAAGATATGGTATGTTGTAGAGTTTTTTCTGCCATTTCATTTGATTTTTTGACCGCTCAAATATGACAATAAACACCGACGCTATTCGCGTAGGCGTTTTTTTGGACTCAGCCTGTATTGTTCGATATAATGAAATATCATTGTTTACTGATTTGAAAAACATATAATATGTTGATATTTGGATCAACTGTTTGTGATACATTTGATTTTAAAAAATCAATATGTATACATATTAACTTATAAACTTATTTACAGTTGGTTCTTGTCCGATGAAATTTGTATCACAAAATCTTTTAAGCGGACACTAAATCGCGCACTATACGTCGTTCGACAGCTTCGTGAAAAATATTTTTCACTTCTGACGAAGCTGTCGAACGACGGTGAAACGTAAAGTGTATAGTGCGCGATTTAGTGTCCGCTTAAAAGATTTTGTGTAACATATAAACATTTAGGGAAAAAATGTTTAAAAACTTCTAAATCACTATTTTAGTTAGCAAATGACAACCTAAATTTGAATATTTGGAACGATATAAATTAACAATAAAAACATTTTTCCAAGCCCTGATTTTTTAAATATTAATTTATTGATATTTTAGAATCAAATATCTCACAAACCGCTCATCCAACTATCAATCTTATGCTTCTCGATTTAAATTATTGTTTTGCTAAATCAAAATTATGTATTGTTTTTGTATCTTTAAATACGAGAATAAAGTTTATTGTTATTATTAAAATATTATATATTTTTGAAATTAGCAAACAATGATATTTCATTGTATTGACCAATGTATAGGGTATTTAAAAAAACAAAATTTGTAATTTTTTCTGCACTTTGCGATGCGCTTTTGTTTTTTTGTGAGACCTCTAAAAGATATTACATACAAAATCCCATAACTATTGTATTGTGTTTTTCTCTATCTCTTAAAATAATACTTCTAGGTAATCTGGAGTATTTAAGAAACGACAATCAATTGACGAATAACACAAAAACCAGCAAACCAATTACACGATATTTATATACGTTTGTTATCAGGGTGACACAAGGCTTAAAAATTTGTAAAAATATACAGGGTGTTTCGTTTAAAAAAATTAATTTTTTGTCCACCCGGTATATATAAAACCCTACCGCAAAACTGACAGAAAAAGTGAAATCTACATAAAAATCCATATAAGTGCAATTTTTAAATTTTTTGAATTCCGAAGTGAACTACTCACCCAGAGCAATGAATTATTTTTTTGACTTCTCATATTGGGGTGGTAGGGGGTAAATTTTGATTTTCAAATTATAAGGGGTGGCAATTTTTACATATGTGATAGAGCATTGAAAGACAAATATTTTGCCATATAATTTTAATTTTTATCACTGCTGGTTACCGAGTTATTCGCAGAAAACCGAAAATCGCAGAAACTTCCAAGGGTGGTTTTCCCCACTTAAAGCGTTTTTGGGCCGATAAAAAAAATGGCTCCGTGCTTACCCTAGGGTAACCCACAGTTTCAATTTTTTTTTGAATTTTCGGCTTCGGATACTTCCCTTGTAAGTTGAACACAAATTAATTGTTAATTTAAATGAGGAACAGAGTTCTCCAATAACTATTTGCGTTTGCAACAAGCCACCAGCTGTGTGATTGAAGTCAGTTCGGTTGCTACGATATTCGAAAGTGAAATCGGTTAAGCGAATTCTACTGTACTTCCTGATAACCGTAATTTTGTTTTCTCTGTATTGGTTTAAAACGCAAAGGTTTTTTCGCTCATTATATCAGATCCCGCAGTGGCTGGTACAAGGAGTTTTTACCTTTTTTTTTCTCAATAAATAATTAATTAAATCTAACTTCCACATTTTATTTAAACGTATTTAGTTCCTTAATCTCTCAAGTTTATTCACCGACGCACCAAAAGAATTGAGTTACAACAACGTAAGGCCAGGTGTTGCATTGACGATCACGAGGTATAAATATCATAAGGTTATTGCGAGTTCCGCAAGGGTCGCATCAAAACGGAGGTCAGGTAGAGTAGGTCTTAGGTCAATAGGATATTTCCTTTAGCGCCGGCAGTAAATCCTAGGTAGCCCTGTAGCCGAGTGTCTAGACGGGTAGGGTAGCGCATGCCTAATTGAAGTAATAAAACCTTTTGGTGACCCTTTTGGAAGTTCTCCGCAAGTAAACTTTTCAGTTCAGTTTTCGGTCCAGTCAATTAATTTGGCAATCAGTTTAATTTGTTTTTTGTTTGGACAGTTTTATGGGTTATTTAGTTGTTCATAAAAGTCAATAAACAAGGTGGCACGTCGGCGTGTTACAAACTTAGCTCATTTCTTGTGTAATTTTATACGAATTTTCCAGTTTTTGTTTCAGATTTCTCGAAAAGGTGACAATAAAAAAGTTATTTACTAAAATGATTGACTACTACCCTGGATCTACGCCACTGGTGAAGAATGTTCAATTTTACCTAAACAGTGGCATTGCCTAGTATGATTTCTATTTAAAAAAATATAACTTTATGTTATAAATCGAGAATTTTATTAAATATCAAAAAACCAACTACATCACTGAATTGTATTCAAAAAAGTGTCCTAATAATGTCAAAACAGTTTTTTAATATCTGTAAAAATAAACGAGATATGACTGATTGACGAAAAGTCGAAAATCTCAATTTTGGCCTATAACTCGAAAACAAAAGAAGATAGCCAATTTTTGTATACACTATTGACTTTATCTCTAAAAAAGAGATCGAGACTTGGCCACTAGTTTTTTTCTATCTCTTACAGAGATGCCCATAAGAGACATCGAAATTGATCCACCCTGTACATACAGGGTTAGTTTTATTAATGTTAATCCCCCTTTATTATTTTAATTGTTAACCGATTCAAAAAATTAAAAAATTGCTCTTATATGATTTTTTATGTAGATTTCACTTTTTCTATCACTTCTGCGGTAGCGTTTTATATATACCGGGTGGACAAAAATATTTTTTAAACGGTACACCCTGTATATTTTACAAATTTTTAATCCTTGAGTCACCCTGATAACAAACATATATAAACATCGTGTAATTGGGTTACTAATTTTTGTGTTATTCGTCAATTTATTGAAAACCTGATTGTGTTTTTTTAAATACTTTTCAGCTTACCTAGAAGTATAGAGGTAGAGAAAACCTTTAAATACAATAGTTGTAGGATTTTGTATCTAATATTTTTTAGAGCTCTCACAAAAAACAAAAGCGCATCAGAAAGTGGAGAAAAAATTAAATTTTCGTTTTTTTTTTTAATGGAACAACCTATATACAGGCTGAGTCCAAAAAGACGCCTATGCGAATAGCGTCGGTGTTTATTGTCGTATTTGAGCGGTCAAAAAACCAAATGAAATGGCAGAAGAAACTCTACAAAATACCATTTCTTGCGTCTTTAATACATTTAAGACAGCTGTCAACTTTTGTTTTTTAAATGCAATGGTATAATTACTGTAATAAATTTCGAAAGAACTTTTTTTTCTGTGTTCAGTGGTGTGCTGCAATAAACACTTATGTTTCAAAACAATAGAGAAAAATTAAAACAAATAAATTAATTAATAACATAAAATGACGTAATGAACAGTTGATGATCAATAAATGATACCTGTTTTACATTAAATAGTGTAGTATCTATAAGTACTTCCTCATAGGCAAACAAATGACGATAACTGTCAACATTTTTTTTATTGTCAGCAAAAACAAAAAAAATGTTGACAGTAGTTATCGTCAATTGCTTGCCTATGAGGAAGTACTTATAGATACTACACTATTTACCGTAAAACAGGTATCATTAGTTGTTCAGCACCTGTTTATTACGTCATTTGTTATTAATAATTTATTTACTTCTTTTTATTTTTGTCTATTGTTTTGGAAAATAAGTGTTTGCTGCAACACATCATTGAACGCAGAAAAAAAAAGTTCTTTCGAAATTATTACAGTAATTATACCATTGCATTTAAAAAACAAAAGCTGACAGCTGTCATGCAGCTATCTTAAACGTATTAAAGACGCAAGATATGGTATGTTGTAGAGTTTTTTCTGCCATTTCATTTGATTTTTTGACCGCTCAAATATGACAATAAACACCGACGCTATTCGCGTAGGCGTTTTTTTGGACTCAGCCTGTATTGTTCGATATAATGAAATATCATTGTTTACTGATTTGAAAAACATATAATATGTTGATATTTGGATCAACTGTTTGTGATACATTTGATTTTAAAAAATCAATATGTATACATATTAACTTATAAACTTATTTACAGTTGGTTCTTGTCCGATGAAATTTGTATCACAAAATCTTTTAAGCGGACACTAAATCGCGCACTATACGTCGTTCGACAGCTTCGTGAAAAATATTTTTCACTTCTGACGAAGCTGTCGAACGACGGTGAAACGTAAAGTGTATAGTGCGCGATTTAGTGTCCGCTTAAAAGATTTTGTGTAACATATAAACATTTAGGGAAAAAATGTTTAAAAACTTCTAAATCACTATTTTAGTTAGCAAATGACAACCTAAATTTGAATATTTGGAACGATATAAATTAACAATAAAAACATTTTTCCAAGCCCTGATTTTTTAAATATTAATTTATTGATATTTTAGAATCAAATATCTCACAAACCGCTCATCCAACTATCAATCTTATGCTTCTCGATTTAAATTATTGTTTTGCTAAATCAAAATTATGTATTGTTTTTGTATCTTTAAATACGAGAATAAAGTTTATTGTTATTATTAAAATATTATATATTTTTGAAATTAGCAAACAATGATATTTCATTGTATTGACCAATGTATAGGGTATTTAAAAACAAAATTTGTAATTTTTCTGCACTTTGCGATGCGCTTTTTGTTTTTGTGAGACCTCTAAAAGATATTACATACAAAATCCCATAACTATTGTATTGTGTTTTTCTCTATCTCTTAAAATAATACTTCTAGGTAATCTGGAGTATTTAAGAAACGACAATCAATTGACGAATAACACAAAAACCAGCAAACCAATTACACGATATTTATATACGTTTGTTATCAGGGTGACACAAGGCTTTAAAATTTGTAAAAATATACAGGGTGTTTCGTTTAAAAATTAATTTTTGTCCACCCGGTATATATAAAACCCTACCGCAAAACTGACAGAAAAAGTGAAATCTACATAAAAATCCATATAAGTGCAATTTTTAAATTTTTTGAATTCCGAAGTGAACTACTCACCCAGAGCAATGAATTATTTTTTTGACTTCTCATATTGGGGTGGTAGGGGGTAAATTTTGATTTTCAAATTATAAGGGGTGGCAATTTTTACATATGTGATAGAGCATTGAAAGACAAATATTTTGCCATATAATTTTAATTTTTATCACTGCTGGTTACCGAGTTATTCGCAGAAAACCGAAAATCGCAGAAACTTCCAAGGGTGGTTTTCCCCACTTAAAGCGTTTTTGGGCCGATAAAAAAAATGGCTCCGTGCTTACCCTAGGGTAACCCACAGTTTCAATTTTTTTTTGAATTTTCGGCTTCGGATACTTCCCTTGTAAGTTGAACACAAATTAATTGTTAATTTAAATGAGGAACAGAGTTCTCCAATAACTATTTGCGTTTGCAACAAGCCACCAGCTGTGTGATTGAAGTCAGTTCGGTTGCTACGATATTCGAAAGTGAAATCGGTTAAGCGAATTCTACTGTACTTCCTGATAACCGTAATTTTGTTTTCTCTGTATTGGTTTAAAACGCAAAGGTTTTTACGCTCATTATATCAGATCCCACAGTGGCTGGTACAAGGAGTTTTTACCTTTTTTTTCTCTCAATAAATAATTAATTAAATCTAACTTCCACATTTTATTTAAACGTATTTAGTTCCTTAATCTCTCAAGTTTATTCACCGACGCACCAAAAGAATTGAGTTACAACAACGTAAGGCCAGGTGTTGCATTGACGATCACGAGGTATAAATATCATAAGGTTATTGCGAGTTCCGCAAGGGTCGCATCAAAACGGAGGTCAGGTAGAGTAGGTCTTAGGTCAATAGGATATTTCCTTTAGCGCCGGCAGTAAATCCTAGGTAGCCCTGTAGCCGAGTGTCTAGACGGGTAGGGTAGCGCATGCCTAATTGAAGTAATAAAACCTTTTGGTGACCCTTTTGGAAGTTCTCCGCAAGTAAACTTTTCAGTTCAGTTTTCGGTCCAGTCAATTAATTTGGCAATCAGTTTAATTTGTTTTTTGTTTGGACAGTTTTATGGGTTATTTAGTTGTTCATAAAAGTCAATAAACAAGGTGGCACGTCGGCGTGTTACAAACTTAGCTCATTTCTTGTGTAATTTTATACGAATTTTCCAGTTTTTGTTTCAGATTTCTCGAAAAGGTGACAATAAAAAAGTTATTTACTAAAATGATTGACTACTACCCTGGATCTACGCCACTGGTGAAGAATGTTCAATTTTACCTAAAACGTATCCACGCTTGTATTTCAATTGTCTTGCAAATCAAATGTCAACCATGTTACGGGCAAAAATGGGATGGTATGAAATTTCGTGCACGATAACAAAAAAAAAATTATAGTGTCGTCGTCGTAGCTGAAATAACGACAACACTGCTCCGGTAGTCGAGTCGAGAAGGGGTGAGTGGTTTTTTGTTTGTTTTCTCTCTCTTATTTTACCATGAAAACACATCTGATCATAGCACAAAATGAAATTTAATTAGCAAAACATATGAAAATCATCTTTACAAACTCAAATAATCTAAATTTGGCGCAGTGCGAACGCATCTCTAAATAGTAACTAAAATTTCGCAAATACCGTTCAGATATGAAATCAGCGCGTAATGAGAAAATCAAGAAAATTAATTTCTTAATTACCAAGGAAAAAAAATTAAGCTTAATTGAATTAAAGTGAGCTAAAATTAATCAATTATAAAATTCAGACTTAAATCCAAAAGGAATAAATGGAAAATCTTATCTGGTAGACCGATGATCCGAGATGGATCCGAGAGGAGTCCTTTTGATTCCTTGACGGGATCGGGTGGGAGCGGTAATTGTTCGGCAAGCCCCGCAGGCGTAGCGGATCAAATTCCCGTGCTACTAACCTTGCCGGGAGTAGCCCAAAAATATTCGAGAAAGGACTCGATAAACGTATAGAAAAAAATAATTCTTCTCCCAAACAACAGCAAAAAAAAGAACCTAAAGAAATCGAAAACAAAGTATAAGACCTAGTGCAAAAAAATAGATAAAAATTAGATACCTGATGTTAAGCAGGAAATACACGATCCCACATGTCTTAACACATATACGTGCGTACATGTTCGCCGAACATCAACGTGCGTGTGTTGGCCCGAAAAACGCTTCGAACATGTACGCACATACAAAAAGTCTGTTGAACTTGTTTTCTGGTTTTCCTGAAAACAAGTGCGTGCGTTGATGTTTGCACGTACATGTTCGACCGTGTGGTTGCCAAACGCACATGTTCGCCACTGACTTATTCAATGCAGTACGTCGGCGTCGTGTATAAGCTTTTCCACAGCACCTCAAAACAGCCAATTTATGATTTTTAATAAATAACTTTCCGGCAATGTGCGGTGGCAGATCCTGCAATTGGAACTATTAAACTAGGGATTTACTACAGCTTAATCACTTTCAGATAGCTGACGGCTATTATTAGATGCACGCCACTGCCACCAAACATAACTCTACGGACAACGTCTTGGTTGATAACTGGACTATGATGTCTTAAGACATGTTCGATCGTGTGTAGTATGGTACTATTTGACGTTGATGTTCGGCGAACATGTACGTGCGTACATGTGTTAAGACATGTTGCATCGTGTATTCCGTACATTATGTTCTCTTCGCGTGAGTCGAGCGTGCAAACTTCTGAAATCTTCCGAAGAAGACGCACCAGGCCTACTCAGAACGACGTAGATGCTGATGAATTTTCTTTATTCAAAAATCAATATAAAATTGCGGCGGTAAGACGGTAGCCTAAATTCCACAGAATACTTCAAAACTTCAGCAGCTTCAACCAAAAATACCGTCAGACCGGCTTCCAGAATAAAGCAAAATTTTACGAAGAAAACACCTCGTTCTCAGGCGGAAACTTAGTGAATAATAAATAATCTATTGTATTCACCTAAACGAAAAATCGCAAAACAACGATAAGGATAATTTCTCGTTACAAGCGAGAGTGCGAAGAGGATGGACGCGCTGATAAGACACGACCACGACAAAAAGAAGTTTGACGAAGAAATACAGATAACAACGTATTAACAGCGAACCGAGATTAATTTTAAAACTTTCAATTTGATTTTATTATGTACAGAAATTAATGTTAATATTTAATTGTAACAACCCTCTATCTTAAACCGTTCAAGAGATATTATTTAAGAAAACTTATAGCGTTTTCGATTGACCGCGATAGTGCGCACTCAGAGTATCTTCATCTCGTGTTATTACATGAGGTTAAAAGAAGATGAGATGAATACACTGAGTGCAACCGGTGCATGTGAATCGAAAACGCTATAAGTCTCCAAGTTGTCCCTTTTTTAAACATTTTTATCAACTCTTGCCATGAAATGTGGACGACATGTCTTAGCTTAAGTGAAAAGTACATCATTGGACTTCTTCATGCTGTTTTACAATAAGCTAAGACATGCCATCCAAATTGCATGGCAATAGTTGACAAAAATTTTTAAAATCACTGGGCATTTCATAACCTATAAATTCTTGAAACAAAAATTTATTTGTATTACCTATGACTTGATATACCACGTGTCCACCGAGTGTGGTTTTCTTTTCTGGTGTCTAAACTATTTAATATAGAAAAAAATTTCAAACGCTATCATCCTCTAATAAAAAAGCTCTACCTATACGTTAAATTTATTTGCAATTACATAGGGTGTTCATTTTACAAGTGTCAGCAAGTACCTATATATTATTACGAATTTTGATAGACCTATCAATTTGGAAAATATTTTATAACATATTTCTATACCTAAACCTAGTATTTACCAAGATAAATGCCGTCAACGAAGAAACATCTTAAATGCAGGACCTTATTAAATTGCTTTTAACTTGCTTAATTGAAGAGTCTTCATTATCAGTTATTAGCGTGTTATTACACATGCTTTAAGCTAAGTAACAGTATATTAAACAAACCTGAAGAGTACGCAAATTGTTGGTGGCTGGCAGTTCTTTCTGCTGAATTTAGAAGTGAAATATTTCAAGTTTTTCTTATGGAACACCCATAAGTAAAATCATCGACTAATGTAGAATTAAATTTGCTAGAAGTATGTTAATAAAATATTTTCCAAATTGATAAATCTATCAACATTCGTAATAATATATAGGGCATTCCATTTGAAATATTAAAGAAAGTTGCTGACACCCGTAAAATGAACACCCTGTGTAATTGCAAATAAATTTAGCGTATAGAGTTTTTTTATTAGAGGATGATAGCGTTTGAATTTTTTTTCTATATTAAATAGTTTAGACACCAGAAAAGAAAACCACACTCGGTGGACACGTGGTATATATAAAAGTCTTCTATATTTCAAAGACAATAGCTTTCAATAATATTAAGATTGCGAATAATACTAAAAGTTAAGTAATAATAAAGTTTACAAATGAAGGTCAGTTTCTAACTTACTCTGATGGGCAGGCACGCGATAATCTTTACAAATATTTGTCTGTCGTTTTGTTCTGCGAAAATAGGAACGTTTGCTTGGTCTTTCACTAAACAAAGCCTACATAAATTCATTATTTCGTTACTCATTTTTGCACACAAACACCAGTAAACACAACCACTATTTTCACATTTGACAGTTCAGTGACGCCAACTTAAATATTTATGATGCAGAAATATTCCTAAACAGTCACAACCAGGGTTGGGAAAACTACGTGTATAAAATACCGAGTGACTTTTAATGATTGAAGCAAATTTAGTATGTTGGAAACACTGAGGAATTGGCATTACCTGAAAGTTCGTTAATTTTGCGGGAATGCGTAGCTATAGGTTAGAGTTGATGTTTACATTGATGATGAAAACTGTTTCAACAGATTATTATTATTATTCAAGACCTGGAAATGTTAGCCCCCTTTGCGTAAGCAGCACCGAATCCTTTAAGATAAGTTATTGAAGACATTATTAACGTTTTAGGTTGTCCGATATTTGCAATTGCCTCTTCAATTGCCTGCTGCAGAATTCATCTAAATTGTTTAATACGTATTCTGAATACCACATTATTGAAATGAGAAAATAAGAAGTCCAAATTTAATTGAATATTAGAGCAAATCTTCAAGCCCCCTTTGCGTAAGCAGTACCAAATCCTTTGAGATGTGTTATTGAAGACATTATTAACGTTTTAGGTTGTCCGATATTTGCAATTGCCTGCTGCAATTCTTCTAAATTGTTTAATATGTATTCTGAACACCACATTATTGAAATGAGAAAATAAGAAGTCCGGATTTAATTGAATATTAGAGCAATTAGGCCACCAACCAACACTGATTAAACATCCTGGGAAAAACTCCTCTAAATAATTTGATGTGGTTCGTGCTGTGTGGGCAGTGGCGGAATCTTGTTGAAAGTAGCCATTTGTTAATTCCGTGTCGTCTAACTGGTTTATAAATGGATCCAATATAAGTCTCTGATATCAATAGGCGTTAATTGTTTCCCGGAAGAATATTGGTCCAATAATTCTTCTCCAAGACATTGCCACCCAAACACCAATTTTAAGTGGATGTAGTGCTTTTACATCAATCACATTAAAGGGATTATGTTCTGACCAAGTCCTGAAATTTTGTGAATTGATAAACCCAGATAAACCAGGCTTTATCAGAAAAGAAAGTTGTATCTTGTTGGTCACTATTATTTAGCAGATTATTGTTATACCACTGACAAAACAGAATTTGTTGAAGAAAATCGAGTGGGTGAAGTTGTCGAATCATTGAAAATTTGTATGATCGGAAATGAAGGTGTTTTTTCAAGATCTTCCGAGTGGATTCGTATAGGAAACATGAGGATTCTGTTGTACAGTATCATTAACATTTTGTACAATATCGAGTGTTATTATAGTGGGGCGACCAGTGAATTTTCCTTTTTCTACATTACTGGTTTGCAAGAAACGTTCATTTGTTAACCGATTTTGAACTGAACTGACTTTAAAGTGAATAGAGAGATTCATAAAAGGAATGATGTTTTGGAACTAATAGCGTTTTCGATTCAGGTGCACTGGTTGCACTCAGTGTATTTGTATCTTCTTTTAACCTCATGCAATAACATGAGATGAACATACTCTGAGTGCGCACTAGTACGATCAATCGAAGACGCTATAAAATTAACATAACCTCAAAATACGTATGAAATGACATGAAACTGATAACTGATTTAGAAAACCAGCTTGATCAGTACTTGATCAGTGCGGGAGGGGAAATTCAGTCACTTCCTCATTACTGGTCGCCAACTGATTAACTGTAAATGGAATGCAATCAACGATTTTTAAGTGAATTTGAATCGATTCGTGTTCGTTGTAAATGGAGGACTGCCATTCTAAAACAGTGTTGTGGAAAAAGACGAAACTCAATTTGTTGTTCAGGGTATATTTCAATGAAATCGTCATAGGCATGCTGCTGTGAATAAATTCAATTACTATTGGGCTGATTCAGCAGAACATATCAGTAACAGTTCCTGCTCCAACAGTTGAGACTGAGCACTCATTTCTGCTGAATGAAGTTCACTCATCATAACGTGTTCCAGTCAGGTAGCGGAGAAGTTACGTTACAAAAAATGGCGACCCCTCCACCTCATCAACTTATGAGAGGTCGCATTCAGTAGAAATTTGGTCAACAGTTGCACAACTTTCGGGTCTGCTGAATGTGCCCATTTTCATTTTGTATTCCGCTTCGAAAATAAGCCATTACTAAAAATGTATTTTATTCTGTGCTCAAAACCATTTTGGTAATAAATTGTGATAATTACATATCTTATTTATTTGGTTTTCTTGATTCGACAATAAACGAATTTATTTGAGTTTGATAATCTAGTGCACTAACCTAAATCTAAATTTTGAATTTGAAAATCCAGCACACCAACATAAACATTGAAAAGTGTTGCCAATCTAATAAAATAATTTTCAATCATTAAAAGTCACTCGGTATTTTCTACATTACATTACGTGGTAAACATGCATTTCGTCTCACCAAATCAAAAGCTGTGCAGTCGCGCTGGGCGCAGCATGGCTAACACTATTGCCAGTTTTCATTGAAAGGAATAGAGAATATTTGCGGCTCATTTCAATGTCTCGTAGGTTCCTAGTAAATTTAATTGTTTAAATTATTACACCTACGGTTTAAATACCAAGCGCGGTCATATGGCTTAAATACTAGTAGTAGATTATTAACATCATGCGTCCAACAATTATTGTAGTCCTGGGTGGCTGTGGTATCACACATAAATGCCGATTTTTACTTCGTATCGTTGGTTGAATTGAAGTCTCAAATATTGACTGTTAGACAACAAATAAATGTTTCTTTACGTATTTAATGTTTTAATGCCATTTGAAACAATAATTAGTTAAAAATGTTTGACTCTACAGCCACCCAGGATTACAATAATTGTTAGACACATGTTATTATTAAAAATGAATTAATGAATAATATTAATCAATTAATTAATGATGTTAATATTAATAACTAATAATCTAAAATTTTAATAATAATATCCTTTATTAAACCATAATAATAGTTACGTCAATATTGTATATTCATAAATAGCACGTGCAATCATTAAATAATCAAACATACTCACTAAACTTACGTCGACTGTTGTAGACGTGAATAACAAACTAATATAAAATAAAACGGTTTATTAAAAAAAAACGGTTTATTTTAAAAAAACTACAAATGTATTTCTAACCGACAATACTGAAATAAGTGGGAAATATTAATCCCAATTCCGTCAAAACTGGCAACGCTGTCAGCCTGGCCAGTCATGCGCCGAGCGCGTTGAATTTGGTGAGATAAACTGCATGTTTACCCACATTTCTAACCTCAAAATTGAATGTTCATTTGACGTATTTAATATAAATATTGCATTTTTGATGTTTTTAATGCTTGTATACAACAATTTTATCCATTTTACATCAAAATAGGTATTATATTGTATATAAATAATTAATTATAACCTGAAATAGAAAACAACGTAGTTTTTACAGTAGTTAATTCATTTTTTACGACGTAGATAATTACAAAATCTACGCGTATTTAATGCGTATTTATAGGTCTCATTATCTACGTCCCAACCCTGATCACAACCTTTTTTTTAATTCTTACCACTTTCGATTTTTCATTTTTGTCATGTTTTTTAAGGCTGCTTTACATTGATATTTATTCATGAATTAATTCATGAACTTCTTCATGAATTTCTTCGTGAATTTATTCATGAACGCATTTCGTATTACATTGATGAAGAACTTCATGAATTTCTTTGATTCTAATGCCCGTTTATAGGTATTACCAACATAGCGAAAGAGTTTACGAACGATTTAACACTGCCACGCGCAAATAAATACCATGTCCATAACCTTCGTTTTCTATTGTTGGTACCCCTGAAATTCACGCAAATATTGACGAAAAATAGAACTTGCTGTAAATCGTGAATAAGTTGACGAAGAAATTCATGAATTTATTTGACGTCAAATTTGGTGCATTACACTTGTCCAACTTCTTCATGAAGCGACTTCATGAATTAATTCATGAATAAATTGTCAATGTAAAACGGCCTTTAATCAAAAATTAACCATACAAATCTGTATACATATTTTAATTTAAATTGTTTGGATATTTTCAAGTAATAGAAATGTAAAAAGCCACCCTTAGAGAACTGTTCATTTTACAGACAGAAAATAATAATTACATTCCAGCTGCAAATACCTTTATTTGTTCTTCATCAAATGAATTCACATAACATCTCGATGAAGTCAATTAAGTAAATAAGATCTAGGAAATTCGACCTTTATAACAAGTTGTGTTTACTTTTGTGATGTAGATTTAATACAGTCCGACTTATAAAACCAGTGTTACATAACTGACATACATACGGCCTTTCACCAGTATGAGACCGCACATGAATAACATAAGTGTTCCTCTGTGTAAAAGCTTTATTGCAATGTTCACATTTATAAGGTTTTTCACCTGTATGTATACGTAAATGATCCATCAAAGCTGATCTTAAAGTGAAGGCTTTCCCACAAGTGTGACACTTATTGGGCTTAATACCTTGATGCAATAATTGATGTGTCCTTAAACTTGTTCCAGAACAAAGCTTCTTTCCGCAAAGGTCACAGACATACTCTCTCCTCGAGCCATCAGAATGCTGCTTATCAATGTGATTTTTAAGATATCTCTCCTGCAAGAAACTTTTTCCGCACAAATCACATTTGTACTTAGGCTCTTTGTAACCCTCCACATGTGTCTGCATATGCTTGTTCAAGCTACACTTATCATACAGAGCTTTGTTGCAAATAGAACAAATATTACTACTCTGACCATGCCTAGAACCCATATGCAGCTTGTATTCGGCATTTGTATAAAATCCTCTGTTACAAATTTCACACATCATCTTGTAATCCTTAATGTGGCGTTTTTCATGCACTTGCAAAGAGATTTTACGCTTAAAAGTCTTATCACATGTATCGCACTTGAATGGTGTTTCATCGCTGTGGTATTTTCTGTGACCTTGCATCGTGAATTTGTCCTTAAAACCTTTAAAACAGATGTCACAAGATATTGGTCTTTCATCCGTATGAACCAACATGTGTTGTTTTAAACCACCTCTTCGCAGGAAAATCTTTCCACAAATATGGCATTGTCCAGTACTTGGTATTTGAAAGAACGTAGGTGCCTCTTTCCCGAACACAGCAACCTTAGTTTCAGGGCCTGTAAAATTTAAAAGTGTGAAGAAAAATAACCTTACAGAATGAATTTTTCATTACCAAAATTTTGCATCTCTGATTTCTTATCCAATATTTCACTTATTTGAGGATTCCTATCAATGTGTTCTGAGTTCTTAGTTTGATTATCCTTTTCTGTCTAAAAATAGCAAAATTTGAGTGCCATAAAATTGTGACGTAGACAATAAATGTACCTTAACAGTTGTTGCTGATGGAGATTTGTAAAACTCTTCCTCTATGTATGTCTTGACACCATTTACAGAGAATTTGGGGACAACTTGTGTCTGCATTTCTGTAGGTGTACAACTCTTGTATATTTTTTCGAAATCGTTGTTTTGAAATCCTTCGACCTTCACGTTGTGAAATTCTATCTACAACAATGAAGCTTAAACATTTACTTAGTTACTGTAGGCATAAAATACCTGAGACTCGCTAAACTCCCCTTGAAAGTGAAAGCCTGTAGGTGCTTGTGTAGAACACGAAACAAAATTCTCATGTGTATTTAGAGGTAAGTGTTCCAGAGGATCTAACTCTTCCTGTTTGATGGAATGCAGTTCTTCTTGTATCTTGAATTCTGTTTCTGCAGAAGGTTGTTCTAGCCATGTTAGTAGCTGTTTCTCTACATTCGCAGTCGTATTCCAGAAGTGATAGAATGAATCCAGTTTATCCAGACAAGAGACACATATTTTCTTGGGCAAACTATCATCTTGAGAAACCTACACAAAATTTTGGAGTGAAATTATATTTAATCAAGAATATCTAAATATATTCAAAGTAGGTAGTTTTCAATTATAATAAGATTAAAGTTAAATGAAATGCAATCCCCAACTTACCGAAATTGATAGACAAGCTGTAATTTTCTTTAAAATTTGTCTGTTATCTTGTTCTGTGAAAATAGGAATGTCTGCTTGGTCTTTAACTAAACACAGTCTACATAACTGCATTATTTCGTTATTCATTTTTACACTTTGAACACATTAAATTTAACAGACACCCACTAGGTTGTAAATAACACACTAAACACACCACAACGTGTTTATGACATTTTCCAATGCTGCCAATTTAGAATTTCTAAAGTTAAAATTATGGGGTGTTATGGGCGCTTTCGACACGCCCAGTGTTCTTTTTTTTCCCACTCTGACATGCACTGAAACGTAGTCGCTCTCTCTCACACTTCTGCTCAGTTGTGGTTCGTGTACCGACACCGGGCACATCCGAGCACTCTATAGGCCTGTTCGATAGCTCTACACTTTTCTACACTTTTTGCCGCTCCTGAGAGAGTGCGACGTATATGACATAACATAAGTAAGAATGAAAAAAAATAGAATAAAGGTGTTAAAAGTGTTAGAAAGTGCAGAGCTATCGAACAGACCTTATGACAGAAATTATTCCTAAATAATGGTCGCATTCAAAAAATGATTAGCAGCACAGAGTAGAGTCAAACAGAATGCAATGTCGTTACGCGTCGCTGCAACGGCGCCAACTAGACATGGTAACAAAGTAACAAAAATATCGATATATCTGATCGATCCGAATCGGATTGTAAAGTATCGATTGATACACCATATATCGGAAATCGACATTTCAAATATCGATCTTTGATTTAACAATTTTTGAAGACCCGATTTTTCAGTTAGGTAGAATTAGGGTGGCCAGATTCCTAAGATGAAAAAAGAGGACACGATGAAAAAAAATTCTCATCACTGTCCTACCCGTGTCTGCCGCATGTAATTTATTAAAATGTGGCAGTGGTTAATAAATGATAGTGGGACTTATTTTGCATTTTTATTTTATTTATAAGCATAATTTTTGCACATATCGAGGGCGTCATATCAGAAGGGCGTATCAACATAGGATTAAAATGGCGCTTACGCCCTTCTAACATGACGCCCTCGATATGTATACTTAAATAACAAAACAAACATTTTATAAAACAAAAAACAACCAATTTCTAAATTTCAAGAGAAAGCTAATCTTCGCTACTGTTATTGTTTAACTCATTGTCAGTATACTTATATTTATCAGAACTTCTAATACTGCTTAAAAATGACTTATCATTTTTAATTTTATTGTAAAATGTTAAAGTCTGTACATGAAATGCATGACGTTAATTGAAGTAAAGACTAAAGAGAGCATGCGCGAAATGTACTTCTGAAGTGGCGCCAAATTTAAATTATGAGAGTTCGGAGAGCCGACAAAAGTATCAAAAATTAACAATTCATTTAACATGCATACTTACTAAAAAAGAGAACAAAAGAGACCATTGACCACAGAAAAAAGAAAAAGAAAGATCTCACAATCTCACTAATGAAAATAACGTATTTTATGTTGAGTAGTAGTAAATGCTCATTTTTCTACTCACGCTACGAAAATAAGCCCTATTTTCGCCATGATCTCTAGAAGTGGAAATATTTCCATCGCTAGGTAGAAAAAGTCGTACTTTCACATAGGGTTTATCATGGCGAAAATACTTATTTTCGTAGCACGAGTAAAAAAAATATTAAACGTTAATAGGTACAGTCCCGCGCTCCTTAAATGCACCTCCCACACGCAAACCCCGCCCTTAAAATCTTGTGGTACAAGGTTCACAGAAATGTCAAATTGTAGCACTTAAGCTGCACGCGACTTACCTCAATTGAATTGTTGAGCAGTGTAATTACATTGTATTTAAATATAAATGTATAGGCTGTATTAGACAGTTGACAACATTGAAAATAACAGAAAATTGATTCAAGTAATATTAGGCGTTTACGAAAATTAACCCGGTGGATACACCGTACTCTATTTTTCTCACTCTTGTATGCACTAAGTCTCTTAATGTTCTCTCTCACACTTCTAACCCGGTTATCAACCGGGTGAATTTTCGTAAACGCCTAATAAGACTACAACAGAATATAGGCGTTTGATTTTAAGATCGCAGCGCTACCATGGATAAATCTGAACCTCTGTAAGCTATGTGGAATTTTTGTAATGCACGTGTTTAAGTGCGTACTAATACAAATACATAAGTTGATTTAATGTGAATATCACATATAACACAATCCTGATACATCATATACTCAGGATCGACGCCAAAACACGATTTGTTGTGTAGCATACAAGGGTTTGTATAGTTGACACCAGGTGGCGACCGCTTAGCTGCAAACTCCAACAAGAATCTACACAGTAAGGACACTTGAGTATAACTGTCACGCTTGCTATTTTGTTTGATACCTATTGATTTGCAAATTACATTACATTTGCATAAGGATATCAAACCATTTGCATAAGGATATCAAACAGAATGGCGCCTCTACCGAGTTTTTTCTTATACTGTGACTACAATTTAACGCTGTACTGTAAATGCTGCAACAATTTTCTGCCTGAACGTGACCATTCTGCGCCATTAATGACGGTCGCTTGAAGAAAACACTGACTACACTGACGTCATACACACCTCATTCGGGCTTAAATTTTATAAGTATTAAACGTTGCAGTACCACGCTTACCTGAACGCGGCCAATCCTTCCACGTACTTTTTTAGACTGATTTTTTAACCACTAATTTTAATAATTACAAAAGAAACTGTATTTCTCACGTTTTATTCAATTAATCCACACAACTACTAGACAAAGCAAAATCTATGAAAATAAAACATTATTTGGGAACCTCAGTCTTTAATAATTTATGTTTATTTTTGTAATGTAAATTTAAAGTAGTTCGACTGATGAAACCAGTATCACATAACTGACATACATAAGGCCGTTCACCAGTATGATACCGCATATGAATAACGAAAGTGTTTCTCTGTGTAAAAGCCTTATTGCATTGTTCACATTTATGTGGTCTATCACCTGTATGTGTCCGCATATGGACTGCCAAGTTTGATTTCGAATTGAAACCCTTCCCACATGTATCACATTTATTCGGCTTAATACCTTTATGCAAGCGTTGATGTGCTATTAGACTCGAACCAGAACAAAGCTGTTTTCCACATAAATCACATATGTACTCTTTCCTCATGCCATTCATGTGTTGAATACTTGTATGCTTTTCAAGGTTCTTCTGATGCAAATAACTCTTTCCACACAGTCCGCATTTGTACTTAGCGTCCTTGTAATCCTCCGCATGTTGCCTCATATGTTTGTTTAGACCAGTCTTATTATACAAAGCCTTATTGCAAATCGGGCAAATATTACTACTCTGACCATGTTTAGAACCCATATGCAGCTTGTATTCGCCATCTGTATAAAATCCTCTATTGCACGTTTCACATATGATCTTATAATCCTTGATGTGACGCTTGTAATGGTACTCCAAGTAGAACTTGCACTTGAAGGTTTTATCACACGTGTCGCACTTGAATGGTTTCACATCACTGTGGCATTTTCTGTGAACTTTCATTGAGACTTTGTTTTTGAAACGCATTGGGCAGACATCACAGGGTATGGGCCTCTCTTCGCTATGTGACAATATGTGTCTTCTTAGGAGAGCTTTTCGTAGGAAGACTTTTCCACAAATGTGGCATTGCCCTGTACTTGGAATTTTCCTGGAAATAACAATAATAGTTTCAGAATTTCCTAGAAAACGTACGCAATATTTAAAGTACACGTAAATAGTTTGGAGCGACTGAATGAATTGATTTATAAACACTTTTATAATTAATTTCCTTCCTTTCGTGAATATGAAACGAAGAAATATACGAATAATTCTTAGATACAATCACAAGTATTATAATATTAACTGAAAATAACAATGCTAAAAGGATTTGTAAAAGTGTAGCCAGCTTACATTCAGTAAAAAAAGAGATAACATGTCTACAAGAGATTGTTTACACATTTACAGAAGCAAATGTTTTGGAAATATTGTATGTATTAGCTTTAATAGTGACTTAGTACTTACCACATCTTTTTAAAAGTCTCGTTGTCAGGAAACTATCAGGAATTTCTTTCTACTGTGTACAAATTTATTATAACAACTTTATATTACAAAAACAAGAATAAGGATTTTGGCCAATCATAAAAAAGTAATGCTATGTTGAAGTTAACTGTGTCAGAGCTACAAACAAAAATTCTGCATCATGTTAACATGGCAAGAATTTAAACAATTAAATCTTAGATATAAAGAAATAAGTAACCTGAAAATATATATCTTAACGAAGTTATTTCATCCCTCAGACATTTTAAAATTAGGAATCCCTTTTATTATGATTAAAATAATTATAACATACCTCTTTATTGTAAAATACTAAAAATCAACTCGCTTAAAGAATGTAAATACAAGACTTATTAATTTTACGATAGCAGCAAGAAATTATAGTAAGTCATAAGAATTTATGGAAGTCATAAAACACTTATACTGCAACACTAAACACGTTTCCAATGAATTCTTTCTTCAATATCACTTCTAAACTTACTCGACAAATAAAGTAAAAGGATGCTTTTGCTTCATTTGTTTGAGTAACACTACTTTCTCTGTGAAGTAATACCCAATCTCAATAACTTTTTTTTTAAACACATTTAATACAATTTTTTCGACGTTGTATAGCCTTCTGCTTTTGAAGAGAATTCCAGAGGATATAGCATTTTAAGATCACTCAACCAAAACAGATGCGGACGTTCTTCGCCAGCAGTGCCCGGTGTACGAGGAAGCATCATCGATTTTCAAATATTTCGCAACAAGAGTTGGTATCTTGGAAATTTTGTTTATACCCACAGGTTGTACAGTGCATTTGCCCTTTTGGTAGTTCAGGAACAATCGTCGATGTTCCACATTGATTGGCCTAATCGACATATATTTTCTGTATATTTCTACCAAATTCACATTTTTAGTTGGAACTATTGTGAACACTCGAGGTTTCTTTGTTCTGGAATCTGGTATGCTTATTACCAAAAGCGACTTCATGTCCCGAATATTATCGACGGTCATATTTTTCAATTCTTCGCTGCGGCAAGCACCGGACAGTCCAATAATCGCAATAACCTGCAGCATAAAAAATAAAATTTTTTTTTTAAAAAGAATGTTATTTAGAAATGTGTTATTTACCTTCATCAAGAGATACTCTTCATCAGGAGCCCCAGATAAAAAGTTTTGGATGTGTTCTTTTGTAAACGTTTTTGACTTCTTCGCTTTATATCCGATGGATTGTCTTTTTATAAAAGCCATCAGTTTTGTATATTTGCTAATGTCGACGTCATTTTTCATCATTAATGTTGCTTTAAGCATTGAATATCGGGCCCATAGCGTCGATGATTTCTGAACTTTGCTCAGTTCTGAAATATAATCCAAAAGTACTGCTTCGGAAAAAATTTCGATGTTTTTCTCTTGCCTCCACTTCATGAACAAATCGTATTCTTTTTCGTATCGTTTCCTAGATTTTACAGGCAGTAAGTTCAAAGCTGTCACTTCCTCTTCTTCCGTTACACCTCGCAGAGTCCTGAGCAGAGCATTATCACTGCTATCACTGCCTTCTAGCATTTTTATAAATAATTAAATACTTTTAATTAAAATTTCGTTTTCATTTTTACATTTTTATATACAATCGCACCTCTATAATTCGAACCTCCACAACTCGAAACTCTCTGTAAGTCGAAGTTTACTGATGTCCCTGCACATTGTGTATACCTGAAATCTCTTTCTTTAACTCGAAGTAATTTTCCGGTCCCTTGAGATTCGAGTTATGGAGGTTCGACTGTATTACAATCTTTTTAAAAACTATCAAAATTAAATGTTAGTATCTTAATAGCAAAAGTTAAATTTTATAAATATAAATATCTGCATAAGCATACTTCTGTTTTTACAATTACCAGAAACTTATTAAATATGCAAAATATGCTGACCAACGAATCTTAATACAACAATTATAACACTGGTGGTTGATTGAAAATTTCTTTAGGTTTTAATTAGATACGAAATTCTTGCTTAATAAATATAGATTGTCAAATTCTCAATCAATCACCAGTGTGTCACCTTCGAAAATAAGGTAAAATTACTTACAGGTTTTCTTCATTATCATCTCTTTGCATCCCAAACAATTTTGATTGTTCCCTCTCTTGTATTTCATCTGACACCAAACTTATCCTCGAATCCTCATCTATGTCTTCTGCATTGTTCTCCTCGCTCTAAAAAGCTACATATGAATAAGCGTTACAAAATTATAATGTAAGAGAAACAGTAACGTTAAACCTTAACAATAATTGTTGCTATCGGAGGTTTATAAACTTTTTCTGCATTGTCCGTGTTCTCACTTTTTAATTTGGGAATAATTTCCTGCCTTCTTCTTTTCGCGGGCGTAGAATCAAAATAATTGTTTTGAAATTCTTCATCCTTTACGCCATGAAATTCCACCTACAGAAATAGCGAAAACTTGCAAATTTGCTTAACCATCGAAGGTAGAGAATACCTGAGATTTGCTGATAAATTCTACTGACTCATGTAAGACAAAATTCTTATGCGAATTTTCAGATACATTTTCCAGAGGATCTAACTCTTCCTGTTTGATGGAAGGTATCTCTGCAACATCGGTTTCCATTAAGGCTTGCCCTAGCCATGTCAGTAATTGTTTCTCCGCAAACACAGTTGTGTTCCAAAATTGATAAAGTGAATCTAATTTTTCTTGGCAGGAGTCACATATTTTCTTAGGTAAACTGTCATCCTTAGAAACCTAACGAAAAGAAAATGCAAGCTATTGAGTGGATTGCAGTAAAAATAATATGCAATTTTTCAGGATAACAGTGAATTCTTTTGTATTAGAATTTTTCTATTCTACTTTTCCAATCATCACAATCGTTTGCTAAAGTCACCTGTTACTGTTACATTTAAATTACTTTCTAACCGAAGTACTCAATACACTTCGAAAGAAGTAGTTTTTATTTCTATGAAAGCTCCAAATTAGACAAGTTAAATTAAAGCCCAGTTTCCATTCGTGCATTTTGATGCATGCATTTTCAAAAAATGCAGTGCATGTTTTAATGCAAAAGAAGCGTACCCATTTACATTTATGGAGTTTCATTGTTTGAGAATTGCAAGATTTACACATATAGAGTACAGTATGAATGGTAAAATGCTCGAATGGAAACTGGGCTTTAAACTGTAGGAGGACAGTCTCTCAACTTACCCTGATGGGCAGGCAGGCAGTAATTTTTATAAAAATTTGTCTGTCGTCCTGTTCTGTGAAAATAGGAATGTGGGCTTGGTCTTTAACTAAACACAGTCTACATAATTGCATAATTTCGTTATTCATTATTACACATAAAATCTATTGTACAATAAACAATACTTTAAATACAAACGCCATGTTTTATTTGTCACTTTCCACTGTAGCCAATCTAATTGAAATTATTATAATTAGCACCAATTAGCACTAGGAGCAGGGTTGCCACTTCAATTTTCACAAATGTACTAGAGCTGTTAACAAAAATTGTATGTACTAGGTATGTACAGCCTCAATCAAAAGTAATGAAATGTTCAAAACCGAAACGCTGTAGTCAGAGTGCAACGGCGCCGAGTCAGAGAGAGCGCAACGTATTGTAGGATTCCGAAGGACTTCGGAAACATTCGTTCGCCATAAGGCTTCATCTCACTCGGTATCTTCTCTCTCCGACTACAGCGTTTCGGTTTTGAACGTTTCATTAGTTTTGATTGAGGTGTACATACAATTTTACATTTTATCGTGAGTGAGAAAGACGCGATTACGCGCCCAAGACGCTCTCGGAGATAAAGATTTCGAACGCACTCCTAGCATTTGCAGAGAACGGCAAATCGTTGATGCCAATAGTAAATATTGCCAAATTAATGGTGGGAAAAACTTGCATATTAAACCAGTTTAAATATATTTACAAATATCTCTCAGCTACATAAAATTATATATAAAAAGCGACCCTAAATTAGTATCGCTTGTAAACATTCTAAAACTCGCATACATCTCCAGAGAAAAATACATAGTAACAAATTTGCATAAGAAATAATAAACAATTAATACTTGACAAACCACACATAAATATGTATTATAAACAAAAAGAAAAACTTACAGAAACTACACCTATCATATAAGTTTTAAACAATTATTAAAATCAAAAGAACAATTAAGAAACAAAGATTAAAAATACTTTTTAGTTAAAACTGCTTCTCCATTTACAGAAAAACCAACTAAATCACCTTCACCTGAGGAACCTTTTGTAATCCAAACAGGATTTAAGTCAGAATCAAACCCAAGCAAATCATTTTCATCATCCAATTGCTGACGTTTAATTTTAACAACTTTTGATGGCTCCCTGTGTATGTAATCACCTTCTCCATTTAAACTCATGAGAAAATCTTTGACACTCTTGTGCCCGTGTCGAAATGCAATTGGTGCCAATATACCAGTAGGGCACTTTCCCTCTTTTGCCCTGCAGATTGAACAATTACAAAGTCCTCTGCATGGAGGACAAGCCCAGTTCGGATCTTTGAGGACCACAGCAGCGTCTTCGCCGTATCGATTTTTTAAGCAAACTCCACAAAACTGACCTCTCACACCGATACAGTGTCCACTTCTGCAATAAGTTTTGCTGTCTACAGTTTTCTGCCGGCATTGGTGACAACTCGTTCCATTCGGGGAATATATTTTTATGGTACCTCGTCCGGCAATGTTTGCAATGTAATCATCAGTTATTTCTTCCACAGGTACAATAACTGTGTCAGCTTGCCGAGAGCTATAGGATCTTCTAGGCTTTGATATTATGTTTTCTAAATCATTTATACTTCTGTTATATTTCTTGTATACAGTATCCTAGAAAAAGTAACTAACTTTGCACAAAGGTTTTAATGCAGATAAAATTTGAAAGAAAACTTATTTATAATTCGCAAAGTTTTCTCTTACTCTTATACTTACATCTTCATCGTCTAAATCTGTGTATGTATATTCTGGAGCAATATTTGATAGTCTAGCTGATTTTCGACTGTAAAGTGGTAACTGCCCTGTAAATTTGAAGGATTTATCATTATCAGATGCTCTTTTACGCTTCTTTGTTGATTTGGTAACAATTTCATGTCCCTTCGAAAAATACTGAGCAGTTTCTAGTGATTCATCAAGACCAGAATTATCAAGAGAACACATCTAAAATAGTTTCAAAAAAATACATAGTACGAAATAAAAATTTAATACAATAGATTGACATAGTTAAGTATGTTTCTAATGATACGCACCCCCTAAATATGATCAATTTTAGAGTCCAAATACTCTTGAATCAACTCATCAAAATCTACACGAACTCCGGCTAAGTAATAAAAAAGAATGCACCAACATGTACGAAGACCGACAAGCCACTTCAGGAGCAAATTTGTGGACTTATTTGACCCTCGGAAGAATTCACATTTCTGCGCATTGTGTCGATTCAAGAGTATTTGGACTCTAATTACTAATATATCCAGAATGTTTTAGTTCCTGTGAAAAATTAACCTGTAACTATTTACAGGTTAATTTTGCTTCTAACTTCTTTTTAATTTCAAAATGGAACGGTTTAACTTTTTGTTTACTTATTACCTATTTAAATCTCTTTTTCATTATGCCAATGATAGTAAGAACACGTTTACAAACAATCACTTACAAATTCTTCCAACTCTTTAAAATTCTTATGCCTCAAGCGTTCGTAATCACTTATGTCCTCCAAATCACTCATGTTTAACCTTTCTTTGTGGAAACTGAAATGGAATACTTATAAATTACTTTTTATTACTTATAACATTATAACTTACTGCCAGTAACAAGTAACATCAACGGTCCCCGGAGACAGAAGCACCTGATAAAACAACAATACAACAAATGCAAAGCGCGCCAAATTTTGACAACCAGGAATGCCAACCTAGCCTCACGATGTTAACTTGACGGGTAAGTGATTGGGTGCGTTTCATTTGCGCGCTCACATGCTCTGAGCGCTCATAAGCATTGCTTAAATCGTTCCCTTTGGCTTTGCAAACGCTCACAAAGCGCCAGCTGCCGAAATAGTAACGTCATTATGACGTCATAGTCTTCGCTCACAATCGCTTATTCCATCGAGGTAGGGCAACAAAAGCGTAAGCGCTTATATTCCAAATGGAACGTATGAGATGCGTATGAGGAGATCAGCTAATCATGGTCAGGTTTTAAACAAACATTACCCTTTAGAAATAGCTACAGCAGTTATGATTGGCTCAATTTCACTATTGAAGTTATACTTTTGAGGTTATGAATTCGTTGTGCAAACAAAAGTCAAAAGAAACACCTTTGCGTATAACTGCTTAAGCGACTAAACGCCAAAGGAAACAACAGAAAACAGCGCTTGTAAGCGTGAGCGCTCAAAGCGTGTGAGCGCGCAAACGAAACGCACCCATTGTAACATTGGGGATCCGTTCAGGAACTGCATCGTCAAAACACTTTCGACGTTTAAAATGAAGAGTAGAATGCACAAAACCACGACTGACTGCTCTAGAGCGCTCTGAAAGTGTTCGAGTAACTGGTCGCGTTCAGGTAGAAAATTAGTTGCAGCGTTGCAGCACAGCGTAAAGTTGTAGCGCTTTAAATTACTTAAACTAGTTTTCAGTTGTAGAGGTTATGAACTCATTACGCTGCAATGCAGCGCTGAAATGTAGCGTGTACAGACTGCGCTTGATTAATGGCCGCGTTCAAGTAACCGCAGCGCTGCAGTGCTTTATTAAAGCGTAAACCTGAACGAGGTGCATGTGACGTCATCGTTTGCAGCGCTTTCTTCAAGCGGCCGCCATTAATCAAGCGCAGTCTGTATACGCTACGTTTCAGCGCTGCATTGCAGCGTAATGAGTTCATAACCTTTACAACTGAAAACTAGTTCAGGTAATTTAAAGCGCTACAACTTTACGCTGTGCTGCAACGCTGCAACTAATTTTCTACCTGAACGCGACCAATGGCAGCCGTTTGAAGAAAGCCCTGCAAACAATGACGTCATATGCACCTCGTTCAGGTATACGCTTTATTAAAGCACTGCAGCGCTGGGTTACCTGAACGCGGCCATTATCTTTGTTCTTGGAATGGAATTAGCAATTACGTGAAATTTTTTCTTCTTCAGATTCGTCAGATAATGAACAAATTATGCGATTGTAACACAAAATAATGTGGTTATTATGATCGAGTGTGGCTTCGTCTTCTGTACAGAAAAATTGCTCCTGAACTAAGAATGCAACTGTACTCTGCTTTTTAATTCGGAGGAGCTTTGTCACTGGACACGTTCAGCCAGGACAGCGCTGAGACAGCGATCGCTTTGAACGCCTTGCTGACTTATAGCGCTGTGGCTTTGCTGTGACAGCGGTCGCCATTTTCCTCAGCAAAATGATTTGCACTGCACGGCCGCTTGATTACTCAGCGAATGTTGTGATTTTGAGCGTTTTCTTTTCACAAGGCGGAGCTACTCCGAGCTACTCGGTGCATCAGCGCATTATGTTCTTGTCATTTGGGCTTCGAACACTGGAGCGCGAATAGCGGATACTCCCCACACACCTCGTGCTCTTGCTATGAGTAGGTGCACGAAGGCCAAGGTTACTAAAGAGAGAAGGTTGCCTGGTAAGTCGTGGAGTGACGCGTCATTCAGTAGGCCATCTATTTGTGTATATGCATTAAATGGGCCTACTGAGTGACGTTGCAGTGACGTTGAAAGTTACCAGGCAACCTGTCTTTTTAGTAACCTTGCACGAAGGCCACGAAGCTTCAAAATATTGTTTGAGGTTATGTGACATGTCAAAGATTGTTTACTTTTTTTATAAGTTAGATTTTTTCGCCGGTAAAGTAATCTGAACTTACAAGGTAGGTGCATGTATGATTGCTGAAGGTGTTACTAACTGTACACAATTAAATTTAACCGATTCTGAAAGTCAAAGTACATGTAAAATAGAGTAGTGTCGGCCATGAACGCCGCCATTTGGTCGTCAAGCTCCTATTTATTGTTCTTTTCGAAACAGCTCGGAGCTGCACCGCGTTTCGAGACCGAAGGGCTTGATGCTCATGAAAAGAAAACAGCCTTTGAAATCGTAAACTATGTCACAAACAAAAGCCAGAGAGTGCTAATTTTTTCAGTAGCTGTGAATATTGAAACTACCATGCTGATCTCTTTGTCTCCTGCGTCCAAATTAATAACTGCAAAACGTCTTTGTTGTTTTTTGCTAGTGGAGATACATCTATTACTGGATGGATTTCCATTACATCTTGAACAATCTCCAGTGCTAAGCGATTAATAATTTATTCCATTTTGTTACAAAAACCACAAAAATACAAATTGTTAAAGACAACACATCTTTGTCGCTTTTATTTGTAAAACACAGCCAATTGTTTCTGACGCTACATCTGTCAAACTGTCATTTAGAGAGACTAGGTCGTTCAGCCACTCACAGCTGCTGTAACTTAGCAAAAAGGATTTGCTGTTTCAGCGCTATTCTGGCTGAACGCACCCATTGGTAGTTACCGGCCAACTACCAATGACAAAGCCCGTTTTTAGCGCCAGAATTTCAAAATACTCCCCCGAATTGAAAAACAGAGTATAGCTGGACAAAGAATATTGTTTTTTTATGAATGTAGGAAGCCGTGCCTCGGTTACTCCAACGAATTTTCGTTGTTATAAACATAACCCACAAAATACCGATATCGCAGCGATTCGTAACCAAACGTGATCGGTTGTACATTACGTGTCGCCTACAGAACAATTTTGATCTCGCACCAAGAAAACTAGTGATGGGATAATCCGAATTAAAAATAACCTATCATCCAATTATTCAAATAATCTGTATAATTCGATTACCAGATTTTGTAATTCGAATTAAAAATAATCGGTAATTCGAGAAATCGGATTGAAATTAGGTTCGAGTTTTTGTTATAAAGAGAGTTCAGAATACCGATTATGGTTGGTACTACATTCGCGATATCAATCAAAGTAGGCGACCTCTAGTGGTCGATATTGAAACCATCAAACGGACGGACAGCATTTCGCCGAATGGTTTATCCTTGTTTATATACATCTAGTTAGTCCATCCTTGAATAAAATATGACAACCAGTTTTTGGAGACCAGATGCGTTAATTTTGGAAACGAACACCAGGCGGCGACAAATCATGGCCAACTCCATTAACATTCACTGACGTGTATGTATGGCCGTTTCAATTTGACTTTTAAAAATTTGACGGGTACTCCACTCAGCGCCTCTCGTGAGTTTTTAACTAATTGCAGTTGCCATTACGTTACTATGAGTAGTTCTATAATATCTTTAATAGAGAGCGCTGAGGGGAGTACTCCACGGCATGCTTTCCGGAACTGAATTTTAGGCGAATTGACACGGCCATACATACACGTCAGTGAATGTTAATGTTGCTGGCCATGCGACAAATTAGTAGTACCCGGCATCTATTGTTAAATAGATGCATTATTAGCAAATAATGGTTTTCAACAAAAATTAGAAACACGACTTTGGCCAACGAGTTAAGAATATCAGAACTCATAGTAACATTAATTTCTCATCCTATCTGGTCACTAAATGTGGCCGCGGTAAGTCATAAGCGCACACGAGCGTTTTACAATATTCTGGAACGTCCACAAACCAATCATTGTTTATAACACACTTAAATTGCATTAAATTTAACTAAATAAGGGCCATTTTCATAATATAACTTTAAATTTAAAGTTACTTTAACCTTTAAAAATACATTAGTTTTCCTATCCTTAAAGTGACTTTAAATTAAAGTCTGCTTTAGGGCCAGTTTCATAATCGAATTTAAAGGAGACTCTAAATTTAAAGTCACCCTCAGATGTAAAAACAACTGTGAAAACACATATGTTTACACATCTGAATGTGACTTTAATTTTAAAGTCTCCTTTAAATTCGATTATGAAACTGGCCCTTAGCACTATTATGAAAACGGCCCTAAGGGCCAGTCTTTTAACTTCCTTGTAAAGTCCCTTTTTACTAAAATGAACATTAAACTAGTTGCTATAGCCACGCGTATTCATGTGATTGAGATATAGCATTTTCGATTCACCTGCACCGGTTGCACTCAGTGTGTTTGCATCTTCTTTTAACCACATGTAATAAAACGATATGAGGATACTCTGAGTGCGCACTAGTACAGTCAATCGAAAACGCTGATAGATGCACTCGTCTGGTTAATCCGAAAGAGATGCATAATGCTTGATAGGCAGCTAAATGAAAGATTTTTCAGTTACAAGACAGATAAATTTACAAGTAACAAAAGGAAGTTAAAAGATCGGGCCTAAGATTCGAGAAATGTCAATTGTATTCTATACACTGGAGTTCTATAACTAAAAGAACTTGAAAGGAACTTGTACGTATACTAATATTACACTTGCTGCACTACTGAACATCGAAAAATTCCGACACTAACCTAAAAATTTTAAAAGAAAACTTGAGAAGTAAACGAAACGAAAAATGTTATTAAATCAGTAAGCAAGTCTATATCATTAACAGAACATAATATAATTAAAACATACTTCACCGTCCCGCGATTGCTTCTTGAGTTATTGCATTTGCAATAATGTGAAATTTATTTAGTGTAAAGTTCTTATATAAATCAAATTAACTGCATACATAAGCAACGTTGCCAAGTTTACCAATTTTGCTGGCCTCGTATTTTGTCTCGTGTGCTGAAACTAACAAACCCTAAGAATTAATTTTTGCTTTCTTGGGACCCTTATGGAATGTAGGAAAGAAATACCTGAAGCTTTATATGCACTTCTGGGACATCCTGTATATGTATTTATAAAGTTGACATATTATGTACTATATTTATTTTCATCCTGCTTTAATTTCAAACTTTATCGAATAACGATAGTACTGTATTCACTTTTAACAGGCCTTTTACAAAGCGTTAATTAAAAAAAAAAATTCTGAGTAACCATTGTAAATTATAAACTCAAATTTTCAGTACGCATTCATGAGATAATTATTTACGTTGACATTTAAAAAATAGTATATTGTAGACCGAAGCGGTAAAGTGCTTGTTTTCCAGGTCGAGAGAAGATATGGACAGGCGAGGCGCAGCCGAGCCTGCCACTTCTCGAGACCTAGAAAACTACTTTACCGCCATGGTTTACATATTATTTTTTTCCTACACAACATTATAATTAATTTTGTTAATATCACACAAACGTCTTTTTCTTGAAGTAAAAATATTAAAATTGATTACTATTAAAATTATTATATGTAGATGCTTTAAAACACGGTGTTGTATGTATCACATGTCCAAATAAATTTTTGATAAAGGTAGGTCATGGAGTGTAAAAATCTACAACACCAAGTAGTTTTTGAAGTTAGTGAAAAATTTTTTTTTTTTGGAAAATCAAATCGATTTCTCAAAAACTATATCTAGAAGCGCTGTATTAAAACGACGATATTTCCCGAAAATTTTGAAGTTGTTTTTCTCAGATATTATTAAATTTACAGAACTGATTTTTTTTTAATATGCTGTAGAACATCGTAATTATCTAGGTCTCACGTTATCATTTCTCTCAAAATTTCCTATAGTTTTTGAGGTATCGACTTGATTTTTCCAATTTTTTTTTTTTAATGTCAACGTGAGACCTAGATAATTATCTCATGAATGCGTACTGAAAATTTGAGCTTATAATTTACAATGGTTACTCAGGAAAACTTTTTTAAAAATTAGCGCTTTGTAAAAGGCCTCTTAAGTGTAATAAATGTTGTACTAAGAAATAAATAAATGAGTAGAATAGAATAGAATTCTTTTCGTTTATAGTTGATTTCAGGCGTCTTTATATGTCAAATTATTAATTATTTTCTTAAGTGTGTTTAATTTATAAAAAATATCTTTTTATTTTATTCATTCACTTTTGATAAACTGAACAATCGATTTCGCAAAACGTCAAGTAAGTACTTTGATATACTTTTTTTCCCTTTTTCATATTACAATAATATTACAATAATACAATTTCACGAGTAAGAACTGTAAAAAATATTTAAAGTTGGTAAAAAATATTGTTTTAAATTGTCTATTTTTCTGTCAGACTGATTTTTTTTAAATTTTGGATTTATTTTCTAAACTTTTAAAAGTCCTTCTTGATTACTCTATTTATGCGATGAAATTCCGAAGAAATGAAGTACCGACACGCGTTTGCGCTTGCGCAGTTTTCGCGGCCAACTGGTAGGAGGTCTTACCCGCTCTTGTGATGTTTTAATACGTTTTCTCTGGTTTTATTCAAAAAGCTGCAGTTGCGATTGCTTGCACTATTGAAATGTAGATGGCACGACAATAACATATAGTGCTCTGTTTCATTTCCGTGAATTTACTGTTGTTTAGCTTGAATTCACAAATGTTTGCTGCTGCGCCATCTATCGGCACAATTTTATTGGATTCCATTCAAAGCTATGGTATGGGCTAACTAGGTATATATAAACAAGGGGTTTATTAAACCGATCTATTGAAAACGAGGACCAATCAAACTTTTATATTTAACGAAATTGCAATGTTGTTCACCTTTTTATCGACCATGTTACATATAATAGCGACCTCTCGCGTTGACAATTAAGTCGCGAATAGGGCTATGGAAAAGGGTATAATTCGCGCTCAACTCTACAGATTTGTGGAACTAAACGGAAGTGAGGATAACAGAACAAAATAAACGGCGCAAGGCAGACCAGGTCAGGACTCAGAACTAAAATGAATTACAGAACATTGGGAAAACGTTTCATTAAATTTACAAAAAATACTGAGTTGAAAAACAAACATTTTGTACTAAATGAGATAAATATAAATGTGCAAACAAACTATATGTAATAAATATTAAACAAAATAATCACAAAATTATAATTTGATTATTTGAATAATCGAATCGCTAGAATTCGATTATTGAAATAATCCGATTATGCCCATCACTAAAAAAAAAACCCTTATACTAATTTTTAAGGCAATATGGAGGCAAGGATGGAGAAGGCACTGATCTGGTAAAAAAGTACTGCCAACGCAAATTATTATTATATCACGATTGTCAATTTACCCTTCTATTGGCTCCCGCCATTTTATCCAAAAGTAAACAGTGCCATCTGTCATCTTCCACCAGAAGGTGAACTTGAAACAAATTATTCGCGTTTTTGAACGAAAGAGTCGCCGTACGGCGGAATTATGTGGAACCTGAAAACTGGTGATGAAGATACGCGTGTTTGACTGTTTTTGGTGCGAGCTGCTAATAAGGGAGTCAAATCAGTGGAAAAAGTGTTCTATTTACGCTTATGGCTTCGTATAAATTGTAATGTGTTCTGTACTGCAGTGTCATTGCCATCTTAATACTAGTCCAGGCCTTTAGGCAGCAAATGTTTTCAGCTATGACGTCACGGTAAAGGGGTAACTGTCAAGCACATAAATTTATTTCACTTAAAAATTTCAAGCTTATTTAATAAAAATGTAAGTTTTCTTTATTACTTTTCTTAACACTACGCGTCTGTAGTTTACACATATCCTTGCGTTAATGTTAAGAAAGTGTGTTTATATGAGTTTTAAAAATAAGGTTAAGCGTTAAAAAATTCCGAGGAAAATCATTACAGATCTGTGTGATACTTTCTACCGGGCAAAAAAACGCTTTATTGAAGCAATGATTCTGCTTTGTATTGGTATTAATTTGTCCAAATATAAACCCTTCTCATTATTTTCACGGAACCATTCCGTCATCTTAATGCTTGGCTCCAACTACTTAAACCAACGAGCTTTACGTTGTTTTGCTGATTTTCGCTTTAAAACGCTTTAACAACAAGTTTAGTGATGTTTTATAATAACCTGTGAGCAACTAAAAATCAGATTAGGGCAGGCGGTGCAAAGAAAATGTATGTCTGTGATTAAATGAAAAGTCAATAAATTTGACAGTCCATGAATGTATTACATTAATTAATTCAGTTAATCACAGACATACATTTTCTTTGCACCGCCTACTCTAATCTGATTTTTATTTGCTCACTTTTTATAATTTGAACAATATGAGACCGTATAAAGCCTTGGTCTATCTACAGCGCAATCCGCAAGCGTAAATGCGCAGTGCGCAATGCGCATACGCGCACTACACACGAAGCGGTCTATCTATACTGCGTATTACGCTGAAGCGCATGTTGTTAACTGTTAAATGTTTTATACAATTTGAAGAGAAAAATGAATAAATTCAAACGAAAATTAGTTCCTATTAATGTTAGTAAGACAATAACGATGAAGAAATAATGCCGATGATTTCAAGGATGGAAGAAAGAAATGAAGTGAATCCCATCTTTGGTGGTGGTGGTCGGGTGGTTTGATACGCACTCGATTAATAATAATTCGTCTTCTTTAGTAAATTTCAAGGATGGAAGAAAGAAATGAAGTGAATCCCATCTTTGGTGGTGGTGGTCGGGTGCTTTGATACGCACTCGATTAATAATAATTCGTCTTCTTTGGTAAATTTACAAGTGTTTCGTCTTTGTCACCATTTCAGTTGCTTGATATTGCTACGACCGACACTGTGCGCTGCGTAAAAATTGCCGACGAGGCGACTGATGCGCACTGCGCAGCGGAAAACTTATTTACGCAACCGCATTACGCTTAACTTAGACCAGCTACATAAGAAAACATTAAAGCAATGGATGACGGATTGCGCTTTGCGCATTACGCGTGCGGTTTGCGCTGTAGATAGACCAAGGCTTAAGATTTTAAAATTCAAATACCTGTCAATTCTGGTAGTGATTTTGAATTCGGTTAATTATTAATCTTCTACGACTTCGTTCTGTGGCAAAAACTATTAAATAGACTTACCCCATTCTTTACGGGACAATTTTATTTACTTTTTCTTTACAAACACTGATAAAAATGATAAAATAACGCATTTTGAGAAACGTCAAAACCCCTTTATCGTAACGTCACAATTTCTGCCTATAGGCCTGGACTAAATGTCAAGATGGCAATGGCAGTGTACCTACCTTTTTAAAACAAAATGGCGGAGAAGTGGTAATATGCAGCGGCATCTATGGTATTTCAATACAAATTGAAACACAAATTTTTCTTAAGCAAAACAAACACGAAGGGAACGATTAAAAGATGCAATCATCATCACCAGACTGACACACACACACCAGTCTAAAAGCATGTGCGATGGATGTACACCATGTGGAAGATTTGGAGTTCTTGAAGGCACCCTCAAAAGTCCAACTTCCTACCTAGACCAAGAGCAAGGTTACTAAAGAGAGAAGGTTACCTGGTAAGTCGTGGAGTGACGCGTCATTCAGTAGGCCATCTATTTGTGTATATGCATCAAATGGGCCTACTGAGTGACGTTGCAGTGACGTTGAAAGTTACCAGGCAACCTGTCTTTTTAGTAACCTTGGACCAGGAGCATGTCCAATTTAACCGATTTAATAACAGTTGCGGAATCAAAAAAAGCATACAAGTCTTTAGGCGTTTAGGCTATATTTTGCAATATTAGAGTAGTGTAAATCGATCTCTGTCAGATTGACATAAACGCTGACAATTAAATCATGTAAAATGACATAATGCATAATTCAACTTTCACTTTTAGGAGTCAACCAGAAAGCAATAGATTGTGGCAATAGTAAACTAAACTAAGAATTCATTTACGATAAAATAACATACATAAATATATTTAACAAATTAATGTCTAACGCTTTACAAACGCTCAGGCATTGAATAAATAATTTGTGTGACAACTAAAATCAGAATTACACATGGCGATTCATTTAAGATCAAGCACGAATATGTGGGATAAATTCGCGTTTTCACAAAAAACTGTTGTTCCATTTTCATCATTGTATGACGCGTTTACGTTTCGTTTAATACAGCTTATAAATACGAGCAACGTTAAATTGGGGTAGAGTCTAATAAAACCAGCGAGGTTGAACCACAGACCTCCAGGTCCAGATAGCCAACGAGACAGGAACGAATGGACACTCTAAAAATAGATTGTTAAATACTCAATAGATGTCACTTGCATGCACAAGTTCGAAAACTAAATATATGTCACAAACCATTTGCTAATTCCGAAGCTCAATTGGCCCATTTACCTCTAGATGTCGCCTATAAGTAACAGAGAAATAAGTTTATAGTGAGGCCAGGACACGACGGTAATTGACGTTCGGTTATAATATGTTGTCAATTCTTCTTTTAAACCTTGCGTCACACCTCTTATAGAATGTGTTTAAATGTTACTTATACTTACAGGTTTTGGTTTTCCACTCTGCTATGGTAAAAGTAGCGTCACTACATATTAGTGAGCTGTCGCCAAACTAAACCCAGTTTATCTTCAAATTGGGGCGTCAAATTTAGAACATTTGATGAGCTCTCTGTCTAGTTCTATTATCTGTGGTTAAACATATCAGAGTTTTATAAAACACGCGAGTTTGAACATACCGAGCGATGGTAAAAATTAATGCAATCAGTTTAAATTACGTAAGGCGAAGTGAGAATAAACATTAGTTAATGTATAAAACCGTAAGAAACTGACCAGATTATTAATTTAATTTTGTAAATGAACAATTTAGAACTTGCTTTTTAAATAACAATAATAATTATTATACGGGAACCTAAGTTATATTAAATTCAACTAGTCAAGCAAACTGTCACTATTGTTGCAAACTAAGAAATTGTTAATAAAGAATTTTAATTTGAGCAGAGTTTAATTTATTAGTGAGTATAAGAAATTATCTATGAACGTGCTAAGGACCCAAACGGGTTTATAGATTGTTATTAAGTTAATACAAAAAAAGAAAGGTTACTCCCTGAACCTAAAGATTCTCATGTATAAAGACAAATATGTACCATCGTGATCATAAAAATCGACTACAGCGAAGTCAAGTCCACACTGTAACATTAGGTTTGATTCCGTAGATTTTAATCTATTTTGCTTTAAACTACTGTAAATTCTGAAGTCTATTTCTATATTATTTTTAAAATTCCTGTTTCATTCTTTACTTAATAATTTGGGGGCTTATAAATTTGAAACGTATTCAAACAGGCCGCACCTAACTTGTAAGCTGAAATTTAAACTAATTAGAATACAGCCATTCTATTTGATTACCATTAGGATTATTAAAAGTGCAGATTAATATTTGTCTTTTCTTTGCTTTATTGATTGCGTATGTTTAAATATTTATGAACATTTTAAGGCACGAGGAAGTCATTAACCTACAATTTTTTTTGCCTGATTTTTAATTAATATTACAGGGAGAGTTTCAATAACAAAAATACTTACCTCAAAATGTTGAAAGGCGACCTTGATTCTTACTCCTGTATTTTAATTGAACATACTGGTTTAAGTTCTTTATTAGCAAAAAAATAACTGTTGTATTTTATTGTTATTGATTGTTTTTTTTTTGAGATGCCATAAGCCTATATACTTTTTATTTTGAAATACTATGGCCCTATAAGGACTGAAAAGTGAATTTTTAATAAATGCTTTTTTTAAATAATGACAATTTATTTTCAATGTTCTTTGTAAGGAGTAACTTGTAGATTGCTTTCGTATTTATTTACAAATTAATACAACATTATATACATTCATTCACGCTTTTATCAAATACATATTTATAAAATTCATTGCAATAAATTATATTACGCGTACTGCTTGTAAAAATACATGATAATCAAATGAACCAAATTACAGATAAACACAAACAAAATTTACAATAAAATGTTACAATTACTTACAGCACGCAGGATGCTCTGTCTCTCGGATCAAACATAAGTATATGATGGTGTATCAAACACAAACGTCGACCAATTGAAAAGCTTTATATATTCATAGACGCTATTTCACAATCAGTTCTAAATAAAATGAGTGAAACTGGTAGGTATTTATGTCGAGTGTTAAGGGCTGGGAGGGAGACTATCGTCGCTCTCCAGATAAGTTACGTAACTATCCGTGCTGTCGGGGTGCGTCATGACGTCGGATGGAGGTGCAGACGAAGGAATCATTCCGGATGGAGGTCCACCTGTTGGTCCCATACTTGGAGGTGGTAAGTCATATCCATGCATCTGGAGAAAGGAGAAAATCAAAATTCAAAATAAACACAAACACGCCTAAGTAGTTGGATGACGTGCGAAGGAATCCAAATGTGAATTACCTGATTTACTATCTGTTGAAAGGCAGGTGCGTGAGTCTGCTCGAGATCAGAATGCAATGCAAAATCTGATAAGGCTTTCCAAGGCGGTTGGTATGCTTGCACTTCTAAAGCGTGTACTCCTAAGGGTGAATCGTGTCTGACTGGGGATGAAGCTACCATAGGAATACCTTGCATTGCTCCGTATCCTAATTTACGGCCATCCTGCACAAAAAACTATTTTCTATTAGGCTCGTTTCAATCTTATCGATTAAATCAAAATCGAAACATGTTTTTTGATTCTGTTAATAATTTCGTTTTTCTGTGAGCAATTTGAATGAAATTGCATTTTGATTGTCTCTCATCGATCTATAAAAAGCAAAATAAATCAAAGGACATTGAAATTATAAATTCTTTTAATTTTCAATTTGTATTTATTATGTATTTATAAAATAATAATATTTTTAAACTGTGACTAGATATTTTTCACTTCTAATAAATATACAAAGTAACTCAAGAATACAATCAAAAAGAATATAAGAATGTAGTGTTCTTTTCAAAGGCAAAGGGAATAGCAATCGTTTTATAAATACAAGAAAATAAAAACTAAATTACAATAAGAATAAAATGACTAAAGTAGACGAGTATAGTGTGATTTTTAATGACTCAAGATGATTTGAATTTACCGCTATATTAAATTTTTATTACGTTGGCAACACCAGGTTCTGTCATCAACCTTTGTAATTTTTCTTTTGATAAAAGAATAGTAATAGTAAAATAAAAAGAACTAAAACCTAAAAAATGCGCTTGCGAAAAACCAAATAAAATAACGTTTCGACTCTAATATTTAGATAACTCTTAAGAATGGGTCTTTGTTCATCGCAGCCACATTTAGAACGTGAAATACACTAAAACTATGGCGCCAAATTCAAAGTACCCTCAATCTTTAAAAATCGCACTCTGCAATAAGACGAAGTAATTAATTTTTGTTCCAATGACCCCATACGTAACAAGTGTTCAACAAAATCCTACCTGTAGTCAGCCTTGGAAGCAAAAGTACGTTTCGTTATCGCAAGTACAGAATATAAAATTTAGGTTATGCGAAGGGACTGAATTCAGACAATTTATTTTAATGTATTCTTTTGAAAACGAAAATATTACTTTCTAAACATCTTTTTGCGTTGGCCACTTTCCCAACGAATATGTGTCGTCCAACAACTGAAATTAACGATGAAAAGCTAGATCTTGTCCGCATACGAACATTTTGAGGTTAATCAAATTTTTTGACATACGAGAAATGAATATGCAACTACGACATGCGATTTTTTTCCAAGGGTAACTCGGGATATTTTTTGTTGAATACTTGTTGCCTATAATGAATCCAATTTTTATGTAATTCATCATACTTAAAAATAAATAAATATTCTATTATAAAGTACCTAAAGGTAACAATATAAGATTTTACAAAAAACAAGCGCGAAGAGAACTGTAAAACAGCAAGACATTTAGTAAAACAGATTCTTCATCTTTTCCCCACTAAAGACTTCAATCAGTTATAGTTATAACGCTTGATCAATATCTTTTCTAATCAAGTGACCTATGGAAAGAAAATCGTACGTCTGATTAATTCATTTTTTAAATGTCATTCTCATTTCAATTACTTATAACTGTCAGTAAACTTAATTCATTAACAGAAATTTTTGTTCATAAGAGTTTATTGTTACATTGCGAACTGTTAAGTAACACTCCAGTAATCCTAGCAAATGTTATTAACAATTTAAAACGCAGAATTCGCCTGTGTTTACAAGAGAATGGCGGACATGTTACACATCGGCATTTGAACTATTGAACTAATCAAAGACACACGATTTTATTTCCATAGGTCACTTGATTAGAAAAGATATTGATCACTCGTTATCATATGTTTTCAGGTAGCTTATTCCAGACATTTTATACATATTTTTAATTCCACCGACAAAAGATGTATCTACGTGTGAAATTAATAATTATTTTTAGCATAAATATAATGTTTTTGGTAAAAATTATTAGTAGTAATTTCATAAAAACAATTTTTGGCAAGTTGTAAAAAAGCCCCATCGCTTCTCTTCAGTTTTATATCAGAGTCTCTCTGCATTTGACTCTTACACACGTAAAGTGGATAAATATTCCAGTTATGAAAGCAATATACAGCCTGTTTTTTTACTGTGTGCAAATATTTAAACGTGTAATACATCACCATAAATGGCAACGGTTGAACTCATATGTCCTTAACAAAAAGTTAATAGTTTTCGAGAAAAATGCATTGGTAGATATTCATCAAACCGTTTCAGAACTGCTGGCATAGCTACCGAGTGGATTGTGGCCTAACTCTCACGTACGCGGTCGCCTGTTTGAATGACGACGTGAAGATAGGTCAGTGTTTAACATTGACCTTGTGCACGAACGATGTCGTAAACGAACATATGTTTGATTCGTATGACGCGTATTAACAGATCGTAATGGCATTTGCAAACAGGTAAAAAAAAAAACCTGCCGGAAGTCTCAGACTCATTTGGCAAATTTCTGAATGTGGAAGGAAACGAATTTTAAGAACTTTCGTTTACGTTTCATGTATTAAAAAAAAATTGATCTTACAAATTACAGTTTCCATTAATTCGATTACGAAATCATCCGGTCAATCAAAACATTTTAAACGTGTTCACAAAGCGCCTGGATTTATTAAAATAAATAAATGTAACTTCACTCCAAGTAATTATAATTTTCGATAAATCGAAATATCGATAAATTATTCGACATAAGCATAAATAAATTATCGATAACTATCGTTATTCGATGGTAAAATTTCATTATCGCACAGCCCTAGGTGCCGGTGTTGCCAACACATTTTTAAATCAGTTTCATGGTAAATTAGATAACTTTTTATTTCGATCATTTTGTATAATTAAAAAAATTGTATTTTCAAGGAAAATTGTACTCAACATTTGAGTTCCGTATTTTTAAAATCTAAGAGTACTCTTGGGCAAAAAACTAAGTTTTAAGAAGTCCAGAGAGCTTTACAACTTAAGCCATTAATCGTGAAGATAGTCTTATAAATTTAAATATCATTTACAATGTCGTCTTTTACAATTATTAAGAGATCTTATCGCCAGACCAATTGATAAAAATAGGATGTAGTCTTCATATTATCTTGATTTTGAATCAACCATCTACCAAAGGGTGCTAAAAGGACATTCAGAAAATAATGACTTTTGTCAAAAATTTGAAAGATTTGAAATAAATTATACTCCTAGTTGGTAGCAAGGGAGGGCTGGTATTAAAAATATTGAGGGCCTACCCACAATTATACATTACCTTGCCCAATCCATAACTTCAGCAAAAGAAATGCCATTAAAATACTATAAATTCAGTACAGTATCATTTTTTTAAAATTACCTTCAAAGTCAAACGACTGTCAACTTTTATTTTTCAAATGGCTCTGTATGTTTATAAATTCAGTACAGTATCATTTTTTTAACGGAGAAACACTTGAACTAATAAATTGCACAGGTCGGATAAAGGCACACTGTCTCATGAAATCTAGTAAGTCGTGGTATAACTTATTGTTTCCTTAAAAAAAGCCGATTATGGATTGACCGACTTACTGAAGTATCGAGTCAACTCAACAAAAATCTACCTTGTGGCTATCATTGAAACAAAAGTAGGTACCTGTCGTAGATTGAACTATGCAGTTGCGGTAATTACCACAAGAACTGTCAAAATATAAAATTTAGGTTATGCGAAGGGACTAAATTCAGACAATTTATTTCAATATATTCTTTTAGGAACGAAGACATTACTTTCAAAATATCTTTTTGCATTAGCCACTTCCGCCAACGAATATGTGTCGTCCACCAACGGAAATTAATGATTAAAAGCTAGATCTTGTCCACACACAAACATTTTGAGGTTAATCGAATACTTATTCATTTTTGACATATAAATAATTGATTACGCAAGCTGCGACATATGAGTTTTTTCTAAGACGGACTCAAGGTACTTTCTTGTTGATGACCCGATATATTTAGAATGTAATAAAAACAGCAGTCAAAAGTGCGTCTCTAGTCTCTACAGCGATTTCCCACAGAGAAATCCTGGAACGTTGCAAATTTTCAAGACCCAAATCAAATTTAAGAAATTATGGATCTTTTAAGAAACCCAAACGAAAGAACCGCCAATGGGAGAATACGGAATTGGATGGTCCTTAGCGTTCAGGAAAATCCAAAAACTTCTGTATGTGAAATTGGTAGTGACTGGAATATCGAAAGACATTGTGCAGAGTGTTTTGGAAAAGCACAAATTTCATCCTTACATTCCACAAAAAGTACATGGATTAGAAAGAAGGCAGACTTCTAGAGTAATTTTTTATTTGAACAAATCACAAGAAGACCCAATTTTTTAATCGAAAAATCATTTCGTCCGACGACTGCAATTTCTGCAGTAATGACATCTTTATTAACAGAAACCAAGTCAAGATAACCCAAGAATTATTGTAGAAATTAATTTTCAACGAAGATTTAGTCTTAATGTGGCATTTTAGGAAACCGGTTAACTGGACCATTTTTCATAGATGTTACCTTAAACCAATAAAAATAACATGAACTTTTGACTGAACGCTTAGAATTCTTTGCAGATGCATCGACATTATCTGAATTCAATGAAATTTATTATTAGCAAGACGGAGCTACGAAATGATTATACATAATTAAAGAGGCTCCTGAAATTATAATGAATATTATTCACTATACGCCAGAATTAACGTTAACTGGCTGTATAGAACATTTGATGCGACACGGATAAGAACTTTCGGACCAGTTCGGTGCCTTCATGTTCCCTTGACCTTACGCTACTAGATTTTTGCTTGTGAAGTTTTCTTCAGGATCACGTTACTTAATACATCTCGAAAATGAAGACATGTTATATATCTATATATTAGCTCTGCAAGCCTGACAGGCCCATGGCTTGGTTAGTCCCTCCATAATTTCCTGTTCTTCGCTTTTTCCTTCCATCTGCTAATTCTCAACTGTTTAATATCATTCTCCACTTCCCTTAGCCATCTTGTTTTCGGTCTACCTCTTCTTCTTATCCCTCCGATTGCGCTTGCTAATGTTAGTTTTGGCACTCTTGCTTCTCCCATTCTTTCCACATGCCCAATCCATCGCAATCTTTGTGTTCTTGCCATCTCTGTTATTCCTGCTTCTTTGCACAAATCCTTCAGTTCTTCATTTGTTCTCCTCATCCATTTATCACCTACTTTTTTTCCTCCAAATATCTTCCTAAGTACCTTTCTTTCCCATAACTCCAAACTTGCTACTTCGCCTCTATTTAGTGTCCATGCTTCACATGCATACAACGACTGTCCTGTATCTACAGCTTTAATTTTGCCCCATTCGAAATGTTTCTATTCCTTAGTACTCTATCCAGCGCTCCCACACACCGATTTCCTATCATTATTCTCGCTTTTATTTCTATTTCTACACTTAGTTTCCTTGTAAATGTTGTCCCCAAATAGTTAAATTTATCCACTTCTTCAATTTTGTATATTTTTCCCGCATCAGTGTTTATCGTCAGGCAACTAAAGCTTTTCGAAATTCTTTATCCGACCATTCCATATATTTTGTTTTGCTCTTACTCTCACTTTTGTCACCTTTTTGTGTATCGGCCATATTATTCCATTGTGACGGTATCTGCTCCTTTTCCCTAATTTCTTTAATTAGTTTGTGTATATGCTCTATTACCCCTTGTCCCCCATATTTAAATACCTCAGCCGTTAGCCTGTCCGTTCCTGGACTTTTATTATTTTTTAATTTTTTTATTATTTCCTCTATATGTTCTTTTCTTGGCGGTGATTCCACTTCCTGTGGTTGCAGTTTTATTTCGTGTTCTTCTGTTTCATCTGGCAAGAACTTCTTCATCTCCTGTTATAAATTCTCCCTTTTTTCCTTTAGATCATAGTCGCTTGATATCCCTGCTTTTCATTTTTTACTGTCTGGTACAAGTTCCTAATTTGGTTGCTTTTAAAAATTTTTTCTATTTCTTCTATCCATTTCTTACTGTATTTTCTTTTCTCGTTCCTTAGTATCCTTTTCGTTTTCTTTCTTTGTTGTTCATACTGGTTTCTTACTTCTTCGCCCCCCTTCTGTTAGCATTCTTAGTCTTACCTTTGTTCTTTTTTCTATTTCATTCTTACATTCTTCATCGAACCACCTCCTTTTCTTCGGCTTTCTTCGATATTACAGGTTTTTGAGATTCTTTCTATTATCTCTTTGAACTCCCCCCATTTTTCTTCTATACTGCCTCTATCTACGATGTTCTCTACCTCTCCCCCGATTATTTCCTTGTACGGTGTATTTTTCTAAAAATGCCATAAAGGTTGGCCATGAAAATTAAAACTCATGTCGTAGCTTGGCATATAACACATGCCAAACCTGATAATTTAAAGTACATGAATGGAGCTACGACATGAATTTTCTTTTCCACAGCCACCCCTTATGGCATTTTTAAAAAAACACATAGTATTTCTTTTGATCTTCTGCATTTCTTAGTCTTATTGCCTTATTACCCCTTCTCTTCTCTCTTTGGTTTCTGATTTTCGGTATTATCTATGTGATCTTCGCTCCTACCATAAAGTGGTCCGTATCAGCGTCTAGGCCTCTATACGATCCTACATTTTTTATGGCTTTTCCTTCTATTCTTTCGATTAGTATGTGGTCAATTTGATTTACTGTTCTTGCGTCTGGTGATCTCCATGTCCCTTTATGAATCTCCTTTCTTTGAAAATACGTACTTACGATGACCATGTTTTTCTCCTTTGCAAAGTCTATTAGGAATATACCATTTTCATTCGACACTTCATGCTTACTATACATTTATATCGTTGGTTTATATACTATGTGTTTTTTTAAAAATGCCATAAGGGATGGCTGTGGAAAAGAAAATTCATGTCTTAGCTCCATTCATTTACGTTAAATTTTCAGATTTGGCATGTGTTGGATGCCAAGCTACGACATGAGTTTTAATTTTCATGGCCAACCTTTATGGCATTTTTAAAAAAACACATGTTACATATTTCCTCCCTTCCTAATTTTGCGTTCGCGTCACCGAACATTAATTTCATATCATATTTAGGTATTTCCTCGTAAATCCTATTTAGCTCATTATAGAATTCTTTTTTTGTCTTCTATATCTTTTTCTTCCGTAGGTGCGTGAAAATTCAATAAAGTTATTTTCTGGTGCTGTCCCCTGATTCTTAGCACACATACTCTATCCGATATTGCTTTAAAATTTATTATTAATTAGATATATTACGGAACAGAATTATTAACAATTATTGTCGTGCAATACCTCCTGATACTTAGTAGCCAAAAGATTGTATTGTATTGAAGCAGGTGGTCGTTAATTTGAGCAATTTTTGTTGCACAGATTTTCCGGGCATTTCTTGTGTCGTTCTTTATTTTTTTGAATAAATATTTTCGCGTTGCAGTTGTTTTTCAAAGCATACTTACTTGGCAATTTTACGTCACCGCCACTCGCTTAAAGATCGATTTGCAATATTTTCCCTTAGCCAACTTACACGTATTTATAGATTTAATATTAATTACATATTTCATTAATATTTTCTGCCTTATTTGCTTGTCAAAACTTAAAATGTTGCACATTGTTGAATTTAGAAAAGAAAGCTCTTCCAGATATAATAAAAAATATACATATACCCATAAAAACAGGTTGTTAGCAGTTTGACCTTGAAGTCAATTTCTAAAAAAATCGAAACTGAACGCAATTTATAGTATTTTTGGAATGATTTAATTTACATATTTTGTTGCTTATTCTTTTGTAAAAGTTGATAAAAATTTAAAAATCACTCAGTAGCTGGTATATTCGCTTTTCATAAAGCGACGAAACGTCAAGTAAATAGTTTAATATAATTCTGCTCGTTCTAAAAGAATTTTATTTATTTTCAAAATGTTTTGTTAGCAACAAAATATTGATATTAAAATTGGGAGATTAGTAAAAAATAAAAGCAACACTGAACAAGTTATTAATGTCGTCTAAAAGACCAAAAGTTGATTAAAGATATTAATTTAAAAAAGTCAAATACGTGAAAACCTGTTGATGCAACAAATGCATTTTTTTTAATATTTGAAACTAAAGCCCGCTTTACACGATGCAATTTGTACTACAGCAAGAAGCACTTGCATCCCTTGCATTCTGTTGTAATTTTTATTGCATATAATTATGTACTCGTATTACAGAATATTCTTATTAGGGGTTTCAACATTATTTTTAATGCTGCCAACATGAAATTTCAATAACGAAAAACATTATTTTGCCTTGCAGGTTACGTTTCAAGTGCACAGTGTCAGAAATATCTATATAATGTTGACAATACACGTGCTGCAATGCAACATAATTTGACATTATGTAAAGTGACGCACAGTAAGCAATTTTTATTGCCGTTTATTGCAGCAATGTTCCTTGCATTGCATTGCCTTAAGAAGCATATATTTTCAAGCACCATCTAATTTAAATTTCCTTATTTTCCTTCTTCTAAATGTTAGAGAATTTCTTTGGAATAATTTTGTTTCTTCATTAACTTAAAATTCAATAAATAGAAGAATTATGGAAAAAGAGTTCTATTCCCAGTGTCTACAACGCGTGATCAGTATCTTTTCTAATCAAGTGACCTATGGAAAGAAAATCGAATGTCATTGATTAATTCACTTTTTCAAACGTCTATAGAGTAAATTGGGGTAATATGGCAACTTATTTTTGATATGCTTTATATTTCATTCTGTGTAAATACAGGTACGTAATATTAGATGCACGCTGTAGCCCACAAATGTGGCTTAATACAGTAAAGAAATTAACAACCGATAATTAACCGCAATGTTGAAAAATACAAAATTTTGAAATTTAGCAAATATGCCATATATTTTGGTTTTTCTTTTAACTTTTCTATCTTCTATCTTCTTTTTCCATTTATTCTGCTTTGCCGACTTCTGTTCCCCTTTTTCTCGAAGACATTGTTTCTTGATGTCTTTTGCTTCCTTTATTTCCCGTTTTTCTTTTTTCTTGCAATAGTTTCTAGAGATGTCAGAATTTCAGCGTGTTGCTTTCGCTTGTTCTGAATCCTACTTGGCCCTGGAATAAACGGAATAGGCGTTACTGCTTCAAATGAGTTAGGTGGTGGTGTATCACAATTAGTATTTTCAGGATTAATATTGACAATAACGGAATGGTTTCTTGCAATGTCTTCTTCTTGAACTAACTCTGCGTCTACGACATTTTCAGGTAAAGTGGTATTTTTTTCTTGGTCAATTGGTTCTGGATCTTCAATGTTCTTAGGTAAGTCAGTGGTTTCGTTTATGAAGGCGTGATCAGGAATTTTCGATGGATCCCATGGAAATATTCCACATGTTCTAAAACCTGATACTCCATTTTGGACTGTAGCCGCTCTACCCCATGCGGTGTTCAGTAATGATGGAAACTGAAGTCGACTTATCTTACGACCTGGGTTACTATGAACCCAAGTTCTGCAAGCTTGGGACCAATAAGTTTTTAAAGGTTTAAAGAAGGATCGATCCAATGGTTGGAGCCAGTGAGTTGTGACTTGGCAAGCATAGCAAGATCACTTCATTGGCTAGGGCCAATTCCAAAAGTTCTACGTCTGAACAATGTGAAGAATGTCCGTCTAAGATTATCAACACTTTACCGGCTTCTTTTCGCGGTATGAAATGTTGTTGAAAATATCGGTAGTCACATATGCAGACTTTTCGCTCATAACTACTGTGCCACTGGGTGGCAATCCATCTTCAAATTCCCGTTTTTTATTTTTTCCCTTGAATATGCAATAAGTGGGTAAAAAATGACCCTCTGCATTAACACAAGCTATTACAAATATTGTTTCTCCCTTCTCCGCGTTTGTTATGCAGTTAACAGTTTTTGCCCCTTTAGTAGCAACAACCTTCGCTCATTGCCCAGGCTCATTGTTTAATTGTAACCCCGTCTCGTCAAGATTAAAAATTCTCCTGGGATTTTCGTGGAGGTTATTTTCGTCTAAGATTCCCCTTAGAGTTCAAAGTATTTGTCTGTTTCTTCTTGGCACATTCCTTGAGCTTTGCGGATGGACAATTCTGGATGCCTACTCATAAAGGAGGTAAACCAATCATGTCCCGCTTCCTTTTTCAGAATTAAAAGGATTTGCAATATTATTTTTAACTACAATAGAATATGCTAGTTTTTTAATATCAGAGGCGGTTACGGCAAAACCATGTCTTTCCATCCTTTGGATGTAATTTACAAGATTTTCTTCGTGTTCTTCTCCTAAACAACTTTTTCTTCCTAATTTAATCTTGTTTAGATTATCAGAACGCATTCGGCGCATTAATGTACGAACCGGTACCCTGTAGATTCGACTAATTGCACGCACCGTTCATTTTGCTCTCAAATTTTTGCAAACGAATGTGCGTGGCATCTTCCGATTGCTTCTAGAAAAAGCAAATAAAAGCACTTAGAACTTGTTGCCATATTACCCCAAATGACGTCCAGATAAATATGAAACTCTCTAAACGTACCTGCTTAAATAAAGAATCACTTTAAAGCGTGGAAAAGAGAGGTTATGGATCATTCATTACTTTGTCTGATTGTTATTGTTTGTAAAATAAACCAAACTATGTTTGAAAGTATTCATAATGTACTACGAGAAAATTTTAGGAATACTTACCGTTTGAAATACTAACTCCACTCTTTATTTATGATAAGAGTTTATTGATTTATATTGAATTGGCGGTAAACACAACAGCACATGCGTGCCTTCTAATGATTACAGTGCCATCTACTGTCTTGGTTCAGTTAAGGGATTGCGACGTATTACCCAGCGAGGCATATTTCTCCACTTTATAAATAATTCAAATGGCATTTGAAATAATGAACTAATCCAAGACACACGATTTTATTTCCATAGGTCACTTGATTAGAAAAGATATTGATCACACGTTATTTTGGACTTTACTAACAGAGATATCTTGAAAGTTCAAATCTAGAAACAAGAGTACGTGTGATAGGCAAAATAAAAAGTACTGAAGTACTTACAGATCAACTATACCTAGTGATAATGATTTTAAATACAACTGGCGAATTCTAAATTGCAAGAGGCTTCTACCCCTTAAAAAACTCAAAGGTGTCGTCACTTGAGTTGTTTTTAACTCTAGCGACGGAACATAATCGAATTTAACATTTGGTACGTTCGCAAACCTTATTTACATACCTACTTATTACAGACAACGAAAAAGATAAATATTGTTTCAGCAACGGTCAATTTTATAGTTTTACGTGAAGAATACAAATTTTTTTTTTTAGTTATTGAAATAATACCTACCTATCTTGTCCAATAAATTTGTAAAATTCTGCTCTGGACATCTTTTCATTGGCTCTCTAATTGACATTTCACTCGTTGCATGAGATAACAGATGAGTTTAAAATACACAAGTCTTTATTTATTATTAATAAACAGTAAAGCAAACAAAACGAAAAGCAGATTTGATGTTGTAAAAAAATGATCGAGAATGTAGAGGTGAGATGGTGGCAGTAACCATGGAAACCTGGCTAAAAACTTAAATTGTAATTGGTCAAGCTCATGTGTTTGATTTTTGAAGTGTAAAAAATAACTGGTTAATTTTCTATTGTTAAAATTTGTTCCATAAACCCGTGCAGAAATGGAGATATCCGTGCGTGTATAAGCGAGAGAGAAAATGAATTTCAAACAAAATAAAATTACAAGTAATACTTGAAGTAGCAAATAAAGATGAAATGACTTTTGTGTATTGCCTTTTCGTCAGAAAGTCCCCACACACGTACGCTCGAAGGTGATTGGTGGACCTACTACCGGGTGGAGCTAATACGCGTTTAAGTACACGCCCCTGGAGGCTGGCGAGAGGGGAATAGTTTACAGTTAGACAGTTAATAACGACCTTGTTTCCTAGTGAAACGCTCCTAGTGATCGATACTACCTAATATTAAAGCCAAATTTTACTGGCTGAGTTTTGTCAACGCCTTTTCCTCCTTATTATCACAAAAAAATATAGAGGCAGAATGTATTTTAGGTGGAGATTTAATTTTCACTTAATTTTTCGGTTTAATCGGCCTAGACCTTGGGGAATTCCTCACTCGAAAGCTCAAGTTTATTATTTATGATCAAAAGAGCTGGATTCATGTAATTAAAAAACTAAAATTACATTTCAAGATGTAACGTTTTGATGAAATAAATGAACAAAGTATTAATGAAAACAAAAGTTATCGTTTCAGTGGTTCCCAAACTTATTTTGTTGCAGAATCTCCTACTGTAGGTACAGAAAATGATATTTGTTATCGCAGCCGTGATTTTTAAGTTAGTAGGTTGGCTGTCATGTTAAATTAGACGAATTTAATTTCCTGTCAATATAATATCCGTTACATTGTGGCAATTCAAATCAGATAGATAAATCGGTGTTGTTAATTCTCAATTTTATGTAAATTTGGCCGTGAATACAATTCGTGATGAAAAGAAAATATTGGCTAATTCGGAGTAACCTTAAAATCTAAACATTGTCAAAATTTAGTTACATACATGAGTACCACATTCTCACTATACTAGACCTTCACGGCATGGTGCGATAATAAATAGTGAAGGAATGTTTTCAAAACTTGCAAGATTCTTTAATAAAATACATTGTTATTTTAGAAGGATGCATTCTCTCAAGCAACTTATACAACATTTATGTCATTAGTTATTAAATAAATTTTAAAATAATTCATGTGACATCTATTGACTATAATGTGAAATGTTTGAAAAGAATGTGTACGATGGGTATGTTGGTATGAAGACGTATAGTTCCTGTGGATTGAATGGTACGGTGAAATAGGACGTGTCATGCGCAAGTTTAATTAGGTCGGACTATATCTAGTTTTCTGGTTTCGCTCTCTAATTGACATTCCACTAGCTGCATGAGTTAACAGATGAGTTTAAAATACACAAGTCTCATCACTTTATCTATTATTAATTAAGAGTAAAGCAAACAAAACGAAAAGCAGATTTGATGTGATAAAAACATGATCGAAAATATAGAGGCGAGGTGGTGGCAGAAAACCATGGAAACCTGGCTTAAAAACTTAAATTTTAATTGGTCAAGCTCATGTGCTATTGACTATAATGTGAAATGTTTAAAAAGAATGTGAACGATGGGTATGATGGTAGATGGTATGAAGACGTATACCTAAGTTCCTGCACGGAGAAAAATCGTATTGTTAATTTTACAACAACCGAACTTGTTGAAATATTGTTGTTTATCTTCGTACAAATATTGACTTGAGAGAACCACATGTTGTAAATGCGGGTACAACTATTTTATAGTAAACTTTTGTTTGAATATTACTTTTAAGAAATAGTTGGACAAACAAGTGTTTATTGTTAGAACAACAACAAATTTATATTTATTATTCTGTGTTTACTATACTAATTCATTATTTTAACGCCGACATGTCATTGTGAATGCATCATACTATACTACTACATTATTTTAACATTGACATGTCATTAGTGGATGCATCACCACCAATTCGTAGTTAAAAACTATAATATTGATGTTGGGTTAACGCCAAGACGTGATCAACATTAACAAAAAACTTTGTGTGTTAAATATCTTTTTGACACTGATAAAAACTACAATTTCAGTTGTTCACAAAAATAAAGTTGAAGTACCAATACAAAATTTGTGTCGTATATATGACTCCAAATTCTTGTTAGATGCTTCACAATTGTTGGTAACTTAACAAAACATGTCTTTCCGTGTGTGGATTGAATCGTACGGTGAAATAGGATGTGTCATACGCATGCTTAACTGGGTCAGATTATATCTAGTTTTCTGTTTTTAAATATGTATATAGTATAGCTGCAGGTTTTGGCTGTTAAGCCATCATCAGGTTGCCTATAAATTGAACATTCAAAGAAAAAGGAGAAAATTTAATTTAATTAATCGCTTCTCACAGTTTAATTGTCTCTTTTTTCCAATGATTGGATTAACAATTTATAATTTCACGGTATTAGCCTGATGAAGGTTTAATAGCCGGAACTAGTTGCAATGTACAAGGTGTCTCACAACTCATAACATACGGAAAAGACTAATATGGTTGCTAGGGAGATCAAAGTAAAGATTTTTTCTTAATAAACTTCTAATAAAAACTCAATAACTAGAAAGTTACAGCAAGTTAAATTAATTAACAAGCAATCGTTACTAATTGTAGTAATAAATTACGTTTTAAATTTTAATTTGGAGTAGGTACCTACACAGGAAGAAATAACGGTCTCAATGTAACTCTCTTTAACTTTTTTTGGTAGTTCCCTGGAGACCATCCGTCCAAGGTGTTAGATTTAAAGGAGTTACTTTTCTTAACTCCAAGAAGGAGGTAAAGCAGGTAATTACCTCTTTTTATGGTGATATTTAATTCGAAAATTCTGTATTTGTTCCATAATCAAAGATGTAACACGCATGCGTTAAGAATCATGTGTTCAAACGTAACAAATTTTAAGATTATTTTAACTCTTTGCTGAAAGATGTCACATCATGACGAAAAATTGCAACAACTTCAACAAAGGTGTTTAACAAATTTCAGTATACAGGGTGATTGAAATTCGAGGGCCAGCATGGGAATCTCGCTTATTATAGGAGATAGAGAATCGGTTAAATGGAGGCAAAGTTGCCAAATTTCTTGCTGATTAATTATATGTTAAAAAAATTTGAAATATCTCGAACGGTTTCTTCACAATCGAAGAAAAACGAAAAATTGCGATTTTCGAAAATCGGATATAACTTCTTTATTCATGATTTTTTTCAAAATCTGTGAAAACATTCCCGAAGCAACTTTTTACGCTTGATTGAATGCCGAACGTACTTTGTTTCTAGAGAGATTCGTTTTTGTTTTTCCAGAGCCAACTTCATTTTTTCTTATGGGCGCGATTTCCTTCTGAATTTATTGGTATGCCACACTTGCTATTTTGTTTCAATTTTCATTGAGAAATTTTGAATAAACTGAAATTAGATTCAAGTACACACATTAAATTTGCTTAGATCCAATTGTATGCTACATAGGCAAGGATACGTATACCTTTGTTTAATTGGTCTGTCAATAAATGCAGAATCACATATTCAAATGAAGGAAAACGTGATATGTTGGGCATTTCTTATTTGTCACAAAAATTCCACTACAAGTGCTCAGTGGAATTTAAAAACCTACCTATCCGAAGATAATTCAACCAAGAGCATATTAGATATTTTTCCAAGTTGGATAACAATTTCATTCAAAATGACACATTTGAAACTCGAAGAGAATGTACAGAAATAGAATACAGAAAAAAAATTGGAGCATTTGTTCGAAGACATTTTCCGCAATACTTACCCGTATACGTTGTATCATTTTGAATCAAATTGTTATCCAACTTGGAAAAATATTTAATACTTGGTTGGGTTCTTTCCGGATAAGTTTTTAAATACCGCTGAGCACTTATAATGAAATTTCGTTGTGACAATAACACATACGCAACATATCACGTTTTTCTTCATTTGTATACACCATTATGTATTTAATAACAGACCAATTAAACGAACGTTGGCTACGCAGCATACAATTGAATCTAAGCTAACTTAATGTGTGAAACTAAGCTAACTTTATGTGTGCACATAATTTAATTTAAGTTTTTTCAAAATTTCTCAATGAAAATTTAAACAAAATAACAAGTGCGGCATACCAATGAATTCAGAAAAAAATATGCTATCTACCTGTCTAAACAACAGAAATCGCGCCCATAAGAAAAAATTAAGTTGGCTCTGGAAAAACAAAAACGAATTGCTCTAGAAATAAAGTACGTTCGGCATTCAATCGAGCGTAAAAAGTTGTTTCAGGAATGTTTTCACAGATTTTGAAAAAAATCATAAATAAAGAAGTTATGTCCGATTTTCGAAAATCGTGATTTTTCGTTTCTCTCCGATTGTAGAAAAACCGTTCGAGATAGTTCAAATTTCTTAACAGATTATTAATCACCGTGAAATTTGGCAACTTTGCCTCCATTTAACCGATTCTCTATCTCATATAATAAGCGAGATCCCCATGCTGGCCCTCGAATTTCAATCACCCTGTATACTTCCATTTTATGTATGTAAAAATCGAGTATGTGAAGCTTGACTACTCACGGTGTTAATGTGGTGGAATTTTTCATTTCTTCGGAGTCAAATAATTCAACCTTAACTTTAACTAAGTTATGTTATACTACATATAAACCAATTATTTAAACTAAAAAAAAAACGTTTATTAAACCATCCTGTGTTGCTTGGGCTACTTCCAAAAGATAAAACGAAAAATTGAAAAATAGATTAATTTTTAGTTAGATCTAACAAAAAAACAGATACTACATACATAATTATGGAGGAGATGAATTTAACTCTAAACTAAAATTTTTCTCTGTGTAAGAGTTAGTTGAACAGTGGCATAGTAACAAAAATAGTAATACTTGTGAAAGTTAAGCCTTAACTTTTGATGCCCAGAAACTGTCCATATTGTTGAGAGCCGTTGACTAATTAAAGTAAAATTAGATAACAAGTTGATGTAGAAGTTTACTTAATAAATGTCGATTCCTTCAAGTGTCAAAGTTAAAATAGTTATCGTTAAAAGGCTCGGTTTCTATCACTAGTTAAATTTAAGTATCAGTTTATTCCCATAGTAACAACAACTTATAGCGTTTTCCACTGGCTGCACTAGTGTATCTTCATCTCTTACTATTACATGAGGTTAAAATGAGATGACAATAAAACGAGTGCGCAGTAGTGCAGCCAGTGGAAAACGCCATAAGAAAACAATTGTTCCTACTATTACATTTTCTTTTTTGTAATATTGTCGTTTGTTTGAATTTCCCATAAATTTGTTATATTTATCATGTTAGTACCATTAGCTTTTGTGATCAGTGTTGCCAACTTAAGGGGTTTTTCCCTTTTTGAGGGAGTTTTTACAATCCAAAGGGAAAAAGAGATTTTTTTTCGTTCTAATATCAAAATAGGGGATTTTTATATTATAACTAATAAAGTAAAGTTTCAAGCATGGTTACGCTTACGCAGTGTGCACCGAACAGTATTACTGTGAAACGAATTTTTTGTGCTGCATTATACTGTCAATTGTCAATAATGTGAATCGGAAGTTTACGTTGGCATTTTCATTCTAAACGTTTCTCTTCCGGTTTATGGTGTTTCAACACTTCTAATAACATCGAAATATAACAAAAAGTTTTCCAAAAGATGGTTTGACAATGATCTGTTTAAAGCAAACAAAAAAGAACGAAATGGGTTAAGTAAAGAAGGTATAGCTTTTAGCTAAAGCTTCTTTGGCAAGTAAATAAATGCCATTTGGTTTTTAGAAGTTTTTTTTTACAAAAGCCTCTGAGAAAGTTGCCAAAGATTATATGACGTTACCAAAGAGCACGTTAAATTATCATAATACAATGTAATAATTCATAATAATTCTTTAAAAACTAAAAAAACTGTAACTAACAGTGTTAATGTGCATTCAGAGTATTCTCGTCTTATTTTATTCTTGCGTAACAATACGAGGTAGAGATACTTTGAGAACACATCAATGCAGTGTTTTTTTTAAAGGGACTTTATCGTTTTCTTTCGTATAAAAACGGGATCTCTTGATGTAAGGAGGAAATTTCTTTTATCTAAAAAGAGATTTTCTTACTGACGCGAAGCGGTTTCATTAGGTTGGCAACACTGTTGCCAAATACACAGTATAAGAATCACACAGTAGCGGCCCTCGAGTATAACTGTCACATTTGTTCCTTTGTTTGATACCTACCCAGCTGTAAATTACATTGCATTTCCATAAGGATATCAAATAGAATGGCCACTTTTTTTGACACTGACGTTTAAGTGACGCTACTGGGTATTTACCTATACTGTGCCAAATATGTATATGTAGTAAGCTTGCGGCTAAAAAAAGTGATCTGTCTGTCACATTGAAATTTAATGACATTTTTATTATATTTACATACTGTGTACTGGCTTTGCAGTATTGGCGGTTATACTAAAGGCGCGTTTCCACGAGGCCAGTAAACAGGCCAGTAGTTGGAGTCCTGTGACTGGACTCCAGTGACTGGCTCCGTGTAAACACCACTGGATGCTAACTGGCTCCAGTGAACTGGCCACGTTGAAATAGTAATAGTAGTAATAGTAGTAGAAATAGTAATAGTAGTAGAAATAGTAATAGTAGTAATAGCGGCATTTACATTGGTATAGTAAATGGGTTAGTTACTTGTAAGTACTAGTAACTTGCAAGACAGTCGCTAACCTAGTGTAAACTTTGTAGGTAAGTACTTGCACCAGCACTTGTACCAGCGGACCGAGTAGGCTAGTAAATAGCATCCTAGGCTATTTACTTACCAACTAACCTTCCTCCACTTCACTAATTTTTACTGTCCGCCCCACTAGTCTCTGAACTCGCCTAATTTAAACAGTTTTGTGCCACAGTGGGTATAGTAGCTACCTACTACTGTGAGCACGTGTTGAATTTAAATTTGCGTATTATTACATATTATTTAATTTTTCTATTCAAAATGAGGTGGTCCGAAGGGGAAACAGTTAAATTTCTTGAGCTTTATAGGGAACATGAGTACTTTTGGAATGTAACAAAGCCTATAGAGACGCACCTCTACAACTCGAACCGCGACAACAACTCGAAATTTTCTATAAGTCGAAATTTATTAACTTGAGATTGAAACTATGATTCACAATAAATGTCTATCTATCTATCTATCTATTGATATCCCTGCACACTGTGTATAACTGAAATCTCTTTCTTCAACTCGAAATTTCTATAACTCGAAGTAATTTTCTGGTCCCTTGAGATTCGACTTATGGAGGTTTTACTGTATATCGTAACAATCAAATGCTATTAGCGGTACTACACAAAATTTGTCGTTGAGTTAGGAGTGGAGAGCTTTACAGTAGCGAATGCAAGAGCGAAAATTAAAAACTTCACCACTGCAAAACTGCTACTAGTAATACTAGTACAGAAAAAATAGTTTTATGTGTAGACACCTACTTACCTTGGGCTTGGGCTAGTCAACTGGTAGACTAGTTACTGGTACCAGTTACTGGTACAATTAACTATACCAATGTAAATGCGGCTTTTTATTCACTGTACTGGCAAGGCCCAGTCACTGGAGTCCAGTCACAGGACTCCAGCTACTGACCTGTTTACTGGCCTCGTGGAAACGCGTCATAAACGTTTTTTACATTTCTATTCTAGTCTTTCCTGTACCTTTTGTATTAGTGGCAACGTGCATACAACGTGCACTTTATTTCAGTAGATCATTATTAAAAACAGCAAATTAAATATGATACAGTTATGACAGCTCCAAAAATTTACTACTTTGACAATTTTTTTGGCCGCAAGCTTACATTCACTTTTGTAATGAGTAACTAAAGTTACGCGATTTAGTAACGTTTACTACTGAAACCTGACTTTCTTTTGGTTCCCGTATCTTGAAATGGGGCTTTTATTTTCAGGTTATGTTGGTTTCAATTTTGTGCTGTTATTTTGGATCTTTGGCTTCCTTCTCCATGCTTTTCCAACATTTTATTGAATGCATTATACCTAAATGTTGTTCTTTGTTTGTTTCGTAATGGATTTCCAGATCATTTTTGAAAATTAAATTTTGCAATTGACAACTAAATTGTGACAAATGATAATTTGATTAACAAAACTATAAATGCAATACCAATCGTTTTGTAAGACAACATAAGAACAAAAAAATCACAATTAGTTACTCATTATAAAAGTGAATGCAGTTTATTTCGTAACTACATCTATTTACTCAAGGTGGTTCTAAAATATGGAATATGGAAATTTAAACTCCTAGTGCTGAATAAACAATGAGAATCTTTGAAATAAACACTAACTGATTTAATAATTTAATAAAAGATTTTATGTATTTCAACAGCGAAGGAAAGTAACTGAAAATACTAAATAAAAACCTTTGAAAGCGAGATCGGCACTGCCAAAATTAACAAGGGCTAAAGTGGTTGATATCGACAAGTCTCTTAAAAAAATTTCAGATCCACAGTGCGCCAAATTCAAACAGGCAGACAGTATCTCTAGCTCATCTGTTATAATAAATGATTTTCATCATTATTTTACAGCGTAGCATTCACTTGCATTCATGAAAGGAATAAAGTTGCATCTATTGGATTTTTCATAATATGTGTAATCACATTTAAGCATTTTTTTCACTAACAAACGAAAAACCTTCTATAAAATCTGGTTTATTAATTTTCCTCTATAGTCCGTTTACTTGACATCCGCACTGTCAGTGTCAAAATTTAAAAAAATCATGATTTTGAGTGTACTTGTACATTCAGTTACTAATATGTCAGTGGATAAAAGCTAAATTAGGTATGGTGTGGCGTATAAATAACCTTAGAAAATATTTGTTTGCACTCAAAATTAACGACGCCTCTCTAAAATGTATTAAATTATTATGAATACATTAAAAAATACTGTTAAATAAAACAGGAAATGTCCAAAGTGTGCAGTGATGCCAATATCCTATCAGTTTGACAGTGCGAATGTCAAGTAAACGGACAATATGTCAATCTTGTTAATTTTCTCTTACGTCAATGTTGCAGCTCACACTCTCTTAAAAAAATGTTCACTGTGTCTTATGCTTATGCTGTGCGATCCAGAATTATTTAGGTAAGAGGAAGTCATGAAAAATAAATTCAGATTCTTAGCTTAATTCATCCAATTAACCTATTAACCAGTGGCGTAGTTAGGGGGGGGGGGGCTGGGGGGCCCGAGCCCCCCCCGAAATGGTTCTAAAATATTATGTTCTGCGTATTTCATACTAAAGAAGTTTTCCATATGACGTTGTTTTTTGTTCGCCGTTTTACATTTCTTAAATAAAATGTTAAATAGTCCGTACTCGTTAAATTTTTTTTTTTTCGGGCCCCCCCCGAAACAAGTTTCTATCTACGCCACTGCTATTAACCATCTGTCATAACTGAAACGACAGTAGAAAAAAATCTCCTAAATCTTCTAATTGAATATAAGGGTTTGTTAAATCCCTTTAATAGGATAACGACAAATTTCAAACGCCGCGACAGTGTTCGAGAGGGTTTGAACTAAGGCTGGGAATCATATTCGAATATTCGAATACATGTGCACTCTGTATTCGAATACGTTCAAATTTAATAATTCGAATATTCAAATTATTCGAATAATTCAAATAATTCGAATAATTCAAATAATTCGAATATTCAAATTATTCGAATAATTCAAATAATTCGAATTTTCAAATTATTCGAATAATTCAATTAATTGGAATTTTTAAATAATTCGAATAATTCAAATAATTCGAATTTTCAAATTATTCGAATAATTCAAATGATTCGAATTTTTTAAATTATTCGAATAATTCAAATCATTGGAATTTTTTAATTATTCAGTGAATTGAAAAATTCAAACATTCGAATATTAACTTAATCCGATTTTTCGAATATGTTTTGTAACTACTTTTCTAGTTGTCTTCATTATCGACAAACAAAGTTAATAGAATCGTATTGCGCCACTCAGAAGAAGGTATCCCTGCAATATTTGACACAAGAATGTAGACCCTTTTTTTACGAAGTCTGAAGTGATGTTTGGACATACTTTAAATTAAGTTTAAAATGAAAGTGACAAAATACAATGTAAATTTTACCCGTACAGGGCAATTTCCATTTCATTATTCGAATACTTATTTAAATATTCGAATTTTTATTCGATTTATTTCAATTATTCGAATTAATTCGATTTATTCGAATTAATTCGATTTATTCGAATTATTCGATTTATTCGAATTATTCGATTTATTCGAATTATTCGAATTATTCGAATATTCGAATAAAATTTCAATTGAATATTCGAATACCAAATCTGAGAAAAGTCCCAGCCTTAGTTTGAACAAATAACAGATTTTACAGGAGTCAGAAACAGCGCTGTTCCAAGCAGGAATTTTTGTGTACCAGGTTGGCAGCTCCGAGGGTACCAGATTTAAATATTCAGTACTAAAAAATCTTGAGCAACTTTTAATTAAGAAACTATCGGTCAAAATATAATAAAAACAAAATAACCACACAAGCAATAACAAATACCATCCATAATAACAAGAAAAGTAAAAATTGTTCAACACTCAGAACTCACTAAGAATAGTAAAATCACCAACTCACCTACTTGTATATTTTTTATGAAGTCATTAATTACAATTACAAATAATCAAAAAAATAATATTTAGAGGTGGGCGATACGGGAAATTGTGTATCGAATTTCGATACGACTTCTGTATCGATACGTATCGATATATCGAATGTCGATACGTATCGAGTATCGGGTACCGATACGTATCGATATTCGATATATTGATACGTATCGAGTATCGACTACCGATACGTATCGATATATATCGACATATCGGATCGATATGTATCGATATATCGATACGTTTCGAAATATAAGTTTGAAATATTGAACAGAGGCTTAAAAAATACGAGATGAAAAATAGAGCTGGAATAAGTTTAAATAATAACGCCGAATATTCGACCATATAAATATAAATAAATAAATAAAATGTTTAGATAGTCTGTAATTCGATATTTTAATACGTGTCGGTATATCGATATTCGATATTTCGATAAGTATCGACATCCGATATTTCGATACGTATCGATATTTCGATATGTATCGGTATTCGATATCCGATATTTCGATACGTATCGATATTCGATACGTCGATACAGCTGAAAATGTGTATCGATACAGCTGGCGTATCGATACGTATCGATATATCGATACATCGACCCAGCCCTAATAATATTGCAAGACGTGGATAAGCACCACCAGTTTTAATAACGGAGTACCAAGGTACCAAAAGCAATTACGAAAGCACCAAATTTGGTACCAAAGTACCAGTTATAAACAACATTTGTCAGAAAGCAAATGTCAAACTAAAAGTTCCAATCAATTTAAGACTCTGATTTTATTTTTCATAGCTTCCACTTATCTGATTAATTTTGGATCGCAGTGTAATTAATATTTCATTTCTGTCCACAATATAGACAGTTTGGTGAATATATGACGTATCATAGAATTGCACAAAGGTCAGATACCTGAAATAATATTCTATAAAAAAACAAAAATGTAAGTAATTTTAAAACCAGAAGTTTCAAAAAACACAACTTGAAGACCCGATAAAGATTTTTTTTTGTAAAACTGTATTAAATCTATAAAGAAGCTTTAGTTTTGTTTTTTGAATATTTCTAGGATTGACGTCGCCAAAGAGATGCAATAGTTCATAGTTTCATATTTCTTGACTTTCCAAAGTCTGCCATAAATTAGACAAATTTTTGTAAAGTAATAAAGATGTAAAAACTTTTATATGTATTTGTGTGAATCCCTGTTAAAGAGGGATCTTTTAAACATTAGATAATGTGCTAAAAATGATGGCTTTAGAGTTTGACAACCAATACACACTGATAAAAATGGTAGTAAATTTACACTATTTTTACATTAAAATTCAATATTATTTTCAGTGAATGTTTAATACTACATAGAATTCTATGTATTATTACTTAATAATAGTAAAATAACATGAAATTTTGATGTAAAAATGTTGTAATTTTACCATCACTTTTAGTAGTGTAGGACCTAGTCCACCGGCATTGATTAAGTTTTTATTTCCATAAACGTAAGAATAAACAAATTCCTAATTAAGTAAATATAGATCTACCACTTCGAGAAGTCCTTATACGATTACATTGCTTACATTATACATAAAAATGCTGCATTAATATAAATATAAATAACCAAACAAGAACACGATTGGAATTTATATTTTACAAAATCTGAATATGAATATGCATACAGTCTTTTTTAGATCGTTTGGGAAATTCGGGTTTATTTACAGCGAGTTACTCATAGTTATAAACAGCAATTATTATTCAAAGCTTTTTTCACATCAAAAATTGATTTAAATTAATACATCTAAGTCGTTGTCGGGGAATAAGATGCTATCAAACAATTTTATTGCTATCAATTTGTCTGATTCGATAAGATTTCTTCGTTAAACAGATTACAATCGTCCAAAAAAATGTTGTCGATTATCTCAAACTGATTACATTTACTTTTATTTTCACCGATTCAAAGTTGCATTTTAGACATTAGACTCATTCTTGGGAGTCAAAGTGTGAAGCAGATTTTAATTTTGCCTCGTCCTTCGATTTTCAGTCAGTTATTAATTTTTCAGTTAAATGTTTTGTTTTTAATTTAAATTTGCCAATTTTGTTACATATTTGGATTGCGAAAAGTAGTGAAACAATGCTCAACTAATAAATACGCGAACGAAATGACAGTAGTAACAAGAACGAAAGAGGCAGTATGAGAACAGGAACATGCAGCAAGATAAAATATTGAAAATCAACTGAAGCAGAGCAAACTATGTCGAACTAAGGAAGAAAAAAACGAAATATGGTTTAGGGCAAATGATAAAATTGATTACATACTTAAATATTTTAAACGGTATCTAGGAATTAAAATAAAGAGAAAAATTGAAGAAAGCTCAAGAGGGGATGGTTAAAAATGATGTGTGGCAACGATCCCTGAAGTTAAAGTTAAAAAAAAGAAAAGGGACTGCAGAAATGTGAAAGAAAAAAGTATGGAGAAAGAAATATAGAGAACGGGGGGGAGATAATGGCAGGTCAGAAGAAATCAAGCAAAAATAATAAATATACTTAATTAAGTTGCAAGGGTTAAAGTTGCTGGGATTATACAGGTGGCCCAAAGCTTCGAAGAAATACGAAAATGGATTTTTTTTGTACATTTTAAAACTTTATTAATAAAAGTTATACAAGTCATATAACCCCTGCAACTTCTGCTAACAAAAGTCTTTTGATAAAATGTACATAAATTTTAGAGCGCTCTGCATACGGACTACCAACAATGAATAGCCAAAATTGACGTGTGACGAAAAGAGGAGACGAAGAAGGGAAATTAAACCGGCAAAAGAAATTGGAAACTTGATGGTACCAAAAGGTTCGAAGCGCGTTTTAGTTGGTGCCGGAATTGTAGGTACTAGAAAGTTCTCGAAAGATGGAACCTGTATAAAAACCGAACCGGGTGCACAATTTAGAGCAATTTCTATGCAAAGAACAATAAATAATAGAATTGTCAGTTGATAGAAAAATGTTGCATGTTGTCGTTAAGTATTTTTAAGCAATTAAACTATTTTATATTAGAGAGACTTGTCAGAGTTTATTTACGCAATAAAATAAATTGTTTATAAGTATTAATTGCAGGAGACAAATTTATTGCAGCCTACAAAGCAAAAATGACGTTGACTCTTTTAGGAAACATTTAGTATGCCATAAACACGATACATTATTACAGTTCGATGGTTGTTCATGTCCACAACTGTACAGTTGCAAAATATGCAAACAAGGACAATTATGGAATGGAACTATTTCAGGAGTAAAGTATCATCATTATAATTTACCTACCTTCTCCTGTTGCATCTGCTGCTTCATGAGTATGGTCTTCTTTTTGTCCTTGCAGCGCTTGTTCTGAAACCAAACTCTGATGACTCTCGGAGAAAGGCCGGTCATTTCTACAAGTTGTTCTTTCATGAGGGCATCCGGTCTTGGATTTGCCGCGTAGCACGTCCTCAGCGTGTGGAGCTGCTTCTCGTTGAGGACCGTCCTCACCCTGGTAGGTTTGCCGTCGCCACCGGACGACGTATTTTTTCGGTGTCCTCCTCCTTTGTGGGAACCACTTTCCGATCCGGAATCTGCAACGAAGAACTCACTTAAACATTTTCAAAAATATTTATGCAAATCGCTTATTTATACAAAAGAAAATGATTAGTGACAGTAATTTATAAAATGATGAAATGGCAAAGAATAAAAACCAACGAAGGATGTTACAGTCATTTGCTTTTCTCTTGGACTGTAATTCGACGTCTCGGTGACAGCTAATCATCGCCAACGTCTTGAAAGAGAGAGAGAGCTTTGATAAAGACAGCAGTCAATTTGCTTAGTTTAACTAGCGATTGAATACGCTTTTCTTCTTTTATTTTTCTGTCGTTTTCGGAGGACCAAATTCTAGGCCTTTGGTTTTGTAGATTTAGTCCAATGTGTTTGATCAAAACAAGATTGGTAAAGACCATTCTAAGTATGTATAATTTTCAAATTGATTTGAGCGTAGGAAAATATATGATCAAAAATGCTCGTTGATAAAGATTGATAAGATTATAAATGAAGATAAATGAAAAAACATTGTGATTTAGTACAAGCCAAAAATTGGGCTTAACGTGGTCCAGTTATTTGGGATTAAACTAGGATGGGCTTACGGTAAATTGAATACTAACGGTGGCAGCATTGAAGTGAGATAGCGAACCGTTACGTTATCGCATGCCCGCTTCTCCCTCTAACACATTAATTGTCAACCAATCATTAACTGTCACGGTTGACAGTTAATCAAAGGTTAATATTGTGTAAAAGGAGAAGCGGGTATGCGGTGACGTAACGGTTCGCTATCTCACTTGTGAGAATGCTGCCACCGTTAGTATCAATTCACCGTGAGATGGGCTCACAATAAATTGAATACTAACGGTGGCAGCATTCAAGTGAGATAGCGAACCATTACGTCATGGCATACCCGCTTCTCCCTTTAATACAACTGTCAACCGTGACAGTTAATATTGGTTAATAATTGTGTAAAAGGAGAAGCAGGTATGCGGTGACATAACGGTTCGCTATCTCACTTGTGGAAATGCTGCTGCCGTTAGTATTCAATTCACCGTGGATTGGGCTTAGATATAAAACCAAATATTACAGGACTTTGTTATTCTATTTCTTTTTTTTATTCTGATCAGGTAGATGTCTTTGAGATCTTCATACAATATGCAAGAATCTTATATAATATCATCATATTTATAATGGTCATCGTTTACCAAAAGACTTTGAACAATATTATCTATAAGTTTCTTGGTAAAGGATGACTTTGGAATTAAAAATATTTTTATTCCAAAAGAATACAAGTTATTTTGGTTTAGAATTGAGAACTTGTTGCAGCCAAATTTAATCGCACAGAATTTGCGACGCATTTTATAGCGAGCTGGCAACGTCTCCTGTATTTATATGTTGTCTGAACATCTGACAACACTGTTATCCGTGCAGGAAACATCTATTTGAAATCCCGCTTTTATTCAGAACTCTTGACGTCATATTCATGCCATTGGTTACCGCTTATGACGTAATAGTATGTCGGCATCCTTCCGCTTAACGTTGGTGTTTCGTTCAGTGTTGAAACTGCTTCCTTGGTGTACAGTTGCGTGTTTTGTGTTAACGAAATTCTTGCTCTGAAAGTGAGGAGAATTTAACAACGGCCCTGCCGGAATAGAATTCACACCACCGAGCGAGTTTTGGGGTATTTTCAGCCCTATTCCTAGCTTGGGATTCCCACAAATCTCAGGTAAAATATTGAACAAACTGGGACGATAACGGTTTTCATTTCTCTTCAGGCTTTCAGTACCGGCTTTCGGTACGGGCTTCTAGTTCGAACTTTTAGTTCGACTTCGACTGTCAGTTATCTGTTTTCGGACAAGTCGAAGTACTATTTCGATTTATCGTATCGAGCCAATTCGCCTCCACTGCGAAGAAATCAGTTCGGGTGTTCCTGCGACGTATCTTGCGCATCCGCTTTGAACCGGATCACCGGTGTTAGAAACAACCCACAGGTGGCGTCGTGAGTGCCAACTTCACTCCGCAGCTCGACTGAGAGATGAATGTAGCTGCGTCCTGACAGCAAGGTCGTGAGTTTTGAAGTCTAACTTTATTTATTATTTTTTTTTCGTGAACGGTTATTGCATGCCTTACCGGAGAGCGAATTTCGGCTAAAAGCAGTGTTGCATGTACAGATTTAAATTATAGAAAGTGAATAACTTTGTTAACTGTAGATTTATTGAGAACTTGCGATTTGATTAAATTTTGTTTTGAACAAGCACAGGCTTAACCTCGTGCAAGGTGTTATCCACTATTTGTTCAACGATTTAGTATTCAATAAAGTTTAAATTTGTTAATTTTAGATTTGATTTTGATTTCTACGTTCATGTACCAGTGAGTAAGTGTAGCCTCTATTTTGTTTTTGACTTTTTGCCCAATCCAGTCAGTTCGGGGATACTGACGGGATTGTTTGCCTATCGGCTGAGGTCTTCTGTCCTGGCGCCCTTAAGAATTTAACATCTTATTGACCCACTCCCTTCTTACTGTTGCTAGCCGAGGGAATAGCTGATGGTTAATGCAGCGCAGAATTTGTTACCTGGTCAAGGTAAGGTTGAGGCTGTCAATTTAAAGTAAATTTGGTGATAAACTTCTAAAACCATAAATAGATTTTATAATTCAAAGTAGAGATATACTTTTAATTCAATTTTACAATGAGTGGCGTAACAAAAAGTGAAGCAAGCAGAATTAATAATAATAATAATAATAACTTCTTTATTTCCCCGTAAAGTGCAATACAGTAAGTTTAGTACAATGTAGGCAATACAAATAAATAGGGAAACCCTAAGGCGGGGTTCACAAAATGTGGTCTTCCACCCAAACCTTACACAAAGGAATTTAAAGGTCTTGATTTAGACATAAATACTAATCTAACTTACCTTAAAATTCTATGATAATGCAAGCATGCCAAGCATGCAAAAAAAAAACAGAAAAAACCAATAACTTTCTAATGTAACATTAGAAAAAAAAAAAAAAAAAAAAAACAGCAGCTATGAACTTGCGAGATTACAATTACCATCCATTAATAAGAGGGGTTTCCGATTTACTTTAAACAAAGACAAATAGTGTTAGATTTTCATCTACGTACCAGTAGAATTTTCGGTTGTTTTAAAGTACAACATTCTTGACATTTTTTTAATAACAATTATTTTCAGCGGAAACAAATTGTAGATTGTCCTATATTGCAAAGAAATTAAATAGAATGACGCAGCATAGGTCATATTTAATCGACCTCCACTCGACAATTAAAAGTTCATCGACCACCAAAAGGTTCATCGACTCCTAACCGTCCACCCTTTGGAAGTTTTCATTGACCCCCAAAGGGTCGATATCGATCAGAACGAAGAACCTATTAATAAATCTCTGCTTAATAGGCAAACACGATAGATATTGTAATGTTATGTTGGATTATTGCCCCACGTTGGGCGCCAAATTACCTAATGTAGTGCTTTGTTTGTGCTAATCTATTCAGAAATTCTTATTGGCCCTCACGTTGGGCATAAAATTATGTAATGTTTCGTGAATGAGTTGATTCTTCGAAAACCGAAAAAGAATGAAAACCTGAAAACGTCCAATTGACGTTCGTGCTTTTGGTATTATCTACTACACAACCCAGTCGTTGTTTTTACATGATTGTTTAAATTCTCTAACTTAACAATTTTTTTTTAAATCAAAAACCAACCTACAAATCAAATCTTTACTATTTACAAATCATTTTTGTTCTATTTTTAACGCACTTTAACACTTATATTGTCTTTTTATTCACTCGCTTATCACTTAGATTTTTCTCGAGTAATTCGACATAGTCTATTGTCACCTTTTCGACGAGGAACACCTTGACTCGGGCTCGCCTACCATCTTCCTGCTGTATCACCTTTCGTTTGCGTTTGTTCTTGACGGCAACAATGGGCCAACACTCCTTGCTTCAGGATGTTTTGCACGTTTATGGTGCTTGTCCATGTAGTGGTAGTGTTTGTACAAGTCGGCTTGCTTGTTGAAATCGTCGATCCAGGCGATGTCTTCATCAGGAATGTGTATTTCTATAGCTTCTTCGTTCCTTGATGGTCCATAAACATGTTTTAGTTTTGGTGGATGGAAAATGTACCTTTTAATCGTTTTATTGGCGTTATTCTTGTTTTTAGTACACGTGGTGGTTTGTGACCTTGAATGTGTGATGAAACATCCCCAGAAGATTGAGTTTACATATGGAGTAATGGAGTTTGTTGTTGACGAAACTGTGAAGGTCCTACATCATTGGTGTGGAATGTAACTGTCAACACATTATGCTATTTTACCCTCATATTGGTAATATCACAGCATTGTTGGTAGGTAGAAAATCTAGTTTTTGATCGTTTCATTGGTGATGTTTTTGTTTTTAGGGCTCGGTGGTGGTTTGTGACCTTGAATTTGTGATAAAGCTTCCCCAGAAGATTGTGTTCATGTATGGAGTAACGGAGTTTGTTGTTGAAGAAATTCGGAAGGTCCTACATCATTGGTGTGGAATGTAACTGTCAACGAGGAATTTTCTTTCTTGCTGATGCACATGTGCAATTTTACCTTCACATTGGTAATATCACAGCATTGTTGGTAGCTGAGCGATTGTCGGCTTGAGAAAAACTGCTTTCGTGTGGAAATTTATTAAAAATTAAAAGTGGATTAATTACACATTTTTTATTAACACTAAATTCATGCACAATAACAGAAATTTCAAAGGTAATGTTATACCGTGAATTTATTTTAACATAAAACATTGCTGTTACGTACGAATTTGAGAATCCATAGCAACATCTACAATTTGTAAATTAAACTGTCCTTTTTAAAATACAACATGAGATGACAGCTGTCATGAATTTGTTCTGTTATTAGTGATTTCGATATACTTGTACTACAAAATAATACCGACTCTTTCAATTACATTAGATAAGTTTATTCTTGTTTAAAATAAGTAAATTTAAAACATAAGGAAAATAGAAATTCTTTAATTCAAAACAAACATACAAGTTTCAAAAATTTCTTCATTTACTGCTGTAGACTGTAATTCTGGCGATGGGAGACAAAATTTATTCAAAATAAAGACAAGAGAAAGAGACTTAAATGTAGAGACCCATTCAAATAAATTTTACAGTGTGTTTGCGTAAAAATATTGATAACATAAAAATATGTCTAGGAGAAGGTTACACCTTATTTGCCCTTCCCCAAACTTACTACTGCGCGAATAAATAAAAAGAAAATAATTTTCCGTTATTTTGTGAGATTAATTGTGAATTTCCAAAAATAATTGCTTTTGATTCGAGCAGTTTTCTTTTACACTGGAAAAAACTTCTGCATCACGTGATCAAAAGTTCAGATTCTAGTATCTTATTCCATTTTGATTTATTTATTGCTGGCTCTTTCTAATTACTGAGTATTCTCTTCTTCTCCTGATCTTCCTTTGCCACATTCAACTAGGTTTTCTTTGATCAACCTCTTATACATTTTGGTACGAATCTAGCTTCAAGAATCATCTTTGTGAGGACATTCTGGTGAACATAATGTTTGCATCTCAGTGGTTTTCCATTTAACGTCATTATCTCCTGCATTATCCTCTTTCGTGACGTATACTTTCAACTTGTGCACTATTCTTTCTAGTCTCTTAAAAATACATCAACTCCTGTTTATTCTTGTTATAAGTGACGAGTCATCAACGGTTTATGCTGTGCTTGGGAATTGTACTTTTGATGAAATTATTCTTAAAACTCGCTTTATGTACCTACTTCGAAAGATGTGACGTTCTTCATGTTGGTATCAGACAGGTAAGCCTTACTAATTTTATCGGAATTCCAAAGTTCTTTGCAGTTTCATGCAGTTTTTAACTTTAGTGAACGACTGTCTGAAATCAGTAAGAAACATGCGCAATGGAAGCTCATTAGTCATTAATGGTTTAATTGTGAGTATACAGGGTGAGTTATTAAGCGCCCTTTCTTCCATAGCTCATTTATAGAACGAGATAAATTTTTTTTCTTTCACAGTGTCATTCTACCTATTAAGCACTATAACCTAAAATTATTTTGGTACATACAGAGTGTTACGTAAAGTAATGGCAGCATGTAGCAGGATTTTTTAAAATGGAACACCCTGTATATTTTCTTATAGAAAGACATAACACTCGATCCTCTAAACAGTAGCGCATAAAATATTTATATTTAATTAACCAACTAAGAGCAAATTAACATTTTATTGAAAACGGTCTGATTTTCAACTTCTCTTGAAATACTAACTGTAAACGTATTGTTTGTCGTACGGCAATAAAAATCGGTAGTGTTATAAACTAAAGTGTAAGGAATAACCTAGATATAAATTCTTTTAGTCTTACTTGTTTTTTCAAATGTTCAAGCCTGTGTAATTGTCAGAATTTCAAACTGCCGTTATTCAATTTTTTTAAACGCAACCCCCCCTATCTCTTTTCACAAATACATAGTGTTCATGTTACTCTTCAATTTTGTTATAGGTTTTCTGTATCTAATCCTTACAGTTTTTTTGCTACAATAAACTTTTTACATTTTTACTCTGAAATCAATATTAAAAAGTTATTTAATGTACCGTATTTTAATTTCTTTAAGACAACGCCATAAAACAGATGGATAATATCAAGTTTACAATTGATTACAGACTCTTATTACATTATAATAATCGTATTTTTGTTATAATACAGTTCTTTTACTTTGTTTTAATTAAGAATGCTTTAAAATTGATTCGATGTAATTCCTAAGCTTCAGTTGTCTTCATTAACATTTGATTTAATAAAATCTGAATACTTGAACAAAAGAAATTCACCGATTTTCATTTATTTGTTAGATTATTAATTTATTATTTGTATATTTTTTTTGAAGTACAACAATTTTTACATTAAGGTAATTATTTGCAAACACTGATGCTTTCTTTTATTGTAAATCACATCGAATCAATTTTAAGACGTTAATTACAATAAAGTGAAAGAACTGTATTACAATAAAAATACGATGATTATAATGTAATAAGAGTCTGTAACCAATTGTAAACTTGATATTATCCATCTGTTTTGTAAAATAGAGGGCGCTGTCTTAAAGAAATTAAAACACAGTACGTTAAATAACTTTTTAATATTGATTTTAGAGTAAAAATGTAAAAAGTTTATTATAGCAAAAAAACTGTAAGGATTAGATGCAGAAAACCTGCAACAGAATTGAAGAGGAACATGAACACTATCTATTCGTGAAAAGATATAGGGGGGGTTGTATTTAAAAAAATTGAATAACGGCAATTTGAAAATCTGACAATTACACAGGCTTGAACACTTGAAAAAACAAATGAAACTAAATGAATTTATATCTGGGTTATTCCTTATACTTTAGTTTATAATACTACCTATTTTTATTCCCGTACGACACGCGATACGTTTACAGTTAGTATTTCAAGAGAAGTAGAAAATCAGACCGTTTTCAATAAAATATTAATTTACTCTTAATTGGTTAAATAAATATAAATATTTTATGTACTGCTGTTTAGAGGATCGAGTGTTATATCTTTCTATAGGAAAATACACAGGGTATTCCATTAAAAAAAATACCGCTGATTGCTGCCATTATTTTATGTAACACTCTGTATCAAAATAATTTTAGCTTATAGTGCTCAATAGGTAGAATGTCCTTGTAAAAGAAAAAAATTCTATCTCGTTCTGTAAATGAGCTATGGAAGAAAGGGCGCTTAATAACTCACCCTGTATATCTGGTCATTTAGATTTGACTTATCTTAACAGAAAGCTCTCCTGTCAATGTTGTATTGTTGAATATTTATTTCCTCTTTAAATAATTGGCCTAATTTTGAGGCATTATTTCTGCTTTCCAGTTTTATTTTCACAAATAGTTATAGTATATTGGAAGTGATAGTTTGAGGAAAATTAACGCGAGCTCAGTTTTCACTTAATTATCTGAATGGAATGCAGAATAAAGTTTTTAAGAATATTTCCGAATTGAAAGGAGCTTCAAGAGGATTTCATTGAATTTTAACTCTGACTTTTTATAATTACCGAAAATGTTTATAATCAGCGTGGATATCCTAAGCCTTTGCCATATAACATGCAAACTTAAAACCAATTTGGAATTCACAAAGCGGCGGAGAGTTGTTAAGCTCTAATGGTCAGCATTTCACGCTCCTTGTAATCCGTGTTGACGCAAAAGGATTTAGACGCTTCCTGCATAAAGGATCAACTGGACTTCTATTTGATATTGGATTAGCAGCGAAACACTACGTAGAAATTACCGAATAATTTATTAATTACTTCCTGAGGAAGCTTATTAAAAGTAAAAAAAAATGTTGAGGCAAACATATTATTTAAAAGCTTCATGTATAAAGGTTTAACAAAATTTTTATTTCAAATGTTGAAGTTCAGGTTAACTTTTAGTTGGTACATAAGAAGATTGCAAATAATCTTTCGGGAAATACCTGTATTTTTATTTCAAAGAAATTATACAATTTTCGGTATCAAAAAGAGGGCAATCACAATTTAGATTAATCGCGGGCTTCACTTCAAACGTCTATCTCGGGTTTTAATCAAATTAAATACCTGTGTCACCCGTCATTTAATTTTAAGGCAAACTAAAAAGTTCTATTGTTTATTAAAAAAAATATATATATATTTAAAACTAATTTACCGATGACGAAACGTCTGAACGTTATTCTTTTTGGAATTTCTCTCGCGCAAGCCAAATATTTGCCAAATTTAAATAAATCCATTATTTTTTGTGTGTTTCTCGTTTTGCAAAATTAGTAGTTGTAATAAAATATTTACAGAGCTGTACACATTTGACTTTGCAATTAAATTTTTACTGCTGTACTCACATTAAAACTGCAAAACGAAAACCAATTTAACTAATTGTTTTTAACTTTGACCTTTTTTTTGTACCGTTCGTGACTACTTACGAATACGATGTGTATCCTTCCACATTGTAAGTCGTATTTACTGTTGTACGTACATACGTAAGAATATGTAAAGCTATGATAATCTAACAAAGAAATGAAAAGTAGTAATTATGTCGTACATGCATGATTCAGATTAACATTATAAATAATTTCAATTTACATTTAATAACAACCCAATAAGGATTGTTACTGTTAATCGTTGATGTTTCTAAAAGTGAAAAGAAAGTTTATAAAGCCAATCAAATGAATATTCAATTAATAAATACTTAGTTTTTGAAAAATGTAATAATCACAGAAGTTATTCAAAAAGTCCATGTTTGTACTTACGTTATCCTTCGTGTCTAACATGAGAAAATTGAAAATAAGGATAATAAAACTGGGCCGTAAAAATCAAACTCTACTGAAATCAACGAACCTACCAGAAAAATACAATGAAAATATCTAGAAATAAACGATAATTATAACACAAATTCTTTTTAATCCTTTAACGAACACTTTAAAAGTCAGTTCTTAACTAATTAAGAAAATAAAAAAAACCGATTTCTTAAACTAAACTAGAGAAACCAGTTCTAGAGAATTAAATTCTCATTTCTTTCATTTTTAATGTTTTTCTTCTTTTTCTCTTGCAATTTAACTTTTGTCATTTATGCAAAAATATGACACCTACATACGAGGGAGTATAGATCTGACATGGACTTTCTTATACAGCGATAACAATAGTAACACAAAGTTAATGAAACAAATTTTATTTTTCAAAATAATCACCTTTTTTTAATATAAACTTATCCCAACGATCAGGCAACTACCGGCAGAGAAAAATTCTTTTGGTTGTCTGCAAAGTCAATTTTGCACCGCTTCTATTACCTACTCATTCGACATAAATTTCTTGTGTCCCAAGTACCTACTAAGAGGCCTAAACTCTGAATTTATAGTCTTTCGGTCAATTAAAAAATCTGTTAAAATTTGAACGTGAATGTCCCAAAATACCGAAACCATCACGTTGCTTACTGACGATACAGCTTTGAATTTCTGTTTGCTTTCTAGGATCTAATTGTGCACCTAAGATTTATCAACAGTAATAATTCGTTCCAGGTTTCTCAACCTCAGCACATAAAAATTTAGTAATGATAATTCGCGGTACAACAGAACTAGGTATATCACCGACAAACACGTTTGATACAATTGTCAATATTTAGGGAAAACAAAACGAAGTCTTTGGTATTTATCAACTACATAAGTGTCTTGAGTATTATGGAGTAAACTTGGATATTATCAATCAGAAATTTTAAAAGTCCAGCTCAAATCTATACCCCATCGTACATACCGCCTGTTTCAAGCTGTTTTGGAAATATACGTACGCATTAAGTCCTCTGTCTACAAAGTAAAATGTACCTTGCCCGGCACTAAAAATGAAACGAAAAGCCATAAACCCGTTCGTAATTAAACTTATTGCAAATATGACGTAAATGATTTGCTCTTAAAAGGTTGAATTTTACTTTGTTGCGAGTGCTACATTTTTTTTAAATAAAGGAACTTTGAATACATTCTAAAACATAGATATTGATACGAGTTAGTAATTGATGATTTATTTCTTGGATGTTTGACTTACGGCTCGAGGATTTTGTTTTCTTCTACAAGGTTTCAAACATACATAAATGTAGTTATTAATTTCATAATTTGAGGCATCAATTTTACGCCGCCGTAATTCACACGTAGTTGCTAAATTAGCGTTCCTTTGATGGAAAAAATGTCAAGTTTGTTTGTGATTATACAGTGCGACATTAATCATAAAAACGCGTTGCGATGTTGCTGAACTCCTACATTTTCCTCTTCGCTCTTCTCTCCTCAACGAAATCATTTAATAAATTCCTGCGCCATTTATTAAGTAGTAAAAATATCTCAGGCACATTAATTTCATTAAATATATTAAAGTTGAACGGTTTATAACGATGCCTTTTTCATACAACCACAATGCATAAATGCATAAACTGTAACTCCAAAGCATTATAAAAAATGATTTCGAGTTTGTTACCAAAACAACGCGGTTTGGCAAAATCCCAAGCCAACAAATACAATTGGATCATTTCCTATTTATTCGGCGACAGATTAATGCCACAGTAAACTTTTTCTTACTCAGAAATAAAAGCGAATTTATATAAAATAAACGTAAAGTGATATCTAAAGAACAATAAATTTAATAGATTGCATCTCGTATGCAACATAATTAAGTAATAGCCTATGACAAACGTTTAGATTTTAGAAATAGATTAGAATGCAAATGAATTGCAATAATGATAGTAATAATAACTTTATGGAAGCTTAATTGATTGCGCTCCATAAAATATTAATTGTATAAATATAAATGGTACTTGAAGAATAGATACAAAGACAGTTGAAAAGGAGTTAGACAATTAAAGAATTGTTTTTTATCGAAAGAAATTAAACGTCGCTCTGTCGTTTATTACTTTAACATTTTAATACATTCATAATAATAAGTAAAGGTAATGTAATATGAACAAGTTCTAAGTAATTTTTTCTGTTTTATGTTTCTTCGTTGCTTTCAAAAATAATATTGATTTTTTTCCGTGTAATTTCAAAAAGGAACTGCAACTTACCTGACATACAACCTAATTCTGTGCTGTTGCTACTGTGATTATTGTTACTAAGGCTTGTATTGTTGTTGCTTTCGCTGCCCGCGTGAGGGGTGGTAGGGGTGGAGGTCTTCTCCATCACGTCGTGATCTTCTTTACAGTAAAGGGCTCCCCCGTCACGTAGGGCGAATTCGTCTCCAGGAACCAACTGTCGCGCACACGCACAGCATCGAAAACACTCTATATGGTAAATTTTAGTTTTGGCTCGCATTACAAAATCAGTTTTACTAAACGAAGACCCACACTTGTCACACTTAGTACCGAATAACCTGAAAAAGAAGACGGCATTAATTCGTGATCTAATTTTATTAAATTAAAATTATTGAAACTCTATAATATACAGGGCGTAATCGAATAAGTTTCACTTATTAATACTGTAAGTTTTTCATCACATAAGGAATTAATTCTGCAAATATCAATGGTTTTGCTCAAAAATTAAAAACTGACCTATCACTAGAGCGCATCGCCCTTTTTGTTTGAAAATTTCTGCTCGTTCGTCAGCGCGTCTGCTGTTTTTATAAAGATATCGTAAAACGATAAATTCCGTAAATGTCACGGTCACTAGGTCAGTGTCACCCGCAACAAAATTCGATAACGAAATCTTCGTCCATCTGTTTCATAGATAATCGTTAATAATTAATAATCGTTAATAATTACATCATGATATTTCATACTTTGTAAACAAATAACACACTACGTGATTTAATTTGTTAATTTCGCGTGTTAAAATGATAAATGCATGTTTTAAGAGCCATTGATTAGAAACAAATTGGTAACAAGATAATTTTGCGGAGGCGAACATTTTTTTTTGGTTCCGTCAAATACATATATAAATGCATTGACTGCACTTAATAATGAAAATGTGTAGTTTAAGGCTTTCCCTTGAGAAAAACATTCTTAAATCATTTATTGTAATAAAGTAATAAGGTGCGATTTTATCGCTCGAGTTTAACAGTACAAACGTTTATTGTTTAATTCACGTATAAATCACTATTTGCTTTCAGAATATTAAATGATAAACTACGTCTAATAATTAAAAAAGCAAATTTCAACACAACACTTGCAACTATCGTAATCAACTGGCACTGTGAACAGACGTACACCCACAGTACCTCCGCGATCTTTCGGAATTTTGTTTGTTTAGTCTGAACGTAATATAATAAGGAATCATAAATTAAGGGATGACGAGTTCGGCGTGCTTCTTATTCCAATAATACTTTTAGAATGTGACCTCAATTGAATTACCAATTTTTTTACTTATTGTTAGGTAAGATTCATGATTACTGTTTTATTTTAAATTAAGGAAGTAAATTAATATTACTATGTAAGAATTATATTGTGAAAAATTTGCATTTCTATTATTTCAATATTAATTAAAAAATAGCTGGGAAGCGCCGTATTCTTTCCTACGAAAATAATAGTGACCTGCCTCAACGTTTACTGTATTGCATCTGCGGGTTTACTGCCCTATCATTTATTGCGCATAATAGTAAACTCCGCTCAGCCGGGGCTTTAAATCTAAGCCAGCGTTTCTCAAACGTTTTATGTAAAAACTAACGGCATATTTTTTATTTATTGATATTTTTCCCCAAACGTATGTCATAACTTCGCTTTCTTTCTTGTGTATTAATAGTGGTTACAATATGTGAAACTTAACTGATTAGACCCTGTATATACCCTTATATGTTGGATATGAGTGTATATGCATTAAATATTTTTCTTGCTCATACACTTAGTAACTCTATTCTAAATCTAATTTATGTTTTATTTATACTTTTAATATGTTTTATTTGGAATATTTTAAATTAATATTACTTTTTGTCTGTTCAATCAAAATTGCACTTGTTAATTATAACCGAGAAAGCTATCGATGAGTAGCGAAACATCGATTAAAAAAGTGTCATGAAAGTTGTTTGCAAAATTAAAATTCGATACACCAGCTTTGTATCTCTTGTGATATGTTCTAGAACTGTTCTTTTAGTATATTTTTATTTTTGTCAGAGGTTCGAAATAAAATTGCAGTACAAACAGCAAGTGGTCGACTAATAAAATTACTTTTATGTATTTGTCGAATATTTGGAGTTTCAAAAGTTACTGTTTCATTAAGAAAGTGTCCCGTGTTCGTTCCTATAAGCTGACGCTTAACAACAATTTTATTTTTATACGTTTTATAGTTCGTTTGGAATTCCGGATATTAATAGGTGGATTTTCGGCAACTTTCAGCTTTCAGTTCCCTATGTTAAAACACTGGCTTACAAAAAAATTCTAATGTTTTGTTTTCTAAGTAACAATTTATTTTCTAGATTATTATTAGAGGTACAGTTCATTTTTTTACTATATGCCGATCGATTGATCGATAAGTCAAAGAATTTTTATGTAGCTATCTTCTTCTAACTTTCGGGAAACAGCCTTGCAGCTTTTGTCATGTCACGTCGTTTCGACGTATACTTTCTTAATTCTGAATGATACGATCGGCATATAGTAAAAAAAATGATCTGTAGGTATGCGTACATTTGGTTATTTTTGAAGATATACGATAAATAACAATTATTTGACTTTCAAATCTTTCAATAAAAAAAATGTAAGAAGCTCTAGAGCACTCAGGGAGTATCTCTATCTCCTTTTATTGCATGAGATTAAAACAAGGTAGAGATACTTTGAGAGTGCTCTACTCTAGAGCAGTCAGTCGAAATAGTACATAACGGTATTAGGCCGATATGCTTGATATAACGAACGAGGATAAGTTCTATGGCCGAGGCTATAAATTATCCGAGTTCGTTATATGCATATCGGCCGTATGTTGTTTTATAGTTTTCGTAATACTAAGGCCCAGTTTTACAATCGTGGAATAAGAACGGAATAACTGTTCGCCAAATATCCTTTAATGTTCCTCCATATCTATTGTAAAATCGGGCCTAAATGATTAAATAAATCTTTATTTTGGCAAAAACATTCATAATAATAAACTTCGATAAGTAGGCATAATTATGAGTGTAACTAATAACGTTTTCGATTGACCGCACCAGTGCGCACCCAGAATATCTTTATCTCGTGTTATTACAGGAGGTTAAAAGAAGATGCAAATACATTGAGTGCAACCAGTGCAAGTGATTCGAAAACGCTATAAAGCAAATTATGTGTGTGATTTAGTTGCAACTATAGCAACGTGTGAGATACAGAGCAAATAGTAATAACGGCCGTGCTGTTAAAATTTAATTTAGGCCGTTATGGATAGCATAACAACCATGGAAACAATGCAGTTATAATGAAATAACATTCAAGTATTACGAAAACGCTATTAATCTTAACTGTAATAAAATCAGTTACTATAACAATATGTATAATCTATTCATTATCTATTTACCATAGTAGTATGCCGTGAAAGTCTAGTGAGAATGTGGTACTCATGTGGGTAACTAAATTTTGGCAATGAATGTCATGTCGATTTAGATTTTAAGGTTACTCCGAATTAGGATCTGTCTAAGTTTACTGATAGCCAACCTATTAACTTAAAATAACGGCCTACTACGATGGTAAATAGGTAATGAATGGATTACATGTGCATTGTTGATTTTTAACAGTTATAAATTGATAAGTTTTTGACACATTTGTTTTAAAAAAATAGGAGTTATTAAACTTTTAAAAGTGGAAACTGATGGTGGATTTCACAAACGTTACTTAAATTTAATCAAGCGTTAAAAGTAAACGTTGCTATGGTTACATATGCTGAAGGTACAGGAATGATTATTCTTAATCAATTTAATCGACTTTTATGAAACCCAGCATGAGTGATTTAAAGTTAGAACATTGAAGTGTAATACAATTTTAGACTAATGAGAGAATGATGGCGTGATTGCTCATCATGTTTTCAAGACAAATTTTGGTCAAAGCAGTTTCGTTTGGGTAGAGAATTTATTCAGGACGATCCAAGAGTTGGAAGGCCCTTAAAAGTTCGACATACAGAATTGATAAAAAAAGTTGAGGATTTAGTGAGTCTGAAAGTGTCATCAACTGTTACAGAAGCTTGATTATCTGAAGCTTCAGTTTTAAGAATATTGCACTAGATTTATGCCTTACCAAAGTGTCTGCACGCTACTTGGGTTCCTAGAATGTTGACGTCAGAACAAAATTGTGCCGCAAGAAAATTTCAGCGCGAAATTTAACCTCTTTAGACGGGGATTCAAATCTATTTTCACAAATTATCACTAGCCATGAAACTTGGGTACATTTTTGGGACACAGAGACAAAACAAGAATGTATGCAATGGATGCATAAACGTTCTCCATTCTCAAAGTTCGTAAAGTTCTGCAGGAAAATTAAGGGCTACGATTTTTTGGGATAGTGAGGGTATTCTTCTAATTGAATATATGTCAAAAGACTCAACAATTAACGGAGAAGCTTACCGAAGTACAGTTCAAAATTGAGAAAAAAAAAACGCCTTTGAACAAAAACGGCCTGATAAGCTCTGTAAAGAAATTTTTCTCTTGCGCGACAATTGCAAGGTGCATAGAACAAGAAAAGTTAAGGATTTTATCGACGCCAGTGGCTTTATTGAACTGGATATGGTACCCTCCGATTATTACCTATTTCGACAACTTAAACAGAACCTGCGAGGAAGGCGATTATCTTCAGATCAGGATCTAAAAGTTGCTGTAGACAATTTTTTTGCGGAGTTTCCAAAAGTATTTTTTCAAGTGAGAAGAACAATTGGAAAAAAGTGGCACAAGTGTGTGGAGTATATACTGAAAAATAAAAATGTTTAAATTATAGTCGTCCAAGTTTTGTATCGGTTTTATGATCTTGCTATAAAAAAACAGCTTCAAAGAAACCGACACTGCGGTCGCCTTTCTGTCGCTTTTTGGCAAGGCCATAAAACCGCTACCAAACTGGGACGACTATACCCCTTCTCTTCTTCTTTATAGCTATGTAAACAAGTTTCGAATTTCCTCTCGTATACTAATACAATATAAAAATACAATAAAAAAACGGAAATTTGAAATACATTTCTGTTGTGTCTGGTCATCTTTTTCATCAATAAATATTCGGAACAATACAAAAGAATTAATCTCAAATAGCAACAATAGGAAGCTCCAAGATTTTTCAATTTTACACTAAAAAAATCTAAAAAACTAAAGTGCGTTTCAAAAAATTCGTTCACCCAAATGAGTTTTAGAAGCTTTTTTACAAATTTAACATAGAAATACACATATTTAATTTTTTGGTCCTCCCCATTACTTTCCCTAGAATTTTCTGCCTTATTTTTAAAATTTCTTCAACTTATTTCAAATAGTACCTATTCATTTCGAATTCATTCAAACATGGATGCAAGTGATTTCATCGTTTGGATCGTAAACAAAATAATTTATTTTTTCAATTTCTTTATATTTATGTAATTTCACAGAAAGTCTGAGTTCATTCAGTACAATCTTATATTTTCCCCATTTTTCCTTTTTTCAGTTATTGCGTTTGCTTACAGATTTTGTCTAAAATTTAAAGTCTTGCTTTACTTGTATTATACACCTCTGGACAAAATCAAAGGACCACCAACAAAAATGAAAATTATTTTATGAAAATCTCATATTTACTCATAAGTTATTAAAATTAACGAATGTCACAGCCAGGTGACTTCTACATTATTTAACTGATACGTCAAAGAAAAATATTAACAAAATCGACATAATCTAGCTTAAATATAAAAAACAATCAAAATTTCGAAAAGCAGTACATTAAACAAATCAATAAAAGAAACCCTTCTTGGCATACTTCTCTTGAGATCTCGGATGTTTACTTGTGGTATCTGGTTCAGTTTTCGTTTGACCAAGTTAGGCAAGTTCAAGAGTTACTGGAGGCCCAGTAACTCGAGGGGCCCAACTGATCCCAGAGGTACTTACTCAATGAGATATAGATCCGAGCTTTTTGTTGGGCATTCTAGACACTCAATATTTTCTTCTTTAAGGAAGGCAGTTCTTACGACATTAGCAATGTGTAGTGCATTAAAATTTTCTGCATATGGCTGTACAATAATATCGTCCTTATATCTTGCTGCCGTCAGTGTACACTGTAAAAAATTTCATGGTAAATTTACCTGAATAATCATTGGTTATTTGTGGCCAGCAATAATCATGGTAAAAATACTGTAAAAATATCACTTCATGGTTCACCTACATGTATTTTTACATATTTACAGTTGTATTTTTACAGTATTTTTATCATGATTATTAATGGCCACAAATAACCAATGATTACACTTGCCACACGAATTCTGGTAGGTAATCGTGTTTTGACTACCTACCCTCAGTATGAAACTGCACTTATTTTTTTCAATTACCCTCAGTTTTCTTGTGATAAAGTAAAGTTCAGTTTTAGCATTATAGCGATAAACGCAAAGGAACGGACACGAAGAAAAAGTAATTAAACTGTTTGTCTCTTTATAAATTCAAGTTGTGTGCGTTTTAATTAATTATTGTGATTGTGTGAATATGTCGAGAAAGTGTATTAACGATTCTAACCGTTTTTGTTATATTTGTGGTGAACTGACTTTCAAAAAACAAGGGTGAAATTTTACAGATTTTATTTTAAAGAGTTATTGCGAGTATTTTGGTTTTGCGGTGGCTCACCAAGACAAAGCTTGGGCTCCACATATTTGTTGCATAACGTTTTAGAAAAACCAGCTTCAAGAACGTGGTTGTAAATTTTTTGGGTAACCATAAGAGTGACAGCTATAGAGAGTTGGTTAACGAGCTTTTATTGGCATATAAAGCTTTGGGTTGCAATATGTCGCTTAAGATTCATTTTTTGGACTCACATCTGGACATTTTTTCTGAAAATTTGGGGGCTGTAAGCGATGAGCACGGCGAGAGGTTCCATCAGGACATTTCAAAGATGGAAAAACGTTATCAGGGCAGGTGGAACCCAGGGATGTTGGCCGACTACTGCTCGACGATCAAGAGGGACCAACCGGAAGCTAAATATTCCAGAAAATCATAAATTATAAATTTCTAATGTACATTTTTCATATATGTTTTTGGACAACCATGATGTTTTAAAGATATATCATATTTCTTTAACAAACAAAATTCATGGGTGATCAAAATTTTAAAACTGCTTATTTTTGTTGACAACAACCTATATTAATGAAAAACCCAAAAAAGTTCGTGTGGCACGACGAAGCTTAAATTTTGTTAACCAGTGTTATTCATGTAAATTTACCATAAAATTTTTAACAGTGTACGACCATTCAAACTTATCCCACTCCGTACCATTAAAGATCCTTCACCAAATTTCTCAACTCCTCGAGTGTTGCATTGCACGTACCTTTCGCCTGGTCTTCGCAAGACGAGAACACGACGATCTTTATGGAAAGAGAATAATACCGAGCCCTTCTGCCTTTCATCTCATTCCTGGTGGTTTAAACAAAAAGTCAAACCGTTTCTTTCATGCAGCTCCATTAGAATTGGACCTGTTGCAGCCAAATTAACTTATTTTAACCTCTTTCCCACAAATTTTTTTGATGTTTCCTTTTCAGTAGCCAAGCGCAGATCATTTTTTAACTCCCAACTTGTAGCTCTTTATAGCGTTCTTCTCTGGCCGTTGCTTTCCTTTTAACACCTTGTCCTCTTCTTCTGGTCAAACTGCCAGTGGTTCTATGCCTTGCAGCAGCTCTTTTCACCACAAATTTGTTTGTGTTTAGAACTTCCCTCTGCACTTTCTCCTCAGATAGCCACACTTTACTATGCCAAAATAACTTTTGAGTCGTATTCTTATTGTTGACATTTGTTCGCATTACAACAATTGTATTGCCATAATTAATTTCTTCCTGGCATGCTAACAAAATAATGCAGAAATCATCTGTCTATGACATATATGTGAATTTTATTAAGTTACATGAGGCTTTCATAAAATAATCTTAATGGTCCTTTAATTTTGTCAAGAAGTTTATTTTTTGCAGGTTGCTGTCCATCACTTCTTTGAACATTTGAACGATGTTTTGAAGATACTTTTTGAAAATCTTCGCAAATAAAGCATACTTATTTGTAACAAAACAGTCATAAAGAAAATTCAGCTGGTAACGCATAAAATCCGTTTTAGACTACCCTACTTCTTGCACAAGATTTGGTTCAATTTTTACAATAAATATTTAGAACAAGAAATTTTTGGGTTGTACGGTTTTGAGATAGAAAACGTTCTATTTTTCCACCTAGTTTTTGATTTCATTTAAATTTTGTTACAATTTATTGCACAAATTAAATAGTTTGAGAAATTGAACCAAATCTTTTACAAGAAATAGGGTAGTGTAAAATGGTCTTTTAAAAGAGATTCCTTAAGGGCCAAATTCAGAAACCTCATTCATACTCGACTCACACTCAAATTTGACGTTTGACTTTATTTGAAATTCAGAAATGCTTTTACTTTTACTCGTATAATGAAGTGTATAGTCGGTATAGGTATTTCGATCATCTGCGATTTACGATACAAAGTAAAAAAGTCATTAAAATGAAAATTAAAGCGTTTCGGAATTTCAAAACTATCAATTTGAGTGTGAGTTGAGTATGAGTAAGGTTTCTGAATTTGGCCCTAAGTCGAATACAGATTCAACATGTTTCATCTTTCAAGTAATACTGCCTTGTAACCAGGGATGGAAAACGTAACAGCAACCAAATGTACGTTAGTTTTTCATCCCTGTTTGTAACTACAAACCATTGTAGTGAATAAGTAAGCAAATCCAAATCAGAAATGGGCCGTGAAATGTTGTTCTGTGTTTATTTTAGTTTCTCCAAATTTCTAGATTCAGCAAAAAAAATTGCCTGCTATGAAGGAACAAAAAAAGACGTTTTGCCAATTTGGTTACTAAACTATTGTGCCACCATTGGCACTATTACGCATTGTTGTAATGTGTCTCTGAAATTGATAAAAGTTGTGATAAATCTTATATTTAAACGGTCCAAAGAAATTGCCGGCAATGCAATGTCGCCAAATAGATTCATGAATCTTCCAATATCATCGCATAACATCATTCACGATCTTTTCATACAAGGGTAGATGTTATTAAAGCGATAATTTCATAAATATAAACGACAGAAAATTGTACAGATTCGCCGCAAATTGAACTGTTTAATGTTAATTCAGTTCAAATTATTCAAAAGTTTTAAGTAATAATAGTTTTTTATTTAATAATAATAACGTCTTCCTTGCGCAAAAAAATATACCGTGACTTTTTTTTTATCTCTGAACATACATAAATCTTCCTATGTTCAGTTGAAAAAAAAACATGTCAATGCATTGCAGGATATGGAAGCAATTTCCTAGCCGTCACCTAGCAATCTTCAACAAAATAAATGTATTGTCAGTGTCAATTATGAAATGTCATGATTTAAATTCCGAAATCTTAAGAAAATATTTGTAAGTATAAGATAATTGCTTAGCACGTTGTTTAAAACGTGAAGGAGAACATTTCGAACATTTATTATGGTGTTTTTGTTAACAAAATAAATTTTAAAATTACTTTACAGAAACTCGTTTTGTTTCATCATAGGTAGCTGGTATACCCTTGCAATGTATTGACTCGATTTTTCTAAAACTGAACATAGGAATATTTACATTGTATGTTCAGTGTTAAAAAAAAACTCACGGTATATTCCCATCTATTAACTAATTATGTAATACATAAATAGTGAAAAGCTAATGCACAAGCTCTAGGGATTCACCTAATATGATTTACGAGTACAAATTCGTTCTAATGCTTCATTTTAATTTCTTGTTATTATTAAACGTTTAAAGATTGTGCCTCTTTGACTTTCACTATTACAATTAATTCAAGAATTTAATACGGACCTCCTTTAGAAATCTTTTAGGATACTTTCAGAGAAACTGAAAAGGATTCATAAGGAGCAGCTTCTTCTTCTTTTTCTATAAGCTCAGGAAAGTATTTTCTAATCTTTTTTCAAGTGGTTGAAGGTACTGGGCATTTTTTCTGAAGATCCTCTTCTCTCCTGCCACCATGTGTTCCTTCATACAATCAAGTGTGACGAAGGAATGATTCTGTTCACACTTAAACTAGCTTACAATGCATTTAAAATTAAGATCCTTAGAATCTAGGTGGAGAAAGCACGTATAAGCAGCTGATTTAGTTCTCCTTAGTCTTCTCTTATGATTGGAATTCTCCAAAAGCTGGATAGCCTTGTTTTTACATCAGATAACTGGCATACTTGTTGATCTCTTTGTCCACAGTGTCACTTTTTATGTCCTGATGGAAGTACCATCGTAATCAGAAAAACCGACTACACTCTAAATTTTGGTTGATTGAAGCGTGCTTCAAAATGAACTTTTGTCATTTTGACATTAATATTATTTTGACAAAACAAATAAAAATACCCCAATTAAAAGCAATTCAGAAGGCAATAATTGAAACGCGATTGCAAAACGGTATCAGCATTCGAGCAGTTGCAACTGAATTAGCTGTTAGCCAAAAGTAATGTTACATAACTAATTTTTTTTGAAAATGGAAGTATCTGTTTCACTTCGATGTAGTCGTTTTTTATGATTACTATGGTAATTATTTCATAGCATTTTCCTTTGGCTGCACTGGTGCGCACTCAGTATATCTCTAACTTGTATTAATACATGAAGCTAAAAAGAGATAACAATACATTCAGTGTGACTCAGTTCAGCCAGTAGAAAATGCTATCAAATGTTCTTTACTCTTTGGTCTTGGAGTTACTATAAAGTTTCTACAATGAACGACTTGGAAAGCTGAAGTTCATATGTCCAACAGGTTCGAAGACGTGTCTACATATAGCAACTTGTTATAGGTCGATTTATTGTCTAAGATACTTAACAGAGTTAGCAAATGGAACTCGCATCCCATTGATACGTGGCATTCAATATTCTTGTTCTTGTTGACGAGGGCCAACTGATCTCGTTCAGCTTCATCTTCCACTTCTCATCCATTCGGATACTTTGTCTATTAACTCTTATAATTTATTGGTAGCTTCCTCATTAGTATTACCTATAGTTAATAACGTCATATCATCACTAAAATTGGCTCTTCTGCTAGCCTCAGGTTTTCTTAACATAGAAGATTGGTCCCAGTACACTTCCCTGTGGCACAGGGTATTTCACTCGTATTTATACGTAGAGAATAGATCATCACATCCTTTGATATAAGTAGAAAAACCTATTAAAAATCATGTATTTATTCAATGACTATTAAAGAGCAAGTGTTATATTATTTAATAATAGTATCTTATTTCAAAATAGTAACTCATACTTTTTTTTTAATTCATGGCACATGTACTTTTGTTTTGTCGAAAATCAAACTCACTTGCAACGGTATAAATAAGAAGTACAAATTAAGAACTGGAGACGTACAATTTCATGGTTAGTCTAAATACTCTAAATAGTTATTTTCTGCGTGGTGCTTCGTGCACATTTCACTATTTGGATTGTAAACAAAAGGGCTATTTGGCGCTGTCACTTTGACTTTTTCTTACTTTGTTAGTTTACACAAGTCGAACGATGGGACGAACTATTAGATAAATCGAGCCGAAGCGCTCCGTGGAGGGGCCAGGTGTGTTGTATTAGCGGAGAACTTTACACTGCTGCAGGCCATACCTCTTTTAACTTCTCCGGTTACTGTGAGCAAACACCGCCACACACACGCAGTCAAAATGCACTAACCGTGGGATGGAATATGTCAAGCACCGAATTTATCAAGATAGGGCACCAGCTACTACAGACCTTAGACGCACAACTAACATTTTAATATTACCAGATTACCACTAGATTTCATCTCATTAATATTAATTAACAAATACGATATTTTTGAAAGCATTTTACAACTTTTTAGTTTATTTTTAAAGTTATATTTTCAATCCCCCCACGAAGAAAGAAGAAAGCTGAAGTTATGCCTTGAAAAAAGGATTTATTTTCTAAGGATCGTCAAAGCACTTTCCGAAAGAAGAAAGAAGATTCGTCTTCCCATAATTCTTTTAAAATACAATTGCAAAACCAATTCCAAAATTCAACCCGTTCATTTGCTTTAAAGAAATCGATTTTTGATACAGTTCAACCTCATACTTACAGCTAAATCAAGGCTGAATAAATTGCTGAAAGGAATTCGGGACTTGAGTGGCTCTCTCCACTTAGCTGTAGAGTTACACCAAGTGATTAAAATTTAGAAACAATGGGGCCAATCCAAGTTAGCAAGAATGTTTTAGGGGCTGAAGTGTCTAATATTTTAAATCCCGTTGAAAAAAGACTTCTAAAGTTTCTCGAAGTACTTTTAGATTTGCCTTTCCATTTTGCTTTTAAGATATATTGCAAAACCAATTCCAAGATTCAACCCGTTCGTTTGCTTTAAAAGAATCGGTCTTGGATCAGTTCGATCTCATAGAGCCAAATCAAGGCTGAACAATTCGTTGCAAGAAGTTTGGAATTTGGAATTCAGCAGGTCTTACTCCTGAATGACTTCGTGTGATTCTAGAGATACACCAAGTGATTCAAATTTGGGGACAATAGCAAGCACGTTTTAGGGGCTGAAGGGTTTAGTATTTTAAATCCCGTTGAAAAAAAGACTATTTGCTATAGTTATTCAAAGCACTTTCCGTAAGAAGGAACTATTAGATACGCCTTTCCACTTTTCTTTTGAGTTGTAGTTGCAATTAGCTCATTTGCTTCAAAAGAATCAATCTTTGCATACATTTCAATCACATAGGGCTAGATCACGGCTATATAAACCTACTTTGAAGTAATTTTGAACTTCACTCAGAAAGAAAATCCATAAATCCGCCATATTGATTCACATTCAATGACGAAAGTGTCAGGCCAGGTTTGCAAATTTTAGTGATGTTCCTCGAGATGTTTGGTGGTTCACAATGATCGTCATTTTTTGTTGGAAATACTCAGGATAACATACTTACTTGGTCAATAAGGAAGGGAGGTTTCAAAATTGGGATACCACACACCATGAAAGTGGAGGCTTAGGGTGTGCCAATTTTCTCACGAACGTGAAGGGTATCAAGGCGAGAATTCCCATCCCCTTTAACTTTCTCATTTTTAAACTTAGAAAAAATAGTCTAATACAGTGGAACCTCCATAACTCGAATCTCAAGGGACCGGAAAATTACTTCGAGTTATAGAAATTTCCAGTTAAAGAAAGAGATTTCAATTATACACAATGTGCAGGGACATCAGTAAATTTCGACTTACAGAGAGTTTCGAGTTGTGGAAGTTCGAGTTATGGAGATGCGACTGTACTTATTTAGATTACTTAACTCAGAGTTTCTGTAGATGTTTACAAAAAGCAACCGAGAAATAAATTAAAGTTACGTTTTCTTTTTAAAATGGAAAGGAGTATATTATTGCATTTTCTGATTCTTTGAAACTTTGACCATATTAATGTAGAAACAAAATGAATACATATTCAATTTTTTCAGTTCTTCTTTATGCATATAAAGATCTTTTAAGCAATAAAATGGATCATCTTGATTTTCTTTTTGGGATGAAGTTTTAAATTTTTTATTTGATCAAAGCATAAGAAGAAAACTTTGCAAAAATCTTATGATCTATGAAATGGCAAAAATATTTAATTGCTTTACATACTTTACACTCCAAAAATTTATACATATTGCTACGTTATTCGTTACTGAGAAATTAATTTGTTTATTTTTCAATAACCTACATATTCGTCTATAACATGAAATTCTTTCAGATTCAGTGCGTAATATTTTTCTTCTGTTTTAATTTAAAATTTAATAAAATCTATGAACGCTTTTGGGTCCTTAGCACGCTCGTAGATAATTTCTTATGATCATCAATAAATTAAAAATGACTCTGTTCAAATTAAAATTCTTTAATAACAATTTCTTCAAATGCAACAAAAGTGACTATTTATTTGTTTAAATGAATTTAATATAAACTAAGTTCCTGTAAAGGCCATTTGTTTAAATACGTATATCACAAAACGTAATTATTATTGTTGTTTTTAAAAGCAAGTTGTAAATCGGGTTAAATCAAATTAGTAGTATGTTCAATTCCTTACGTCTTTTTTACACTAAACTAATGTTTATTATCACTTCACCTAGCGAAATTTAATTTATTCGCGTTCATTAATTTAAAATGATAAGAGATATGTTCAAACGCCTATATTTTGCTTGACTCCACCCTAAGTGAACGCCGGTCATATTTATAAGCTGTGTTAAAAGAAACCTAAACGCGTCGAACAATGGTGAATATGGAACAACAATTTTTTGTGACAACGCGAATTGAATTATGATATAAAAAATAACTTTGTAATCCCTCATCTCACACATTCGCGCTTGATCTTAAATGAATCACCATGTAATTCTGATTTTAGTTGTCAAACAAATGAAACCGTACTTGATATTAAGTCGGCTAAATTGCACTTGCTCCTGGTCTAGAAAGTTTGACTTCGGAGGTGCCTTCAAGAACTGCAAATCCTCCACGATTGTGTACATCCATCGGAACTGCTTATAGACTGGTGTGATCATGGCAATTGCATCTTTTAATCATTCCCCTCATGCTTGTTTTTCTTAACAAAAATTTGTGTTGAAATATTTTGGGATCATAATTTTTTTCTTTAATGAAATTTAATTGATGTATGATGAATCACGAACCAAATTACAATTAATACATCAAAACCATAAATACAAATAATATTGTTACAACAACTCTCAAATTTCAAAACCAAAATAACGTAGCAATATGTTCATAGTCGTTAGAGTTAAAGAGTTAAATGGGGCGAGACAGCCTGTACATATCCTCCCTTTTTTAGAATATAATTGCAGATCTTATTCCAGGCGTAATTAATTCTTCTTTCGTTACAATGAATGAAGAGTAACTGTTCCCATATTTTAAATCAATGAGTAACGAGCGAAGATTGTTGGATGTTTGAAATATTTTGTAGAAGAGATTTTGAATAATTTCTCGTTGTTTTTAATCGTCGTTTTATTGCAGCCATACTTGACCATCATTTACGGTTCTCGAAAGTGGGCAGAAGAGAATCCCTTCAGCATTTCTTGCAGTACTTAATCGGGATCGTCTTTATTCCTCGAACAGGAGATTCGTCTTTATTCCTTGATCAGACGTATTTAAATGATTCGAACTTCAAGATACATTTAATTTTATTTTACATCGAATCTGGTGATAACATCTTATCAGACTGGGTCGTCCAAATTAGTATCAGTGTCTGCGTTATCCAAACCAAAAAATCCCTCAATGTACATGATTGTTAATGATAGACAAATCATTTTGTAAACTCATTATATTACTTTATTTTCTAAAGGGCGGTTATCATAGACGTTGAATACCTGTTTGTGGCGTACAGGTACATTTATGGTCAGTGGCTGTTTCCAGACAGTTTAATATTCAAATTATTGTACAGACTGCAACATTTTTGCAATTCACTTAAAAAGAAGATGAATTATAATAAACATCAAAAAAAGCTTCTGCATTAAAGCTCAATGTAAATATATTGTTTGCAAGTGATTATGCCAGGATGTGTATTGTAAACTTGATGTGTTTTAGGCCAAAAAAACTCTTGTCTATATACAATTTGTTGGTGCAATAGATTTGTTTTATTAGATTCTGTTTGTTGAATGATTCATTTATTTATACTTTTTTTTAAAAACAAACGTGATTAATAAGTAACACCTACTCACCTAACATAATCTCTTTTGCAATACGTTTTCCCGTCCCGAACGAAACACGTACAGGATTCATCTAAAAACTGCCGGCACTCTTGACATTTTAGGCAAGCTGCGTGCCATTCTAAGTCCGGAGCAACACGAAGAATATACTGGTCATGTATTTGACCACCACATCCTACGCAGTGACTTAACCGTCTGGGTTTTTCTGTAAAGAAAATAATGAATTCAATATTTTGCATATGTGTCACACTTAAATAATGGAAAAGTATTTACTGCAAAATATATAGGTTCTTATAAAGATAACTGCAAGCAGAAAATATGTTTGGGCCATGTGAATGACTTCGTTAACAGAAAATAGATTAGTAATAGAGCTTCTGTAGACCAGCTGACCATACCATATAGAATGATATTCGAATTATTATTATCATTATTAGGAATATAAACGTTCCTTGGAGCATGGAGCAAGTTTACCTTGGAGTCCTTATCTTAATCATCGTGCTTTTCGAGTTTACATGTTTTGTCTTCCAACTAGATCCAAAGATATTCGTTAGTGCATAAAAACATACATTTCCTCGTCGGTACAATGAGTCCAGATTATGATCAAAGAGAGCTCGAAAATCGTAAGCTAAGCTAATAAATATTTATAAAAAGTGTGCTCCTGCCGAAGCAAAAAATAATGAACGGTAAAATCAATCGAAAAACCTAAATATTAGTGGCGCTAGTACATGTGTCTCGACCTTTCAGCATCAATATTTACTTCTAGCACATGCTGCAGCGTTTCGTACATTAGCCGGGATATAAACGTTTATTTTTGTATCTAAACCTGTCAGCGTCGTAAATGCATCGCATTCTCCTTGTATAAACAGTCGGAGAGTGTGTGAAATTCCACATTTATCATATTATAATTAATATATGTTTCCTTTGGGCGTCGTTTTACGTAAGTGAAAGCGGTCAAAACAGAATTTCAAAGAGGCGCATGGGCTTCAGGGGGTACACCGCTCTCATTGATACATTAACATCAAAAGTACAAAATGTTTTCTTTTTTTACAATAACAAAAAGTTTTTCTTTCATGACTAGTCTTGTAATATCGTGGAACTCACAAACTAAAGATATCTAAAAGTATAGTATACAACTTGAGTTGTAAAGCATGTTGATATGCAGCTTTCTCTACACCTGCGTAATATCCTTTTTACAATTTTGCTTGATACCTTATATTTTGTACTTGTTAAAAAGCATGAAGTTCAAATAAATATAATTTAGTTTGTTGTTAATAAAGATTGAGGTGATATCAAGTGCTTACCTAACACTCATTGAGAATTCTTTCAAATATAAAATAATTTCTCTAATGCTATCGAATTCAATCAATCTTTTAATTCTATTCAGTTCTTTGATGACGTGGTGGAATAAAGTGATCTTTCAAATTACAATATTTTCGCTATTACAACACTTCCGGTTATACCGGAATTAACAGAATAAAATAAATAATCATTGATAACAAGAAAACTAAAAGATATAGGTATAGGGAATGCTAATACCAATCGATGTAGAATTTAATTCTGTATCTCATGATGTAAAAATATACAGGGTGTTCCATTTACGAAAATTGAGTTTTGGGCAGTTAAACATAATGAGCTTCGACACCATATTGTGACCAGCCTGTGAATTTTTCAAGGATAATTAGGATATTATTTGAAAGCCTGAACATTATTCTTTCAAAAGACATGCCACTTCAATCTTTAAATTTAAAACTGGCGTAAATGCATTCTCTTAAATGAAAGGTCACCAAAACAATTTTTTAAATTAATTTGAAGATATCTCAAAATCGATTACATTTAGGTGTAGGGAAGCCTCAACATTTTTTATTTAGAATGTGCAGATTTAGAATTTGCAATAAAAAGTATAGCATTCCATTTAAAATAAGAACTTTTGGAATAACCGGAAGTGATATAAAAGTGAAAATATTTTAATTTGAAAGATCGCTTTCCCTTGGGGCAGTGTACTAATTTTCACAATTTTTGAGGCCACTCAACTTGGGATATGTTAGCTAGAAAAAATGCAAAATGTAACAGTATTAATTTAAAGTAAAGTTAAACGTAGAAAAGAAAGAAAATAATAATACTTTTGATTACCATAAGACTAACTTAATAATCTAAACATTCCTCAATACTATAAAAATAATTCTATTCACTTTATAAACCTTCCGTTTTTTTAAATTGATGGTCAGCATAAGCGCATATACTAAATTAATTAAACCAGAACATGGTAGTGTTTATTTTTTTCTGAGAAATTCCCTTTTCCCGTCTTTGCTTTTTTAACTTTACAAACGTTTGACGTCTTCAACTTTCATCTCTGATGGTAATCTCATTGCCTTGTATGAGAAATTTTTTCCATAATGGTAATGGAATATATGTGTGTTTTCAATTTTTACAGAATAAGGCTCAGTTTTACAATCGTGGAGTAAGGACGGAATAACTGTTCGCCGAATATTCTTTAACGTTCCTCTATATCAGCGATTCTCAACCTTTTTAGCTCCGCGACCCCCCAAATAGTAAATATAAATAAAATTACTATTTCGCGACCCCCCTCCTATAATTTTATTGTAAGTAAAATGTTTATAATAAACAATTTTTTTCATAAAATGATTTCATTATTGTTTAGGCTATTTTTGCGACCCCCCTTTAATATCACCGCGACCCCCAGGTTGAGAAACGATGCTCTATATCTACGTCACGTTATTCTAAGAACAATACTTATCCGATGATTGTAAAATCGGGCCTAAATGTCCTTTCCTCTTTTTCCCCGTTGGCGATCTCTGGAACGTGTTTTTCTTGACTATTTGTATTCTAGAACCTTTTAGAATTTGAGAATATCTTTTTAAAAACTAGTTTTTAACTTATTTCTTAATTTGGTTGAAATTTTGCGTACTCTATGCGTATTGGGTGTTCCTCCACCTATTCTTTACTTCTTGCGTTTCAACTAAGCCATCTAATAGGTTGCATCCCGTTTTTATTGACTTATTTAGTCCAGTTCACTTTTTTAATGTATCAATCATGTGCGTCATAATTTCTTTGTTGTTTGGGAATAGTTTGTTATCACCTGATAGATAATTTAGTTACTTATTGTTACATTCCGTGAAGTAAATTCTATTTTTACACTGGTCGCGCCACCTATGATGCAGACAAGATTCTATGTATTCCAGACTCGCACCCAGTGGTAGTAGAATTTTCTAGAATATTCTATCTTTGTTCGCCGCTATTCTAGAATAGCGTGACTTGATATATAACTTCGAGGCAGCGGGATATTTAAATCAGTTTTATTTAGAAAGCGATGTGTGTAGTAGCTAGCGAATTAATATAACGATTAAGTTAGAGAAGTGTTATTTTGTTAGACAGGTATACAACTCGATATTTTGTGTTAAATGATCGTAGACATTAAACTGTTTTTAAAATAAACAACGATTACAATTTGTGAACCCCGAAGTCATTATCTTCCTCGAAAATTTCTTTACCTTTGCATTTCTTCTTCCAACCAATTTGTATGCATGCATTAAATTCAAATAACATTTAAATTAGGGTCTTCCCTTAGTTTTTATGCGATTCGGATTTACAAACCATTTTATTTTTCGCTCGAAATTATGTTTAAATATAAAAATAAATAAACAAAGCATTAACCTCACACTAAACGTTGATTAACTGTACTTGTAGTAATTGTAATTCGAGTAACTGTATTTAATAATGTAATAATAGAGTTAGAGATCCTTTGTTAAAAAATTAGAACTAGCGCATAGACGGCCGGGCCAATTTGATTAATAGCAGATAAGAGTGCGCACATGATATCATTAAGTTAATTAAAAGCAAATTGAAGTAACAGATATAAACAATTAAGATTTATGAGTCTAAGTCATGAGAGCATGCATTTAATAATGTTATAGAAAAGTACTTTCAGCTAAGTTGAATTTTATTGAAAAAATTGCACACCTTAGAATATAGCATATAAAAAAAAATGGTAAATATTGATTAAATATTCAAGCTTTTCAGAAAAACAATTATTACCTTTTCGCAAGTTTTTGTCATTAAATTGAATATTATAAAGCTCTTTTACGTATTATTCATTCAAAACATTTATCACGAATTTGATAATGTTTGGATAATCTATAACTTCTTGTTTTTTAGCATTAAAAAAACTCCACGACGAATATTTTAAGTTTGTATAAATCTAACAGTTATTCAAAATAAAGAGAAACTGAAATTAAAACTTGTTAAAAATTGAAATAATGTTACTCACAATTCACAAAAATTCGAGTAAAAAAAAATTGAAAGTACCATCACGTCTTTCTAATACTTTTACGTCGAATTAATTGAAATGGAAATTTAACAAAAGCAGATTCAGACCTAGGAAAAAAGAAAAGCATAGAATCTTTTGGATTTGAAAAACCTGCTACAATTTTATTAATTCTTTTAGAATTCTAAATTGTCACGATTTATACTGTGAGATCCAAAATTATTTAGATAAGCGGAAGCCATGAAAAATAGCTTGATTCGAAATTTTTAGTCTGACATTTGTTTTCTGACTCCTGTCAAATCTGTCAGTTGCTTAAACGTTCTGGAACACTGTAGTCAGTGGTCAAGCAAGCAATTGCACGGCATTTGAAATTGGTCTTTTAGTTTTAACGAACCCTTATGTATTCAACTAGAAGATGTTTTCTACTGCCAAATGTATCTTGACGTTTCAGTTTTGACAGATAGTTAATAGATTAATTGTATCAATTAAGCTAAGATTCTGATTTTATTTTTCATAGCTTCTCCTTATCAAAATAGTTCTGGATCGCACCGTTTATGCATGTATACGTAATCAACTTCCTTTTTTTATTAGTTGAGTGCGGAGGGACCTGGTACTATCTCCATCATTTGTATTTTTCTCGCACTTCCATTTTTCTGTTCATTGATAGTTGCTTTATGCTATTGCTTTCTTTCTTTATAACAGTATTATTTTATTACAATGTCCCAGGTCTCTATAAATCTTCCTCTCCTCTTTTTCAATTCTTTCCTTGCCCGTTTTTACTGAAATTTTAAAGACGTCTTCCTATATTCGTAAATTTTGCTTTAATTCTTCTCTTACGAGGGCTTTTCTGTAAATTGTTAGTTATAGTTTTTCAAAGGATTCCCACTTCGATACGTAATACACTTCTTCATCTTATCAAGTCACTTATCGAAACAGGCTGAAAACTTTTTTATTAAGGTCGTGAAGAATTCGTTGAATTGGAATCTTGGAAATCTCAGGAAATGTCTTACCACGCATGATTTCTTTAATTGATGGAAACAATAAGAAATCGTTAGAGGCAAGATCTGGACTGTATGGTGGATGAGTGACCAGTTGGACTCCTGTAAAAGGTTTAAAGCTTTTACGGCCGTATGCCGTACATTGTCACCGTACACCATTGTCATGGTGTAACAAAATTCCACGCAAACTATAACTGGAGAAACCACTGAAAGACTTGAGGCAGGCAAATTTCTCTATTTCAATTAGCAGTTGCAGGAATTACTGCAAAAACTGGACCACTGTATCTAAAGAAAGCAGTAATCATTTTTTGCTTGCACGAATAGCTTTCCTTGGTTTTTCCTCATTTTGAAACACTTAAACAGTTGATTGTAGATTAACGTTTAATCACAGGTTCATTAACTAAATACCATATATCTACACCAGTCTACCCGTGCTTATTTTTGTTCTTCAGTTAACAACCGTGGAAGCCACCGACCTGCCAGCTTCCTTACAATCAGTAAAATGTTGTCTGCTTCAGGCCTACTTCTCCTTGAATGTCTCGATGAGTGATATTCCGATTTTCCTTAATCAGCTCTTCAGTGCAAACAACTACTGCAGATTGTCTGGGTCTTGGTTCATCTTCTAACGTACACCTTCCACGTTTAAATTCATGGAACCAGTAACCAACTGTGGATAATGAGCGACTATTGTCGCCAAAAGATCATACCCTGCAAAGCATTCGGCGGCACTATCACGATGCTTAGTGAAATCAAACGACTCTATCAATCAAAAATTTGTGTCTTTATCTGCTTTAACTTCAGTCTCGAAAAATTACAACTGGAAACTGTCAAAAGAATGGACTTTCAATTTCAATTCATAGAAATGTTTTTGCTTTTATCCGCGTCTACTAACAATTTACAGAACAGCCCTCGTACATAATCATTTCTTAGTTCATGATTTCTTTAACTCTTCTTAGGTATTTCAGTACATTCGCTCGAAACGTGCTCTTTTTTTTGCTGCTTCATCATCTAAGATCTACTTTCACATGTCAGAGTTGCTTCTTTGAATGCTTCCTTTCCCTTCTCCTATCTATCTATTTTATGTCCTTATGGCCCTTAATCCCTTGTTAGCTGCAGAATGTATTTTATTTGTTTGTTCTATTCATTTTAACTTAGGTACCAGTCTTTTTCGTTTCTTTTACTGTAACCTCTAGCTTTTCTTTATTTCAATTCGTTGTATCTGGAAATGCATTTTTATGTTTCGTTTCATATTTTACTACTGCCTCATTCTATATATTCGAATTATCTCTAAAGCCTAGTTTTACACTACGTGATTTTACATGTGTTTTAACATGTGATAAATCATAAGGCGACTTTGTTGATATTTACACTATCTGAGTTGACACAGCGAACGACACATAAGCGCCAGCATAGATGAAGTCACTAGCAAGTCATAGCTCTCTTTGAGAATAGGACCGGACCTATTTGCTATGACTTGTTAGAAGACGATTTTAAATTTACCGCCAAACAAGTGTTGACAGTGAGGTTATACGAAACCGAAATAGCGAGGACGCGAAGTTGTCGGCGTGTATATGAACAACTAGAACTGTTACATTGATTGTCAGTGGTAAATAATAAACTCGCATCCTCCGATTTCGCAAAGGGGACACTTCTAACCTCACTTTCTTGACAGCGAATAGTTAATACTCACACCACATCTCTTACGAGACAAATATGACTCACACGGTTTTCGCAACTGTATGATTTTTGACACGCTGTTATCATAGGAAACGTTACATGCAAAATCACGTAGTGTAAACTAGGCTTTAGCTTAGGTCTTTTTTCGCTTATGATGATAATCGCTGTCACTATTCGGAATTTCTAAGTCTCAATGTTCCATCTACACTTTCGCTCCAATTTCTTTAATAATTTCGTGTATAAAGATTAAAAAAGTAAAGGGCGCTCTTTGTCTTACTCCTTCTTTAGTGCTGACGTTTATTTGGTAATTTCCTAGCTTTTGTAAAATTGGGAAATATAGGAATTCTTTTCATTGATACGTAGGTGCAGCTGATTTATTGTCGAAAAAGCTTCAAAACTGATACTATTTTCCTAAGGAGTTTATTGACCAGTTTAAACTTGATCTGTAAGTGAGAGGAAGAAACTTGCCACTTCTGATATACCTTATTCTTAATTTTATTCCCTCATTGTTTTTTTTTTGTGCTATGTTGAATGATTAATGGAGCTCAGTAACGGCGTGTTGATATTCTTCACAATAAAGCCACAGAGTTGTTTTAAACACTTGTATTTAGGTTGACTTGAGTTTCCTTACATGATGTCTGGGCACAGTGTAAGTTATACCCAGTAGCGCCACTTAAACGTCAGTGTCAAAAAAGCGGCCCAACTGCTTGATACCCTTATGGAAATGTAATGTACAAAGTGGTCAAGAATAACTGTTTGAGTTGGCAATTGGCAAATAACATTGCCGGTAGAGGCGCTAAAGTTTCCGAACAATGGCGGTGCAGACATGATCAACAAGCGACGTTTAATTACTTACTTCTTTATAGAAATTAGGTTTCATATCGGAAACGACATTTTATCATAAATTGATACGTATCTAACGATTCCAACACGACTTAAGTGATCACAGTCGATCACGTCTACTCTAGTACTCACGTCTACTCTAGTACTCACTTCTCCACCAGGCGCCAACACTTGTCATGAAAGTTCCCAATATACATAATTAAGAGCATTTTCATATTCGGCTGTTTGCAACACTGCAACCGGATATAAAAAGTTTTGTTGATTTATTTGACAGCGATAAGATTGAAGGTTATGTGAATAAAAATTAGCGTTTTAATTTGAATTGTCAAGTGACGGCTGTCAGTGTCAAGCCGTCAACAACCGGAAGTTACTCCAGTTGTACCATTTAAGAATAAAATTCGGCACTGCCAACTCAAACAGTGATTCTTGACCACTTTGTATATAATTTGCAAGTCGGTAGGTATCAAACAAAATGGCAAATGTGGCAGTTATACTCGAGTACACAGTAGCGTCACTCGAGTATAACTGTCACATTTGTTCTTTTGTTTGATACCTACCCAGCTGTAAATTACATTGCATTTCCATAAGGGTATCAAATAGAATGGCCGCTTTTTTTGACACTGACGTTTAAGTGACGCTACTGGGTAATTACTTATACTGTGGTCTGGGGGTCAGTGTTGCCAACAGGGTTGTAAAAATTCTGTTACATCTCCCTCCAATGTAAGCTGCGTTGACACTGGCGCGTTACGTAGACCGTTAACTGCCGCTATTCCAGTTACAATCGAAGGCGGGCAAGGTTGGCAATACTGTTGTGGGTGTAACGCTTGTGCAAAAATGCGCATGTGCATATATTACAGTGACTTTATAACCACAGTGATGGCAATGAGCTAAGAACCGCCATTAAGAAGCAAAATTTTAAATGGAAAAGTAGATATTATTTTTATGTAATTGGAATTGATTTAAAAAGCGAAAATAAGCCCTTATGCTTGTTTATTGACTTTTTAGTGCAGCTAATATAAAATAGACACGTTTACCCGAAAAATACACAAAATAACTTGACGCCATTATGAGGCAAAGACCACTATTGTCATCACTGTCTATATAAAGCCACTGTAGCATATATTACCGTCGCATATATCGTGTGCAAGCGACATCTATCGGTTTGATAAGTTGTCTTAGGCGGCAGTTTTAAATGCGTCAACGTTCTATGTTATTAATTCTTTAACAATACACCCTTAACATATTTTTTCCATCAACAAAAGTGATTGGCTTGATCACTTACTCTATTTAACAATTTCTTGTACTTTAGGTAGACTTGAAGACTTCGGTGCGCTATTTTTCTGTCAACGCGTTCTTCTTTACAGAAGAACTTCTTCAGGGCTGCTAATTTTCTTGCTGTTCTTCTCGCTGCTGCCATTTTGTAGAAACATTCTCCTTTTGGATGTCCTTCCCGTGAAGGTTTCTTATATAGATTGAAGGCTTCCGCGACCGTCGTCTGTCTTCTCCGTGGTTTCAGGTGGAACCGCGTACTGTTGTTCTTCCTCTAGCTTGAAATTCTTGAGATTATTTTATTTCTTCGTCAATGACGTCTTTTGTACGAAGTATCCGAAACTCTTTAAACTCACTACATCTAACTGATTCAGTTTTTGGTTCCAGTGGTTCAATCTCCATCAAAGAATTCCTTTCTTCTACCGGCCCAACTGCTTCCAACGGCCCCTTCGTTCTATATACGATGCATGGAAGATATCGATGCCTTCACACCAAGATAATTTTCATAATCTACATGAACTTTTTCTAAATCAAAAATGGAACTAAAATGTAGATTGAAGGTTAAGTTTTATTTCGAATCAAGTTTTTGAGATTCTTTTATTTCTTCTTCGTTTACACCTTTTTCACGAAGTATCCGAGAACCTTTAAACTCACTACTTCTAACTGCCTCAGTTTTTGGTTCCAGTGATCTAATTTCCACCAGAGAATTCCTTTCTTCCAGTGAACCAACTGCTTCCATCAGCCCCTTCTTTCTATACACGACGCATGGAAGATATCGGTGCCTTCACACCAAGATAGCTTTCATAATCTACATGAACTTTTTCTAAATCAAAATGGAACTAAAATGTAGATTGAAGGTTAACTCTTATTTCGACTCAAATTTTTGGAATTCTTTTATTTCTTCGTCGTTTACGTCTTTTGCACGAAGTACGAGAATTCCTTTCTTCTAGTGAATCAACTGCTTCCATCAGCCCCTTCTTTCTATACACGATGCATGGCAGATACCGGTGCCTTCAAACCGAGATAGTTTTCATAATCTACAGGAACTTTTTCTAAATCAAAATCGAACTAAAATGTAAATAAATTGAACGTTAAATCTTATTCTGACTAAGTATGGCTTTAGGAATAAAAGGAGACGTCTTTCGTCTTATTTAAATTTTACTATGTCTTATTTAAGGTAATACCCTGTATATGATTTGACAGTCACTGTTATTGGACGTGTTTCACGTAACAAATGTCATACGGCATCGCATTTCAAGAATTGCAATTATCTAACGTGAAATTGACATGCAAAAAAGAAATTGACCCGATCGAACTATATTTACATGTTAATGTCAGTATGATTGCATACTTCTTGAAACCTATTGCGGTCTCTTAACCGGACCGGACTACCTTCGGACCTCAATACTTGAGGCAGTCAAGCAAGTTAATAGTGGTGTCACAAAACAGACTGATGCTTAATTAAAATAAAACAAATTATTTACGTTTCCACGGGAGCGAAGAGTCCAGTTTCAGGTACGGCTGAAAAAGAACGTTGACCTGAAATGTGCAGAACAAAAAAAGAATGTGAGACAACTCCAATCGATTTCACTGCAATTTGCTACATATAGTATGATTTTGAAATGTCTTTGTAAAATAAATTTCGCTGACATGTTGCTAACTTTGTTATTAGAACATTTTTGCATGCACTTGCTAAACATTAAAGCTAAAATCGCTTAGGAATAAGATGTCATAAAAGTGAATATAATGGTACAATGCAATACTGAAAGTACAATGTACTTTTCTCTTTCTGTTTTTTTTTACCAGCCTGCGATGTAATCTCGCAGAAACATTTATGTCTTTGAGTTTGCCGCGCCGTGTGTATGTAATTGATTGACGTAATTTTTGTCGACGTTTGTTTATGACTGGCGTATTCGCAAATCGCTTTTCGATTCTGACATCGAAAAATTTATTACGCATTAGCCAGAACAAGGTCATAAAATATTTGCTCGCTGAAAGGATTTATGCTTTGAGACTTTTAAGGCGAAATTGTTTGTCCATTCGTTCCATTAGGCCAATGTGTAATGTTACGGTATATGCTTGAATAAAAATACATAATGAAAATCTTATTTTTCTTTGTTGATTTATTTAAATTTTAGACGAGCTGCTGAGGGTTTATGGCAATTTGAAATAACATGAAAAACAAACGAATTTTTGGGGTTCACATAGTTATTTTCATGCTCATAAAACGTTAAGGATATGAACGTGATTAAATGCGGAAAAAATAAAAAGAGCACCAGATTGTAAACTGAGGTTGTCCAAACATGGATGACCCTGACGGTGAATAAAAGTTGTCGCCCATGGATTCTGGTAGTATCTTTTGATGGTACCGGTGCTTAAACTGTTTATGTTTTCGAAGGAAACTAGTCGAGGCACTGAGTAAACACGGTTTTTAAAATATTTACTTCGGACATTATAGCCTATTCTTCAAATGTAATTCGCGTGGGCTGAATCCCATTATGTGTGCGTCTTTATTTAGAGAGGGTACCGCCGTGGCCCGAGGCGCATTACGGTTAGCACCCCAATGTTAATGGGCTCCTGGCGCGCCGACTGCTACCGACGTACTTCGAAACTTTGTGACTCTAATTAACACCTATACATCAGCAGAAACTGTTATATCTTAGAAGAAGAAACACCAGTTATTTATATTTCTTTATCTTGCTATTATCAGATAAAATTTTCCGTTTTTTCTAACCCATCCATACCCTGTTGCAAGCCAGGAAGTAGCAGTTAATTTAATTAAGTAATCGCATTTTAACAATTCTCATTTTGCATTCTAAAGTTCTAAATAATATCTAGATGTCTTACATTATAAAAAAAATTAGTTAAGTTTCTTTATTTTTTTTTTTGTAATTTTTTCAAAAGGGAGGTTCTTAATATTAAACAATTTTATTCTACAAACGATTCAAAACTTGCTGCGTAAACAAAAACATTTTGGCGCCGACTGTCCTGTATCGGACATTGTCACCTGTCTCTAATCTCTGGTAGGCTGGCTCCTCTAGTAACCCTTTTATAATCCTTCTTGAAAAGTATGCGTTTTAATACTGAAAATATTGAGCTTATGCGTCATATGACAATTTTCGAAAATATGGAATGTAACTAAATTATGATTTGCACTTTCCCCAAAAAAGAGAAATTCTTCTTAAAGTGCAATAATAAATAATAATAAATTATTCAAGTTGTGGTTAGCTTAAATGCAGAGAGTATCAATATTTTGATACTCTCTCTAACTTAGGCCAAAGTTAGTCGAGAAAAAATTAAATTATTGAATACGTCATTAATATGAATTATAAAGATGAATGACCCCAGGATGGATCCCTGAAGCACTTCATTGCTTTACTATTTTCTTTCCCATGGCAATTGTACATACATATACATATATTGTTTTCTGTTCGTTAAATATGATTTTAATGATTCTAGGAGCGGTCTCCTCGCTAAATAATACTGCATTTTTTTTTAATTACAAGTAAATGTGAAACCCAGCTGAATACTTCAGTTCACAACATTATCGACTTGGTTTGATAGTACTTACATATTTGTATGTTAAAACTGTTTTGCTTGGATACATACTTTATAAGTTAGTCCTTAAAAATTACTGCTATATTGCTCTTAATTTGCTAATAGGCCGATGATTTCCCAAATCTTTGACTTTCAATCATTTATTTTTGACCAATGTCTAAGGACAATGTCTAAAGACGTTAATTTACAAAGATCTTATCCATTGCTTACATTGCGTTTTTTTTAGCACGAATGGGAAAGTAGGAACGAAATGTGCAAGAAAAGGGAAAATCAAAAAGATGGAAATGAACGCTATACTCAATCGTTGCTAATTTGCTTTTTAGTTTTGGGTGAATATTTTATTTTTGTTACATTCATCGTTATTTCTAATTTTTCCTGCAAGTTTAAACGAGCTGTACGTTAGTTTCCTTTATTTGTTTTAAGATACAAAAAAATTAACCTCTGCTGCTTCGATCTATCTTCTACGAGTAGGCTTCACATCCGTTTCTCTTTGTACTCATTCTTCCAAATTATACTTGTAGCTCCAAAATTGACTTGCAAGCACTCTCTGTACAACTAGTTCGATCCTAGTTGAGGGCCCCATCAGCAGAAGAGCAGCTCGATAACTTCATCGTAACCTCACCAATTCGCTTTCTTAAGCTTCGCAGCGTATAACGGGCTTCTAACTTTTTAGACTTGGAATAATTTACATCACGTGTAAGCTATTTTATACGCAAAAGTAATTTTTGGTTCTCTGAAATAGATTTCCATCAGTTCTGCTCCTCATTTACGCCACTATACATTTTTTTTATCCTCGAATGTTTCCATTACTTCTTTAACTTTGCTATCTATATTTGACAAGGTTAAAGTTCTCTCCTTTATTTCATATATTTTTATTTTTGTCGCTCTTCCTAATAATTTTTATCATCTTCCTTCCTTGCTTGCTTTGCATTTTCATTTTCCTCCCTTTCAACAGTCTACTTTGCGTTTTATCTTTCTTCATCCACTTTCACCCTCTCATTTCGATCGTTTTCGTATATTTGACCTCCTTTTTATTTACTATTCGCTAAAACATTTTTTTTTTCTTTTTTCCAAAAACGTTTGGCCCTCAATCAATCATTGTGACGTGACAAGAATTAATGAATGGTGAACGTTCGTTCTTTCTTAATTCTTAAAACATTAAATTGAAAAGTATCAGATCATAGCATATGCTGATGGCGTGTTAATGACGAGAAAGAGAACGGAAATGATAAAGACAATGAAATTATTAGAAAATAAATCGAGATAATATGGGGTTGTGTGTCAAAGAGGAGAAAACAAAGTATGTATCTAGAAATGGACGCTAAGGAAAAGGAAGAACAATAGCAAGTAGAGTTTTGATCGGAGGATCTGTTTCGAATACTTAAAAGTCACGATAACTAACGAAGGAGATGAAAATAAGAGAATTGACAAGAAATTACTTAAAGCGTACGGACCACTTAAAAAGATGATGTAATGAAATAAGCTTCAAGCTACGAATGCAGAGAATGGTAATAAGACAAACAGTCCTATATGCGGCAGAAATGGACAATACAAGAGAAGAAAATAAAGTAGTAGCCCAGAAGACATAAACCTTTGAAGGAATCAAAGTATGTGGAGAAAGAAGGCCAACACGAAATTATACAAGTAGTTAGAACATAGCGCGTGAGTTGGTTTTGATCTGTGGCAAAACAGAAGAAGAAGAGAGAGACAACGGAAGCGATGGTCAGTCACGTTCAAGAAAGATCCGAATGAAATAGAAGTCGAGGATTATAAAAAGGAAATATAAATGGAGGAAGGCAGTTGAGGAACTCCAAGCCTCCAGACTAATCATCTACTAACACTAAGCAAGTATTTGTATCAAAATCCTTTTTGTCAGTCTAATCGTACTTCAGTTTTGTAAATTTTCGTATCTCTCTTATCCTTTTGGCTTCATTTTTTATTTTCTATTCAGTTATCTTTAAAAAAAGTTTATCACGCAACGAATACAATGAGTAAGATATAAATGTCTTGTGCCTGCATGGCTTTAGAATTATAAGAATAGGGTGCGAATAATAGAAAAGGGGAAATTGACCGAAGAAGGTGGATGGAAGCAGTAAACGACTGAAGATAAGGAGTTGGGATAAATCCTTCATTCATTGAAATGAGAAAAGAAAAAGAAGGAAATGAAAGATATGGAGACATTCTTTATCCTTATAGTTTTTTTTTTAATATTTTCATCGGTTTCCTTTAAAGAAGTTTATCACCCAAGGAGACGGCGTAGAATGAAACGAACAAAAAGGCTAAGATGTAAATATCTTGTGCCTGCATGACCATAGAAATGAGAATAGGGTGCGAATAATAGAAAAGGGGAAATTGACCGAAGAAGGCGCATGGAAGCAGTAAAGGACTGAAGATGAGGAGTTGGGATTTATCCTTCATTAATTTGAACGAAAAAAAAAGAAGGAAATGAAATATATGGATTTAACCTTTATGCATTCCGTTTCTTTTATATTTTCATCGGTTTCCTTTAAAAAAGTTTATCACACATGGAGAGAAGGCCTAGAATGAAAGGAATATAATAGTTTTGTGCCTGCATGACCCCAGTGTTATAAGAATAGGGGTCGCATAATAGAAAAGGGGAAATTGACCAAAGAAGGTGGATGGAAGGAGTCAAGGACTCTAAATAAAGAGTTGGGGTAACCCGTCTTTGGAATGCGAAAAGAAAAAGAAGGAAATAAAAGATATGGAGACATCCCTCATACTTGTAGTTTCTTTTATATTTCCGTCGGTTTCCTTTAAAAAAGTTTGTCATGTAAGAAGAAAGCTTTAAATGAAATGAATCGAATAGCTAGACATAAATGGTTTGTACCTAGAGTTACAAGAATGGGGTGAGGAAAATAGAGAAAGGGAAATTGATCCAAGAAGGTGGATGGAAACAGTAAGGGTTGAAGATAAGGAGTGAGCTGGTATAAACCTTCTTTGGAATGAAAAAAAAAATAAAAAAGTAAATAAAAGATATGGAGATTTGGAAATAAGAGAGAAGAAAGTGCCAACAATGAATAGTCTGGGTCATTTGGAACTCTCGTTCTTTGTTAATATTACTCATTTCGTACAGCAAATAAGTTTGTAAATGTAAAATTTTATTAATGATACACGCAAATTAACAAAAGCAAATTGCTCCCAAAATAACTTAAGCTTATTAAAATACAATAAAATGATTCGGTGTTGCTTATTTAAATTTAAAATGCGCAGCCTTTTTTTGTAAGACACACTAATTGGAGCGCAACATGTAATCAAATTTTCGCTTCTGTGACTCTGCGATCTAAACAAATCTCAGTGAAAAAACTTAATTCAATCTGATCGGCATACGCGCAGCAAAGTCGAAGAAACCTGAGAACCGTCAGTTTATTTTGAAATGATGTTCGGCTCGAACAGGATAAACATAAACACATTCCCGCGACGAAGGATGTTATGGAGCTACATTGCGGTAATTCAAAATTAACAAGCTCGAATTTGTTTGAAACGAAGCTTTCATCGCAGCAGCTTTAATAACGGATCAGTATGACGAAGTTGGGCCGTGGAGTATTCCCATTACGATTAACATACTTGAGCCTTTACCGAATAGTAATGGTTAGGCCGTGTATAACTAATCCGGTCTGAGGCAGACCGTAATCCGACATTCCAAGGCAGGCGGTCGGCGCCGTTCTTATCACCATTTTAACCAATCTCTAGACCGAAATAACACACCTTGCAGAACCCATACATTTTTTGTTCAACAATTGCATACACCAGACGACGGGACGGATACTTTCCGTTTTCTTTGAAGTCGAACTTTTTTTGTGTTTACAGTGATATATGCACCTGAGTATATCTAGGAAAGGCGTTAGGATAAGGTAAAGTAAAGAAAATTATCTTTGTCTGGAATTATTTTTTATTTTATATTCATTTGTAAAACAAGTCGACTCTTCACTCTTCATTTTTTTTCTATTTTATCGAAAATTGATTCACGACTCTTGAGAGAGAGTGAGGCAGAAAATTTTGTTCAAATAAAATTGAATCGTCCAATTTTAGAATCAGTTCTGAAACTACATGTATAGATACTTTAATCAATGTATTTATTTATTTTTTCAAAGCTTTGAAGAGATTTAATTACTACGAAGAACAAATGTAATTATAAACTTTATGATCACATTCATAAAGTTTTCTATGGGAGGTCGTCATCTAAACTTTTCATTAAAAAAAAAAACGATCACAGAAATCAAGTAGTGTGTTGGAACCGAAGGAAATTTTAAGCCTGCGATACTATGAAGGGAAATTTTCAGACATAACCTGGCTGTGCAGTAAAAAAGTCATTTAACAGTTACCAATCGTAATGGTGTCTGGACAGTTGGGTCCCTGCACAATTGCACCCTCCATACATTTGCAGAATTTAATTTAAATTTAATGGAAGTGTATCAAGTAAAGTAAAGTAAGTAAATCTGAAACAAGTTGTAATGAAAGAATGATAAGAGTGCTTTCGTTAAAAATTATTCAAGAAAAAAGAGAACAACTAAATTAATTTTTATTTATAACAGACTCCGCATCTAATTTTTCCGAGAGATGTTCAACTAGGTTCCCTCCTATTTTATTGTCAACATTACCACGATGCGACATCAAAGTATGAACGGTCTTTAGCATGTCTTTGTTGATTAAATCTACAGCAGTGTGAATAGAAGCTACCATCTTCGACAACTTCAGCAGGTTTAACCCCCCCAAAAAAATGTAAAAGGTTTAAATTGAGTGATCTAGGAAGCTATGGGGATCGGTTCTTGGACCGACCCTGTGGAACGTCTTCTACGACGACCTACTACGAGTAGAGATGGGCCAGGGAATAACTCTCGTCGCTTATGCGGATGACCTGGCCATAACTGCAAAGACAACACAAATGCTGGAAGACAAAACGCAATACACCATGTTAAGAACTTAAGAGATGGCTCGAAGACCACGACCTAAAACTAGCAGACACAAAAACCGACATGCTAATACTGGCAGGTCCGAGAAGATTAAAGAAACTGACGCTGAATCTTCAGGACCACAGCGTCAGCACCAAAAAAGAAATTAAATATCTAGGAGTCTATCTCGATAGAGACCTGAGGATGACGACCCATGTCAGGAAGACGAGGAAAAAAGCATGCAGGACCCTAATGGCGATAGCCAGACTGATGCCTAACGTCGGGGGACCCCGCTCGAAAAAGAGAAAGGTCCTAGCGGGAGTTGTGCTCTCCACGGTCCTATACGCGGCGCCCATCTGGTCACCGGCAATGAAATATAAGCACTATGAGCGTCTACTGGATTCTATCAACAGGAAAATGGCCATCCGCATAACTTCCGCTTACAGGACAGTCGCTACAGAAGCCATCCTGGCGATCGTGGCGGTTCCACCTATAAAGTTGAAGGTGGAGGAAAGGACATAGCTGTACCGCGAGGACAGAACACCCACCGCTGGAATCCAGGACACCCTCATGGAAAAATGGCAACAACGCTGGAACTATTGCGGGTGGACGAAAACGTTCATCAAAGACCTGCACAAGTGGTGGAAGAGAAGATATGGAGAAGTCGACCACTACATTACTCAGGCAATGACAGGTCATGGGGTATTTGCCTCATACCTCCATGAAATCGGGAAGATGGAAGACAACGCCTGCTGGTACTGCCATGAGGTGGATACTGCGGAGCACACAGTCTTTGACTGCAGGAGATGGCACGAGGTAAGGCAAGAAGCCAACAGGAAATGCGGCACTTACATCACCGCAGAAAACGTAGCCGACCTCTCACTTAAGAGCGAAAGCCACTGGCAGTACGTGACTGACATGCTGAGATCGATAATGCAGCAGAAAGCAAACGACGAAAAAGAAAGACACTATATGAGACTGAGAGACAGAAGAGCCAGGGCGAAATTTCTGATGTATTGATGCTTAACGACGGATTCCAAAAATGAGTTGCTAGAAAAGAGGATAAGGAGTTTAGTTGGTAGGCGCTCGTGTTGCGGAGCTTAAGAAAGGCCGTGACCGAGTGAATCCAACATGTCTGATAGTGGATACTCGTTGATGACATCTTTCGAAGATTCTCCAAACCTCTATACAAAAAAAAAGGAAGCTGTGGTAGAGAACCATCTCTTCCAGTCCACCTTTCAGAAGTTGTAATGTGACGTGCTCTACCATACTGAAATCAAATCTACATCATCAATAAGGACATTCGTTTGACGTCCATGCTGCACGTTCTAATGCTTACACTGAAGTAGGGAGGGGCCCATTTTTACGTCTTTTGTAAAAACTACATATGGGTGTTACCATTTTCAATAATTTTGTTGTAAAGAAAAATTATCTGGTTGCTTTCGTTTTTCTTGAATAACTCGTTAACGAAGGCATATCATTCTTTCATTTCGATTTGTTTCGGCTTCCTGAATCGAATACCATAAGCAAGGGCAAGGGCGTTTTTTGAGACACTATTATAATTCCTATTAGACACTATTATAATCCCTTATTCTAAAGGAGTCCGTTTTCGTCGGAGTTCATTCTGAGTAAGCCAGATGCACCAACAATCACAAAAATATAATTTTAACAAATACGTGAGAAAATTCTACTGAAATTTCCTGATCTGCCAATCTAACAATAAATTTCGTTGTCTGTATAGGTAATGACTAAAATATACTATATTGTGTCACAAGGGCAGAAAGTGAGCATTAGCAGCCCGCGGCTATGAGCTGCACGAGCGAGCGAAGCGAAGCGGGGGCAGCTCATAGCTAAGGGCTGCTAATGCGTTTCTGCATGTGTGACACACAACTGTTTTTTGTCTAACCCTAAATCAAATTCAAACTTTGTTTAAAACTGACGTTTAATGAAAAATTCTGTGAAATGTCAAAGCGCGCAAATTAAAGTCAATGTGTTGCTAGGTTACGAACTATAAATCGTGTTGTTATGAGTTTAGCAGCCCAAGGGCAGATAAACTTGACGTCGGATTTAAAAAACCACTCTATATTACTTTCCGTCACATTTGACATATGAACCTACATGTAATAAAATCAAAAATAATAACTATGTACAATACTTTTATAATACAAAAAGAAAATACTGAAACTAACAAGTGAATATAGAAAAATATGCGATATTTATGCTTTTACACTTACGTGCTACCTATAAACCTAATCTTACCTATGGCCAGAATAGCAGAGAACATTGATAAATTGATAAATAATTGTAAGTTACCAAATTTGTTTGTTTCTTGATAGAGCACCTTTAGAAATTAAAATATTGAAATAGGACGTTCTAGGACTGTCCTGGCGAGAACTCGAACAAGCCTGTTGTGTATTGATGTGATTGTGTTTATAACAGTGTGCCATGAACGTTGTTATGTACAACATACGATATGTTTACTTGTTAGTTATAAAATAAAGAAGGGCACTTTTCAGAATTAACCGGTTACTCCACCGGTAGACATTTTAAAATCCACTGTAAAGCTATAATATGTTGTTATAGCCATAATAAGTATATAATAATAATACAGTTATAATAAGTTAATAATTTATTATAGCTAAAATAAGATATTATAGCTTTACAGTGGATTTTAGAATTTTAAAATGTCTACCGGTGGAGTAACCGGTTAATTCTGAAAAGTGCGCGAAGTTATTCTACAGAAGTCTTTTCCGTTATAATTTACACTTCCTACGGACCTCTAATAGGTTATGGGCCCAGGGCGTTATTTCAAGTAAAAAGAAAAGTAAATTTTGGTTGTGTGAATTTAAGCGTCCAGTTTGCCAAAAATTGTGATTTGCCCTTGTGAGTTTCTACTACTGTGAAACGATTCTGCAACGGGTGCTATAAGGATCGTGACGTTATTCAGGGAAAATTACGACACCTGGAAAGTGCAAATGGAGGCTGTTCTCATAAAGACGGACGCTTGGGAACAATGATGATGATGATATAAATTAAACTGACAATGCTTCTAATATCATGAGAAGAGCTCCAGGAAGACCTAAAAAAGTTATGACTGGGAAAAGAGGTCGCCCCCGAAAAGAGTATCGTTACGTTGATACGGATTTGAAGCAGCAATCGTTCTTGGACGAGGTACCAATCCAACAAGCTATTATTAGCAGGGATGCTGATGAATGGTTCGAGGCCATGGCGAAGGAATATAAGTGTCTTATTAAATACGATACATGGAAAATTGTTGAGCGACCTGAGGATTGTAAAGTCATCGGCAGTAGAATAGTTCTACGAAATAAGTTTGCTGCAAATGGCACACTTGAAAAAAGGAAGGCAAGGGTCGTTGCGAAAGGTTTCTCACAATAACCAGGAATCGATTTTAATGAAACTTTCTCGCCGGTGACCCGTCTTAACTCAGATAGACTCATACCGCTCTTGCGTCACAATGTGGGATGATAATACAACAACTTGACGTAGCAACAGCATATTTAAACGATTTTTTGGAAGAAATTAGCGGAAAAGATCCTAAATTATATTATTCAGAGCGAAGAACGGGACAAATCTGTTAAAAACAAAGCTGAAAGAATGTTAAAAGAAATACAGAAGGGTGACAAAGTTTGTTTGTTGAAGAAAGCACTCTATAGACTTCGTCAAGCTGGTCGCCAATGGCACGAGAGACTTGATCGAGAGTTGCAGAATCTCGGAGCTGTTCAATCCAAGAATGACCCATGTGTGTACTATTTAGAACGAGGAGAAAATCTAGTACTGATAACAGTGTATGTAGACGATATTCTAATGGCTTCTAAACGTTTGTTGGAGATCATGCGAATAAAGAACGGATTAGGGAAGTGCTTCGAGGTTGAGGATTTGGGCAACGTAAGCCGATGTCTCGGATTGGAATTTGTTAAACACAAAGATGGATATTCCATTCACCAAAAGGGATACATAGAAGAAATTCTTGATCGCTTTCATATGAAGGATTGCAAGTAGGTCTCCACTCCAATGTTAGATTGTCGAAACACAACCGATACATGCAAGGACGAGGATTCAAAAGTGCAGAGCTTACCCTATTGACTTTAGAACTCGGCATCAGGTATCAATCAACCAATACTCCTAATACAGGGTACGTCGATGCCGATTGGGGCAATTGTGTAGAAGACAGAAGATCATATACAGGATTTGCCTTTATACAGTCAAAGGGAGCCATATCTTGGGAGTCGCAAAAACAACGAACAGTTGCGCTTTCATCTACCGAAGCGGAATATATGGGCATCACAGAAGCCGTAAAACAACCAATATGTCTGCGAAGATTCTTACTTGAACTTGGTGTCGAGTACTTAGCCGATGTAAAAATATTTTGCGATAACACGGGTACTCATAGACTCACCACGAATCCTGTATTTCATAATCGCGTGAGACATCATTTTGTTCGAGAAGCGGTGAAAAATTACGGTATCAAGATGCAGTATCTGTCTACCGAGGAGATGGTCGCAGATGTTCTCATAAAAGGCTTACCAGGACCTTAAGCATCGTAAATGTTTAATTTGTTTTGGCATTAGGGATACTCAAAACAGTTAAATGAATAGATTCAATTGAATCGACTGTGTGGAATCGATTCAGATGAATCGATTCAATTTAAACACGTAGAATCGATTCGATTCAATAAATATATTACCAATTTCTATTCTTGAAATTAAAACTTATGTCGCAGCATCATATTTTATGGTTCCATTGCAGTGCTTATAACGAACAGATTTGCTGTTATCGGTAATAAAATGCTTTCACACTTCACTTGTTTTAGGAGGTATTGTTCTACACTCACACTCAAATGCAAAATACGCATATACCTACTGTTCAAGTGTGCAACGCAAATTTTTGCTCGTTAATGGTCAAAGAAATTTCTGTAATTAGAAATGTTGTATTTTATGACGCGGATTTTCCCAAATTGAATCGATTCGATTCTTTCGATGCAGCGCTTGCAAAGAATCGATTCAACTATAAATCGATTCGATTCTGAACATCCCTATTTGGCATGCAGAAATCCGTACACAACGAGGAGGAGTGTTAGATATCTTGATATCGCATACGATGTGGTTGTGTTTATAACATGAACGTTGTTATGTATAACATACGATATGTTTACTTGTTAGTTATAAAATAAAGAAGTCTTTTCCGTTATAATTCACACTTCCTACGGACCTCTAATATACAATTTCTTTACCCGAGCGATTTTCAAGTACTTTTGCAAGTGTGCAGGTCCGCAGCTGTCCTGGATTCGGACATATTTAATCTATCTGGCAGTTGTTAAAATTGGAAAAGTGAAATTTACTCAAGCGTCCTCTTTTCGAAGTGAGTAAATGAATTACACATTATACAGGCTGTTTATGTAACACAGATAATTAATTACACATTTCTATACGACCCACTTTATTTTAATTTGATCAAAATTAAACAATGGTTTTACATTTTTTCAATTAAAATTTTGTTTTGATCAATTACGAGAAAATTTGAGAGTTTTGTTTAATGTCACTCAAAGATGATTTGAAAAGGCATCTATAAACCCTAGTTTAATATAGAGAAATAAAAATATATGTATCATGGTAATTGGCATCACCATCCCATTAATAACGAAGCAGTTCTTGTTTGTTGTATTATAGGAGACCGTGGTTTTAACAAAAATTGAAATGTTTCTATAGACTACATACTTATATTATTTAGAAATATTTGTTACAAATTTAGGTCATCACCAAATCTCCAAACCAATTTTTATCCTCATCAAATCTCCTCTTGCACTGGAGATTTACCGAGGAAAATATCCACATCCACTGGAGACTTGGTGAGGAGAATATCCACCGGTTTTACCAGCTAAAGATTCTATTAAGTGCTTATTTGTGACAGCTTAGCTTTTGAAATAAGTATCTGCCGATTGAAACAGTTTCAAAACAGTATTTCAAAAGACTTCATTACTGATATTTCAGATCAAAGTAACCTCAAATGTTAGGCAAAGTAGGTAGTAGACAAAATTTAATTTATTTATTTTAACTTTTCAAGGAAAATTTTTAAATTTAAAATATTTCAAGAACTTTAATCTAAATGGCTTTTATACTTTGTGCATTTTTAATCAACGATTATTTAGATCTGTGTCCTCTCAGAAAACAGAAACAAAACTTCTCAACTAAACTAGGTATGCTATTTGGAATCCAGATACTAAATAATTTTGGTTTTCGATCTGCACGACATTTATCTTTTTTTTTTCGTGAATATTTTTGTTATCTGAGGATAAACCGATTCAGAGTTATAAATATATTTGGACACGCGGCGGTTTCTAAATTACTCCTTTTATTCGGTTCCTTCATTTGCCTTGCAGGTATTCACGCAGTAAATCCGGCACCGGATTTGATGTTTTTATAACGAGTAAAAAAATCGTAGGTAAAAATAACATTTCAACTTAAAAAGATAACGAAAATTCTTTCGGGGCATCTCTAATGAAGCGGATTGTATGCTTAAAACTTCAAGTCGAACAGTTTTGTGAACTATAAATAAGCAAACCGGTACCGATAAATGTACATAAAGCTCAATATACCACTTGTAATGTTGCCGTCACTGTGTCACGCAGGTAACATCGCCTCGGCACTTTTGATCTCATTAACACACCTTACGTTGCCTCCCTGCAGCTCGCCCTCAACTATTAAGGCTACTTTTATTTCATTGGTTTCGACTTTATTATTTCCAATTGATATATAAAATACAAACGCCCGAGACATTTAACAATAACAAAAATGCATTAAACAAACATACAAATTAGACGACATAATTAAAAAAAATTACAAAAAAATCAGTTAAATACGTAATTTCATTTAAAAGCCATTTAAAATAAAAGCATTTGATGTCGTTTCATTTTATGACAGGCACCAAGTGATTTTCTTTTACATTTACGTCAATTAATACGAACATGTTCGATAAATTAACTTGCAAAATAAACAACAAAAAATAAACCAATTTAAAATTAGTTTTTCTCGTCCTTTTTAATTAAAAAAAAATGGTGTTAAATTGGAAAGCTGGAATTTTTATGGCTGAACCACAAAGGTTGGACAATTCAAGATTTGGAATGCTCAGTTATGAAAACCCCAGGATAACCGAGCCGAGGAAGTCGCTCCGAGACACCAACAACAGAAGCACCAGTATCAACACCAACCCTGAAGAAGTCCAGTGCCACCTGGATGAAACGTCAACGTCGCCACAACTTCCATACAGTTTCAGCCCGGAAACATGGACAACGGCCGCGGAAGCCTTCAGCAAACGTTTACTGAGGAAGCTTTAGAAGAAAAATAAAGGTTTGTTCATCACAGTGTTTCTTGATGCGCCATGGAAGAGTAAATGCATAAACCGAGAATAGAAACTCACCAACCAAATTTGTAAAGTTAGACATTTGAGGAACATTTTTCTATTTGTTTGAAATTGCTTTAATATTTAACATCCGAGGTAGTTTTTTCTTTTGTTCCTTGCAACATATTATATTCTGCTAGAATGTAGGAAAACTCCTGTATAAGTAGAAAGAAATTCACATATATTTCAAAATTTTGAAATTTTCTAGATGTACTTACTAGTGCTGGCAACCGAAACCGGTTTTTTGGATAATCGGTTAACCGGTTTTGGATATTCGCGGTTTTGAAGAAAACCAAAAACCGGTTATCCGGATAATCGGTTATTCGAATATCCAGTTATTCGGATAACCGGATATTCGAATATTATCGGTTTTTTGGATAATCGGATATTCGAATAACCGGTTATTCGGATAACGGAGATTCAGATTAATCTCAGCGAATTCTATAATTACAATACTTGCAGTACCTAGATATTATTTGCGTTTTCTAAATATGTCGTCTCGTAACAGAAATGTACCTAGCAGTTGAGATTATGCAGGTTTAGCAAAGTTCAATGCGGCTAAAACCTATGGCGAACACGTTTAATTTTAATGAGAGTAAGACTGCCTTTTCACTAAGCGTCTCGTCATAGACGCGTATAAATTAGTGCTGGCAACCGAAACCGGTTTCTTGGATAATCGGTTAACCGATTTTGGATATTCGCGGTTTTGGAGAAAATCGAAAACCGGTTATCCGGATAATCGGTTTTTGGATATTCGAATAGTCGGTTTTTACCATTATTTGGATAACCGGTTATATCCGAAACCGGTTTTTAAAGAAATCGGTTAACCGGTTTCAATTTTTTCCGGTTTTTGCCAGCACTAGTACTTACCATAGTTCTTTTTTAACTATTTTAGAGATCTCTACGTTTTAATTCCTTTTGCTAAATTTCGATAAGATGGCTATTTCCAAAATAGGCCTTGAATGACCCTGTATATGTATAAAAAAGCCACCTCACTTCTTTTTTGATATATGAAGTGTTATTGATTGGTAGGTTTGTTTATTATTTCGAAATTTAATATTTTTTGTAAAACGAACGAACAAAATATTCTAAAATTTTTAAAAAATTCTGGGAGATATAAGCACAGGCGGAATTAGAATTTCTCTATTGATTGCCTAAATTAACAAGAATAAAAATGTAATAAATAACGGGTTAATGGCATTCCGATTGTAAATCACCTTGAAATTCTTCTTTTCATAAATTTGTTCAGAGTTTTATTTATGTTTTTAATGCCAGCAGCGGTGCACCTATTTCAAATTCATGGGGCCCCGGTACAAATCATTTGCTGAAGCTCTCATCTCACCCCTAAAACATAAAACTGTTTAGCTCAATAGTTGTTGTTTGATGATACTTATTCTGAATTTTTTTTAGCTAATTGATAATTCGTGGAGCCCAAGTTATTTGGGGCCCAAAGTAGAATTGTCCGAAATTTTGAGGGATAGTCCAACAAACGCATTTTTCCAGCGAATGTCCAACGGCATTTGACAAGAAAATCAATTCGTAACATCTCATCCTGTATGCACAGAATGTCAGATGTCGCACGGGGTACAGGGTTAATTTGATAACCTCTAATTTTTATCTAACAATTAATAATAAAAAAATAAAAAGCAAGAGACGGGAAAAAATGGAAGAAGTTTATATACGAAGAAAGTAAATGACAGATAGACAAATAGTAAAATAAACACCCGACACCCTGCGTGGTATAAGAATACTTGATTATAATTATAATAATAATCAAAAAAATAGTTTGTAGCATTTCTCCCAGCCTAAACTTGATACTTTTGACTAGAGGTGGGCAAAACTGCTTTGGACTAACCATAACAAAGTAAGATGAAAACACTCATTGAAAGATAGAATGCATTTTTTTAAAGCGATCTAGACGTGGACGTGAGAGTAAAAGATGGAAGAAAATTGAGAAATAAAACCTGCCTGTGGAAATTCAAATTGAAAATGACAAGTTAATGGTTAGGAAAAATAAAAGTAAATTAAAGAAATTCGAAAAAGTAAAAAATAACAAAAACGAGAAAATGTCGAAAGAACAGGACTCGAGCAAAAGAATTAGAAAAAGAAGAGCTTAATTATAAATAGAGGAAAACGGAATTGGAGGAATGATGTGGGAAAATTGGAAACATCCAGAAAAGAAAGAAGAGGAAACGGTTACGAAAGCGGCAATGAAAATGCTCTTAGATGAAATGAAGAAAAATATAATAGGTGATATGTCTATTAATAAAATAATCTAGGACGGTACAATCACAGACCGCTTAGAATCTGTTTTCGTTGATAAGAAGAATGTTTGATAATATCAGTTGTTTTTGATACAATACATTTTTGTAACATTAGTTTTAACAAGAATAAAACATAACATTTTTGGCGCAGTCTCGTGGAATTTCCGATCTAAAACTAATTTTAATAAGAATGGCTACGGATGATTTAGTAAAAGCACTACCTCGCATCGATGAGAGAAGAACGGGCACAACGTGATCAACAGCATCGCGAATTAATCCAAATGCTCACAGGAAGGCAAAACTCCAATTTAGAAGGAGGTGACTCTACTTTCATACAAACGTCGTTGAATGTACCCACTTTTCAAACGTTTAATCCTAAAGAAGATTGGCGAACATATTACTCAAGACTCATGCAGCATTTCGAAGCTCATCATGTGTTATCAGAAGAAAGCAGACGAGCATATTTTTTATCATGGGTCGGCGACGAAACTTTTATACTTTACAAAAATTATTTGGCTCATCTGACATCAGCAAACAAACCTTTACTGTACTTACTGCAGCTCTAACCGAACATTTTAAAGAAAAACGCATCCAATAACCGCTCGAGTCAAATTTCGCAAGACGCTAATGTCAAAAGGACCAGTCCTATGCAGAATGGGTCGCCGAACTTCGAGGTCTAGCTCGTGAATGTCAATTTAATTGTTCACAATGTCAAAATGAACTGATTGACGAACAAATTCGCGACATGATTATTTTACATACTCCTCATCCTCAAGTCCGAACTGCCCGCATTACAAACGGAATCTCCTACATTAGAAACTGTTCTACGTCAAGCACAAATTTTTGAAGCTACTCGCTGCAAATCAGACGATTGTAGGAGACAATACCCAAGTTGAAGTAAATCAGATGTCAAGCGAATATTCTTGTCGTAAAAGTCGTAAAATCCTAATCTCACCTCAGACTCATCTCGATCGAACAACAAAGGAGCCAGAACACAGCAACCCTATATTTCAAAATTGCCTTCATGTCCGCACTGCAATTACCAACACAAGCGTTCCGAATGTCGATTTCGTAATGCTACTTGCAACAAATGCAACAAACGTGGACACATCGCATCCGTGTGCATGTTCTAATGCCAATAAACGAAAATTTCGACGGAAAAAACACATGGGTTGAAGAATACAAGCAAGAATTTCAAATCATCTCGAACATCGCACCAGGTAAAACATATTCATGAATTGCCGATAAATGAACGAATGTCAATCGAGGATACGGGACCAGCACAACGTGTTTCCAACAGTCAATGGTGTCAAACTCAAGTTTCTAATGGATACCGGAGCATCTGCATCTATAATTGGACTTACTGGCTTTGAAGCAATTGGTTCTCCACTGCTCAAACCCGCAAGCACTCAAATTAAAGGTTATTGCAACTCAAACATTCCAATCAAAGGATATTTTATATGCAAAGCACAGATTGGGTCAAAACTCCGGAAACTTCGAATCTTTGTAGTAGATTCACACGATACAGTGAATATTTTGGTCTTGATTGGTTCAGAGCTTTTGGTTACAGCATTTTCGCAACGAGACACACATGATCCCGAATTAATTAATGCACTGGAACTTGTACACCACGTATCATCTACATCTGTAGTATCTCCAGAATCTTCAGTTAACGCAACGGTCATCAATGAACTTTGCGAAGCAGCATTCACAACTTTTCAAAGAAGAATTGGGCCAATGCAACTCATTCAAAGCTTCATTTCGTCTAAAATCAAACGCAGTGCCAAAATTCTTCAAGACGAGACCAATTCCGTTCGTACTTAAAGATAAAGTTAGAAGAGCTCAACGACTCGAAGCTGCTGGCATCATTACACCTGTACGATTTGCTTGAATGGGCCGCACTATTGTTGTGGTACCAAAAACAAATGGAAAAGTTCAGATCTGGAGATTATAAAATAACAGTTAATCCACAACTTGAAATTGAACAATTTCCGATTCCGCGTGTTGAAGATTTATTCCACAAACTTCAAAATGGGCAACAGTTCTCAAAAATTGATTTGGCTGACGCATATTTACAGCTTGAACTTGATGAACAGTCAAAACAGCTCACCGTGGTCAATACACCTCATGGACTCTACCAGTATGAGAGACTTCATTTGGCATTGCGAGTGCACCCGCAATTTTTCAACAGTTCATTGAACAGCTCACAATTGGACTTCGCGGCTGTGCAACCTACATGATGATATTATCGTCACTGGTGCAACCAAAGCTGAACATCTTGAAACACTGAATGAATTATTCACCCGATTGGAAACAAATGGTCTACGCTGTAATTTATCAAATGTGATTTTTAAAACCGAAGTCGAGTATCTTGGAAACATAATTAGCTCACAAGGTATTCGTCCATCCGAATCTGGAATTAGAGCAATAAAGAATCTTCCTAAACCAAAGGATCTCAGCGAACTGCAATCATTTCTGGGGAAAGTAAATTACTACAGTAAGTTTATCCCAAACTTTTCTCAAATCGCTGGTCCACTCAACATACTTCGTAAGAAGAACACCAAGTTTTCATGGGAACCTGTTCAAGAAAAAGCATTTGAAAAGCTGAAGCAACACATTATTGGTGCCACCACACTAGTACACTACAAGCCAAACTCACGCCGCTCATACTAGCAACTGATGCATCTTCATACGGTATTGGTGCTGTACTCTCGCATCGTGATGAATATGGACAAGAACATCCAATCGCATTTGCATCCAAAACGATGAACAAGCATGAATTAGCTTACAGTCAAATTGAAAAAGAAGCTCTGGGCATCATTTTTGGTATAAAGAAATTTCATGAATACCTTTACGGCCGCAATTTTGAGCTTATTACTGAACACAAATCGTTGTTATCGATTTTTCACCCAGATAAGAAATTACCTGCAACATCACTTCAGCGTCTTGCTCGCTGGGCTATTTTCCTTATGGCTTATCGGTATACGATACGTTATCGATCAACTGACAAGCATGCAAACGCTGATGCACTATCACGGCTCCCATCTGGTCCAGACACTTCATTTGATAAAGAACAAACAGCATGTATGTTCTTGAAAATGTGCCGGAAGAAACTGATTTTCCAATCGATCTAGAGCGCATTGCAAATGCAACAGACCAGGATCAATTTCTCAGTGCAGTAACACACTATGTTGAACATGGTTGGCCAGAAAAGCTACCATCGGAACATGACGATTTAAAACCATTTTTTCTTCGGCGGGACACAATCAGTCTCAAAGCTGGAGCACTTGTTTGGTTCACAGATCACACTCGCATCATCATTCCAGAATTATTACGCCCGAAGGTGCTAAAACTTCTTCACGATGGTCACTGGGGAATTATTCGAATGAAGCAACTTGCTCGACGACATTGTTGGTGGCCGAAAATCGAAAAAGATGTGGAGAAACTCATCAAAGACTGTAATCCATGCCAACATAATGCAACAAATCCGACTCGCACATATGAAAGTTGGCCTATTCCTACACATCCATGGCAACGCCTGCATATTGATTACGCAGGACCTTTCAAAGGTGACTACTATTTAATAGTAATCGACGCTTATTCAAAATTTCCATTCATTGCAATTGTTCCTGATATTACGACACAAACTACAATTGAAGCTCTTCGAAACATTTTCTCCCTAGAGGGGCTACCGGAAACAATCGTATCGGATAATGGAACACAATTTACTTATAAAACGTTAAAGAAATTTTGCGAAACCAATAGCATCACACATATCACAACTGCCTTTTCACCCCGCTTCAAACGGCGAAGCTGAACGTTTTGTCAGGACATTTAAAACGGCAATGAAGAAAAATATGTGGGAGGAAATACTACAAAGAAAGCAGCATATGAAAACTGCTGTGTACTTACCGCACGACACCCAATCCACAAACTGGTAAGTCACCTGCAGAGCTTCTGCATGGTCGCAGTTACCGAACAAGACTTTCAATCATGCTGGAAGCACCTGACTACAAACCCTTGCCTGGTATTTGGACCACAAAATTTTAAATCAATGATCCAATTTATGTGAAACTCTATAAAAAAATTCACACATATATATGGGTTAAAGGTCGCATCATTCAAAAAAATTGGTAAGATGATGTACCGTCAGCACCGCCAGAAACGGAACACATCGACGACATCAAAATCAGTTGCGCAAAGGCACAAATGACGGTACTGTCCCTAACTCGGAGAACAACGACGAGGATTCTACAATCTTGCTACCATTCTACGAGAAGCATCCGTGGTTAAACAACAGAAGAAATTTGATACCGACAGCAGCAGTTATGCATTACAACAAGAAACCACTGAAGCCATTCCCACAGTTGTAACTGAACCTCCTAGTTCGTCATCAGACTCATCAGAACAGACTATAAGACGTTCACGTCGCTATCGGCGTCCACCAGTCCGATATGTTCCCGGAACTTGAACATTTAAGAGAGGAGGAATGATATGTCTATTAATAAAATAATCTAGGACGGTACAATCACAGACCGCTTAGAATCTGTTTTCGTTGATAAGAAGAATGTTTGATAATATCAGTTGTTTTTGATACAATACATTTTTGTAACATTAGTTTTAACAAGAATAAAACATAACAATAGGTAAAGAAAGTCGTATACGGTTCGGAATTGTGCGTTATAAACAAGAAAGACGAAAATTTGCAAATTTAAGAAAAAAAAAATGAAACGAATTTATGGAGGAAAAAATCGGCTATCTTGGGAAAAAAGGGCAAACAATGAATTTATAAATCTATGTAAGATCTGAACCTTCAAGCTCGGCAGTAATAAAATTCGCAACGAATACACTGGCTGAGATACACCAATCTGAAAAAGTTCTTAAAGGTGGAATTGATAGTCAAAATAGAAAGGAACGTTGGGAAGTATTTACATAAATCGAGGAAATCGAAAATAACCTGAGAGGACTGAACGTCCGTTGTCCGTAACTGGAAGAAAAAGTAGAAATTAAAAATTTATGGAGGAAGATAAGGTCTTCAGGGCCTGTAACGAATACGCTGGCTGAGGCATGTGGCACATTAACCTGAAAATAGAGTGCCACGAAAAGTTCCTAAAGGAGGATACTACAAAAAGAAGAGGACGTTCGGGAAAGAAATAAATCGAGGAAGTCGAAAATAACCTGAGAAGATTCGACGTCCGAAACTGGAAGAAAAAGCAGAAATTAAAAAGAAATGGAGAAAGGTAACTCCTAAGGTCTTTATGGCCTGTAACGCTGATTATATTTGGCAAAATCAAATTACATAACATGTTTAATTAAATAAAATAAAAATAAAAAATAAGTTGGAAACCAGTTTGTCTTATGTATTTCTTTTTAAAATTCAACAACTTTTGTTAATTTTCCGTCATTTCGATTAAAACAATACGTAGAATATTATTTGTATTTTTTTCTGAGCCATTTGCTTCTGTTTTCCGTTTCTGAGATTTCTTCTTTTTTTAAATATTTGCTTCTGGAGTTGTCTTTTTTAATTGTATTTTTAATATTGTGTTTCTTTTCTCAGCAAACTGTTATTTGATTGAATAATTTTATGATTTTTTTTTAAATGAGAATTAGGCAGACGCTTAATAAAATTTAAAAACAAATTAATTAAAATAAAACAAAAATTAAGTTAATGCCTTATGACATAGTAATTACTACGGTGTCGACCCAATTACCTATTTTTTTTTTTAATTTAATCTTTGTATTCTTTTAAATAATAATAGAAACGATGGTGTATTCTCGATTATCAAGTAAACGAGAATCGTTGAAAAAGAAAAATTTATTAAAAAAGCTTATTGAATTATAATAAAAAATAAGTTGTGTTTTATGTTTTAGTTACCACTACTATGGAAACAGGTGATTTTCTGTTGTTTTCCTTTTCTAAATTTACCCCCCTTTGAGAATTCCAAAAACGGATTCCTGCTTCTGTCTTTTGTTTCCTGGGATTTCTTCATTTTTCAAATACATATTTGCTTTTTGCAGTCGTTTTGTTTTGATTTAATTTTCTAATTTTTCTGTTTCTTTACTCGGCAAATTGATTGATATTTAATTTAAAAATTTTATGTGTTTCATTTTCCTTTCGCTCGCCTTTCCGATTAAAAATACATCGAGAATGTAATTTGTATTTCTCTGATTCCTGCTTCCCCTTTCATCAGATTTCTTCTTTTTTAAATATTTGTTTTCGCAATTCTTTATTTTTAATATGTATTTCTATTTTTGTTCTTTTCTTATTAAATTAATTGTTATTTAATTTAACAATTTTGGGAAATTCACATTTTTTTCCTTTGCTCTAAGCTCTAGGTCCACTTTCATAATAGCTTTCGTAATTGATGACCAACCTTCCTTCTTCCTTCCTCTTTTTACTTTTCTGTTTTTTCCAACTTTCCTGTATCATTGCTCCAATTCCATTTATCTCTTTATCTTCGTTTTTGGAAATTTTCTTAATTTGCTTTTAGTCTTCATAAGCATTAGTTATCATTTCCGTTTCGCAATTCCATAGGCAATTTTAATTTCCAGTGAAAAAAAATCGTTTTGAAAATTTCTTACACTGGAAATTTGGCCAAAAGAATATCATCTGATTTAACCAACCAAAGATTTTATGAAATACTTTTAACTTTAACAAAAAATTTTTTTTTTAAAATTTTGTGCAAATCGGTTTTGATTACAGCGGATTCCTCGAGCATGCTCTGTACAGCTGTTTCAGGCCTAATTGGGCCTTCGTCAGCAGAACCGTAGCTCGAGAATTCCACTGCAAACCAAACCGATCTGTCCTAGGTTATTCGCCATTGCGATGTGAAAGTAAACTGTTTAACTTTAACTTGAGTGTGTGCACTGAGAAAAATAGAACAAAGGAGTACGTTTATATTAACAAGAATTCCGAACATTTTATTCGGATTCGCGTTAAAAAACGACTCAGCGTACTACTGCAAAATTAACACTATGTGGTTTGTTGTTTAGAGTATCATTTCCTGTCATGATAAAATTACCGGAGTAATTAACAAAAAGTCAGACATGACATTTTATTACTAAATTTATTCCACATAATATTTCATTATGGTTTATTATTTTAACAATACGTATTATGTATTATACTTTTACATTATACTTTTATTTCATCGATAGGAATGGATGTTTTATCAAAATTGCAAAATTCCATTTTTTTCAGTGTGTATACTGAAGATGCCAGCGTGGCTGCCGAAATACTTTCTACGGATAGGCAAGAGATCATATTTTGATTATTATTTCTAAACCATTAACTTTCCTTTACTATTATTAGAAAAAAACTCAAATCGAGGAAATCCAAAAATATAATACTATACAGGGACGTCATTTAAAATAAAATATTTAGTACGGACTACGGTAAAGCCCAAATGTTTGAATCTATCTTAACCTAAACAGTAGTTCACCTTTGAGTGTCTCTTGCAAAAATCTTCAAAACTTTACTTCCGCCCAGTTTCCAATTTCTAAAGCAATTTCTGTATACCTTTGTATTTATTTGTTATATACAGTCCAATCAAAATTAAGCGTGAGAAAATTATAACTACCAAACAAATCCTCTGACTTATAAAAGCTATGATGTCAGTTTGTAGTAATGAAGGTCCTTTGAAATAGGATTGTGGAGTCGGAGTCGGAAGCAGTTATTGCGGTACTGGAATCGGAGTCGGAGTATCGACTCCGACTCCTGTGATTGTTTATGTCACCTTTTGATGCGCGATGCAAAGAAAGTGTACGTCTGTGATTAACTGAATTAATTAATGTAATACATTCACGGACTGTCAAATTTGATGACTTTTTATTTAATCACAGACATACATTTTCTTTGCACCGCCTACTGTAATCTGATTTTTTTTTGCTCACCGTTTATATCGATTTATAAAAGAGTGTCGGGGTTATGTTTTTATCGGAGTCGGAGTTGGAGTCGAAGGTTTTATGTACCGACTCAGCAGCCCTGTTTTGAAGTGATTGATTGATTATTTATTGATCCAGTAGCATCAACAGTACATGTGATAATGGATAAGTCATATAAATACAAAGTCAAAAGTAACAAAATTCACTTAACTTATAATAAGATTTTTCAACCAGGTAACTTTTTAATCTACACTTAAAAACATTAAAGCTATCGGCAGACCTAATAATCAACTGGTAGATTGTTATATATGTATTTTATAACTCGTTGCTCCTCATATTTCGTACAACGTGTTGCCATATGTTGCTAGATATTGCCATGACGTAAAAATTGACTGATGTTGCGGGCAATTGGGCAATTTTAATTGCTCGTGTAAGAGCACCTTTGCGTTCTGTCTTCACTATATTTCCCGAAAAGTTTCAATCGATACATCCTGCGATCACTTTTTAACCTAATATTGCATTAGGATTGACAAATTGCAGCTACAGTTCATTTCTCCTATATATGCCGATTGATCAATCGATAAGCGAAAGAACTTTTACGTAGCTATCTCCTTCTAACTTTCGTGAAACAGCCTTGCGGCTTTTGTCATGTCGCGTCATTTCGCCGTATATTTTCTTAACTCAGATCTATACGATCGGCGTATAGTAAAAAAATGATATGTAGTTCTCTACTTAATAAGTCATCCCATACAAGGCGGCCAAGCGTGCTGTCAAAGCAAATTGAAAGTTTTTAAAAAACTGACTTTCAACAAAATTTTTAAAAACTAGGGGCCAGTTTACAGAAAATTTAATTGCAATCAAATTTTAATGACGTTGTTAATTTGGCAGTTCGCAATGTAATTCTTATGGCAACTTAATCGTGATTACTTTAATTCGAAATTAAATATTTGATTTGCTTTCTGTAAACCCACCCTAGGTATATTTTCCGTTAATCGCAATCGCAGGTTTGGGTAACTTTACTTTTGACTAGAACTTTTTTAGAAATTTCTTAGAATTTCAATTACGTTTTTAATAGAATTGTTCGACAGCCTTTGCATTTGTTAGCATAAATAGTTTTCGTTTCAAGGCAACTTTGGACTAACCTATTTGTTTCCATCTCTAGGTACAATAAAATTTGGAACAAGAAGTGTTTGGGCTGCAGATACTTTTTGGAAATAGAACACGTTCTATTTTAATTTCAATTTAATTTTTGATATAACTTACGGGGTGATACTTAAATTGTTCAAAGAACAAGTAATAGCCTTAAGTTGTCAGATCTTGTCTAACAATAAGTTAGAGACCCAAGTTTATGCAAACCAGTACTAAACGAAAACCTTGCACTTTGCATATGTTATTGCTGCATAATGGGACTACGTGCATAAATTATGATAATAAATGACCAATACGTCTGAATGCGCCACATTAATAACAGACAAATGGCAAGTTCCAGTAGTAGAATTCATTCAGAAAATTTAAAGTGTGATTATTTACGCTGAAGAGGGTAATTAGAGAATGTTCAGGGGAACACTTGACCGCAGTGATTTATTAGGGTGCTCTGTGGCGCTAGCGTCATTGGCAGGCGACAAAGCTCAAGGCGCCGGCGTTTATGACTGGCCAGACAGACTCTAGCATTTCGACAATTCAGACTGGTTTATGACTGAGATACGGTTTTCTTCAGACGTGCATACTTTGCGTACCTACGTTTTCAAATCAGGCACGGTTTAAATAAATTATTTGAATTTTCAGGAAAAACAATGTCATACCTACATACCCTCAGACAAACCGACAAACCGCCTTGGTATTCATTCCTTTAATACGACTTGACTTCAAATAAATTTTTATTTTGTTTCACAATTTTAGTATTAATTAAATTCTTATGGCCTTCGTCCCCCTTCGATTTCTTATTGGCATACTGAAGTACATATATTTCGAACACATTCATTCATTACTACAGTGTATTTTTATACTTAAGTTGAAAACACAAATAACTTTAATAATTTATTACGACAGCCGGCTTCAATAACACCAACTCGAATCTGTCGCTTTCTTCATCCAAATTCATTCCAGTTAAATCGCACGACACTGACACATAAATTCTGAAAACTTCTTTATTGCTTCATTTAACCACCTAGGCGCAATATCTTTGTTTTATTATTTTTTTTTAAGCGAGTAGTATGACTTATTTTATTTTTCATTTTCGATCTGATTCTCTTTAAAATCGATGGGTGATGGGTCGGCTTTGATTTTCTCTTCTGATTAACAGCAAAGTTTTGAGCCGCCGAGATGACACGTGTCGTGTTACGTTTACCTGTGCCTTCAAATGATACGCATCTAATGAACATGAAGACAGTAGGGAAATTTTTTGGCTCATATAAGTGTTCGACATTCGACGTGACATAATTTACGGCGTTCGTGTAAGTAAACACGAAACGGAAACCGATTTTTGGTCACGTGTTCAAGGAAATAGGCACTTAGGGACGACAAGCCATGAAGGACATGTCTGTGAGCTGCGTACACGTTTTGGTCCTCCCCCCCTCTACAAGAATTTTTTTCCGGAATAACTTTTACTTCAATTATTATACAGGGTGTTTCAAAAGTCGCGACGAAAAATGAAAGGAGTTGTAGAGAATGGAACTTCAAACAATTTTTTCTCATATAAACATGTGTCCGATTTCTACTCATTTAGTAGATACAGAACCTCAAAGTTGTTACATGTAACTTTTATTAAGGTACAAACATTGCAAATTATAACAATAAACTACTGTCAAATAGACACTTATGTAATGTAATCAAATCATCGCCACCTAATAAGAACTTCAAGCATATCCATTTCTGGGGAGCATTGAAAGAAATGGTTTATGTAGTCGGAATTCATACAGAAGAACAGCTTTTGGAAAGAATTAATTTAGCTTTCGCTGAAATCCAAAATGGGAATTTTCAATTTAATTACACCCATGAATTAGTGCGTCGACGTCAATCAAGCTTGTCTTGCAACTGAAGTAAGTGTTTTTGAACCTTTGCTTTAAACAACCCAAATACCCAAAAGGATCACAATCAAAATTTACATGTAACAACTTTAAGCCCTGTTTGAAATTCCATTCCCTATAACCTCTTTCATTTTTCGTCACTATTTTTGAAACAGCCTATTTAATGTCCTACCTATTTAATAATCCTTCCCGTCATTATAAGCGAGTCCCTTCAATGATACTCGTACCTAACTGGAATTCACAATTCTTCACATTTTCACAAGGCGAATTTATATACATATTTTATGGAATATACAGGGTGACAATTTGAAAATTTGCAACAGGTTATATCTTTGAGACTACAGTAGGTTTCAAATTACTTAACGGTATACAGCCAACTGAAAAATCTTAAACAGCAGTCCCCTTTGTGATACATAAATTGAAAGCTTTTAAAAATGCTTTCCAAATAAAAGCTGAAAAAATACTAACAATACTTTCTAGCAGTACTAAATAGAGTCATATTTGGTTTGCTATTTGTTGATTAATCAAACCAAAAAGTAAATTTAAACATGTACCATGAGTCTGGCTATTATTTGTTTTCACTGTTTAAAATAATTGCTACAGATGATCGTCATTTGATTAGCTACGAATGACGAGTTACTTTAATGAAATTACATATTTCAAATAATGCGTGAAAGTATTCAAGATACGCTCTGCTTATATTTTGAGAATAATGAGAAACCATTTTTAGTATTTGTCGTAAGAGACGCTTGAAAAAAACATTTTTTTAAATTTACTTCTTTACAATCGATACGACAAATGCAATGAGTGCAAACATTTTTGAGAACACACTCTATAGTACGAAGTAAAAATCGCTTTATCTAAAAAAACACAAATATATTTTAAAATGGGAAAAAAAGAAAAGAATAAACAATGCTGAATCTTCCAGTATTTCAATTTACGAACGAAACAATTATTAAACTAAACGAAAACAATTCAAACTTATTTGCTTTTGCTTTTTCTGTTTATTCTAAAAGTTACAATCAGACTTCGGACATTTCGGAGAGTTGCCATGGCTACGGCACTTTTCATTGGTTCTCGCATTGTGTAACTATGACATCGGTTCGAAATGTCTAAAGTCTGGTTATAATAAACAATTATTAAAAGACCTGAAATCAAATCAACTACTTCCTGAATAGAATAAATCAACAGATGGCCAACGAGATAGGAACGAATGGACGCTCTAAAAATAGTTTACTGAATACTCAATAGGTGTCACTTGTTTGCGCAAATTCGAAAACTGAACATTTGTCACAAACCATTTGCTAATTACGAAGCTCAATTGGCTCATTTGTAAAAATTACCGCCAAATGTCTGTTTTAAGTAACAGAGAAATAAGTTCAAAGTGATGGGGCGAGAATACTATCATGAGACGTACTGTTACAATATTGTTACAATTTTTCTTTTAAACTTTGCATTACGCCATTGAATGGTAAAATATAATGATAATGATATTTCTTTTAAAGAATAGATATTCTGTGACTAAAATATGCCAATATTGTTTAGTAAAAATGATACGAAGATGTGTTTATGGTGTATTAATCAGCGCTGCCAACGAGGTTATAAAAATTCTACTAAACGTCTGTTTGACTGAAATTGGAATAGCGGCAATTGACGGTCTTCAAACTCGCCAACGTCAACGGAGCTTACATTGGAGGAAGGTTTAACGAAATTTCTATAACCTCATTGACATCGCTGGTACTAATCCCAAAAACAGAACAGTCAGATACGCCCTTTAGGCTACAGAGGTCAGAGCTGACTCCATACTAATATCGAGTTTGTCTCCAAATTGGGGCGTCACATTTAAAACATGTGATGATGCCTCTAAATTAATGGTTCCCAAAGTAAAAACAAAATGTTTTATTTATTCAGTTGTGTAGTTGTGTAGAGTTATTTCTCTTGGGGGTTCATGGTCAGGTTTTTGCTATGAGAAGGGGTCTGCGGGCATTTCTGTTTATTTAGAACTATTAACCTCTTCTGTAGTTACATTTTTTTGTTAATTAAATGAAAGCATTATACTGAAAGAAATTAATCTAAAAATTCCAGAAAATTCTAGTATCGGGTCTTCAACAAAAAAGTATCTCAAGTAGGAAAAAATCGTATATCATAGCTTGCATAATAAATTTCTTATACATATTTATGTCAAAAATGGATAATCATCTGATTAACCTCAAAACGTTCGTACGTGGACAAGATTTAGCTTTCAACCATTACTTTCAGTTGTTGGATGACACATATTCGTTGGTGGAAGTGGTTAATGCAAAAAGGTATTTTGAAAGTGATATCAATAAATTGACTAAATTCAGTACCTTTGTATAACCTAAATTTCCAATTTTGGCAGTTCTTGCGATAATCACAGCACCTGTACTTTTGTTACCAAACTCGAGCTACTTTCTTGTTGAAGAATCTATACTATACAAGTAAGGCTTGCACCTAATAAAAGTTTTCTGAGATATTGTCAAGCTTTAGAAAAATTAAAACATTGGCTGTATGATGCCAGGCATTCTAATTGAGCTTGAATCCTTAATAAATCATAGAAGCGAAGAAATTTTTGAAAAATATGATGAAAGCGCGGATGTGAAACGTTACCGTAACCGTTCCACAGTTTCAGCTGCACCCAAACCGCCAAAGATCCGGTCCAAGAAACCTAATTTACATTACGTTTCTCATCCTTGGATGAAAGTAACATTAGTAAAGGAGGCAGTGGTTTTAAAAAAAAATTACAAAAATGGTCTCTTCCCACAATTATTTTAGATTCGTAGGTACGTATTTCGGCAGATACGTTGCCATCTTCAATACACACGAACACATTCACAAGTTAAAAGCACTTCATGCATTTCCAATGGAAAGTTGGTGATGAGGAGAACATTCTCTAAGATTTCATGAAGTACTTTTAACTTGTGAGTGTGTTCGTGTGCTCTGAAGATGGCAGCGTAGGTGCCGAAATAAGTACCTACGAATTTAAAATAATTGTGGGAAGAGGCCATTTTTTTAAATTATTGGATGGAAGTCTGAAAGAGAATGTCCACATCATTTGAATGATCTAAACTTAAAAGTTTTGGATTAAATATTTGAAATTATTGCTGCTTTTGCGAGTTTACTCGAATAAGTTTTGCAACAATTGTAGCTCAAAGTTGAGGGAGATCAAAATTGATTGTCTTGATCCTATACTACTTTCCGTGAGCTTGATATCAATATTTACATCTAACGCATGAAGGTTGGAACGAAAAGCAGTGCATGTATAGAACATTCATGAAACTCACATCTAAACCTAACCTAATTAATGAAGAACATAATTATTGTTTAATCAGATTGCTCTTACAATAAAATAAACTATTTTTCATGAATCTACGGCAACATCTTAGGATATCTGGTAACTTCCCCAGGTCCCCCTATGTTGCCAACTTCATTTTAATAATTGGACGTAAATATTGATATCAAGCTCATGGAAAGCTGTGTAGGATTAGGACAATCAATTTTGATCGCCCTGTACATCTTTGAATAGAAAAAAGAATTATTATCGTGCCCACTGTATATTGAAAATGATATGCATAATATTTGTTTTATTTAAACAAACATGTAAAACCTCGTGTAAAACTAAATGGAATGAAAGATTTTGTGTGCTATATATAAGCGCGCCTTCTTCGATAAAAAAATTCTATCTATATTCTATAAATGCGCTATGAAAAAAATGCATTTATACAACGAGATAGAATGTTTTTTATCGAAGAAGGCGCGCTTAGTGACTCTCCCTGTATACATTTAACAACAACAACGCATATTGTATTCAACAAATGAAGTGGACTACTAAAATCTTTCGAATGAGTTGGCCTGCGCTGTAAGTTATTCTATGCAATAGAATATAATATATAATTGGGCCTACTTCACGAGACAAATAAGATATATATCTGTATAATTTGTCTGAAATTTAATTACGAGTTCAAGACAGTTGCGGACCTATACATTTGGGGCAAATGTGATTAAGGGCCAGTCTGCCCATTAAAATTATTTGGCGAATAACTTGATTTTTACGATTTGCTTCTAAGGTAGTTATTCATCTAATAACTATTAGTCAGTTTATTAAGAAATGGAAAGACATAAGCCACCCTGTTCTTTACAGGCATTATACACATCCAGCTGTGTACAACATACCGAGTAATTTTTTAAATTTTTTATCAACTCTTGCCATGAAATCTGGACGGATGTCTTAGCTTAGGTGAAAAGTAAGTCACTGCACTCCTTGATGCTATTTTACAGTAAAGCTAAGACATGCTGTCCAAATTCCATGGCAAGAGTTGATAAAATTTTTTAAAAATCACTCGGTTCTTCTCTAAATAAATATGAAATAAATTATCATATACGAGTGTGTCAAAATAATATTCCCATTTGTTATTAAGTAAAAACTTTCCACTTTTCTTCCCCTTCATCAAAGTGAGTTTTATTTAAGTATTTGTTAGTACTCTTTTGAGAGATGAAATAAGACTTCAAAATTCGTTTTATTGACCATCTAAGATGTATTACTCTTCCCGACAACATTCAGTCAAATCTAAACTCATGTCAGCAAAACGTATAAAGGACACAAATGTACAGGGGCGCATCTGTCCCGATACTTTTACCTCCAAGTATGCCTAAACCTGATAAAATTAATATTCTTGCCGCACGTTTCCATTTGTTTTTATTTACGTTGCTGTTTCTTTTTTCTATAAATTAAAACTGCTAAATCATATTTAAGCACACTCTGTATTTAGTAAAGACTAATGAACATGTGAAACATTTATTTAAAATTTGTTAATCATTTAATTATGTAATGTTGTAATTTTTTTCATTTCATCTAACTTTAATCCAAATTTTTAAACTGATTCGATTCAATGGTATACGTTTAATATGAACATTATTTGTCACGAACAGACTGCGGCGTTTGCTAGGACTTTCAGAGCCAGGCTTGTTTTATCTCATGCTCACATTCAAGTTTATAAAACATAAGTTATGAGTTCTCCGATAATATTCCAGAGGGTTTCTATTACACCCCCAAAAAAACATTGCGAACATTTACGAATATAAAGCGCCCGCCGACCTGTTAATAACTCGTAAATCGATCAAGGTGACATCGTGACAGAGACCTATGAATAAGAATTCTAGTTAATTGTTTATACACGACTATTTATAAGTTACTATACAAAAGTGTCTATGTTGTAAACACCTTTATACCTTATATAATTAAAAAAATCACCATATAACATGCATGGTCTAATAGATTTAGAAAATTTAACCTTATGTTCTTATAACCTATAACTTCTATTTAATTAGTTGTCCATACACACAAAAAATCAACAATGCACTCTTCTCGAGTTCTATAGGTATTAAGCAATGCCTCTTCTTCCCCGACATCAACGTTACGTCTGTCTGCCGCCGCCGTATCATAAATGTCATATCATAAACTATATGACTCGCGGCGGCAATGACATCACCAGCGGGTCGGGGTCTTCATGTAATATAATAATTTCTTGGAAGTCGGAATAGATTTTAAAATACATCGCCTTTTTATTTACATTCAATAAAAAGGCGATGAGGGCGATGAGGTGGTGGGCATGAGATAAGACAAGTCCGGTCCTGAAATGTCCTAGCAAACGCCGCAGTCTGGTAATGAATGTCCATGAAAGATCGTACTTACATAAAGTATATCTACTGACTCATTACTCAATAATTTAGGTCGCTCAGTAATTAGCTTCGCAAAGTTTAATTTCGGAGATGAGGTTTCTCAAGGAATTTTAATCAATATATCTCACATATTAATATAATGAAAAGCCATAAATTAACTAATTTTTCGACGATACTGTTAATTATTTTTTTTTGCACTAATTTATGTATTTAGGATCTTGTCAGTTATGAGAAATGCATCAAGAATACTGTAGGTATGTCGTGTAGAATGTAAGAGAAAGAAAACACATAGAAGTGGTTAGTACCTAAATATTCGCCTAACAGTTACTTATTACAACAAATATTCAAAGGAATTTAAAAGAATGTGCAAAACATTCATGTATTTCAACAAGCTCACGCAGCCTAATCTTATCAAACGTTGAAAACATAAATGAATTTTACAAGGAACAGCATAATATTCAATTTTCAAAATTATAAGCATCTAATAATAATTTGTGGACATCTGCACGGTTCTGATAGTGTTTAAATTTATTGCTAATACTGACGGTGTTGTCTACTTTTGTGCGATATGTTTACCGAGCCGTCTCCACATTTGCCCTTATTGCGAAAAAGTCTCCACCATAAATTAACTTCTCTCGTTTACTTTCCTTGCTGTCTTCAGATGTCACAGTCGACAGCTTAACGTCTGGCCCCTAGTTGTAAACAAAAACGCCCGTGCCCCTACAGGCTGTCCGCTAAAGCATTCTTGTTTTCAGATGATTCAGAAGTTGCAGGCCAAAAATTTAAGCCTATGTAGATTCCACACCTATTATTTCTTTTCATTAAAATTTATCCATTGTAAATGAAACAGAAAATGAATCACTCTTCTTTCAATGACAAAACAGCGTTATTTAAAATTCAGTACATCCATTTTATATACACTTTATAATTTGCAGCAGGTATATTTATGGAATCTTATATTGAATTTGTAACTTTATATTTCTGTGGAAACTGTTCAAACTTTTTGACCTTTCAGTCATGTTTGATTTTATTAAACTTTCTTGCAACTTTAGGAGTACCTCCACTTCATACGTTGTCTTTCTCTATCGTTAATTAATTTTTTTGTTTTCATTGCTGTTTCATCATTTTCCATTTGTTCCTTCCATTTGCTTTGGGTTTTCCTTTTGTTGTTAAAATTCCTTTTCCTTTCTAAATAGGTATGTGACCGTTTCATCTGATTATCTGAGATTTTAACAATTTCACTCTATTTTTTATTGATATTTTTGAAACTTTTTTTTGTTTTGCTGTGTTAGGTTTAGGTACCATATTTGTTTTTATATATGCAAAATTGAAAAAGAGAAAACTAATATTGATATTTGTCAATGGAACACTTATTTACGCGGAACACTCTTCTAAAGGAGTACATACAGTGTGAAATAGATTAGGACGTAAACTCTACATGAACTGATAATTGATACATTTGACACCTGATTGAAATAGGTATTTAGTTTAAATAAAATGTTACAATGTGAACAAGTTATATATAATAGTAAAAATACATACGGATACAATACTGTATAATAATCATAATTTTGTGAAATTCTGAATGCAAACTTGAATGATCACATCTACGTGCTTAAGAACCCAAGTTAAAACGAACAATTTCACTTTATAAAGAAAATAATACAAAAACTTTTTTTATATCGTGCACATTTTTTCTCAAAAAAAAAGATGTAGTAGTCAATTTACTAGCATTCGATGAGGGCCCCGATAACTACATACATACATATTTAACTTAACTACGAACCAAATCATTCAGAACAAGAATAGATTAAAAGGGCCATGCTCATGTTGAAATTCTTCGTTCTACACATAATAAAATCATTCTTGTTAATGTATCGGGACAGTTGCGCCCTTACACATTTGCGCACCCAAATTTAAATTTAACTAGAATTTGTGAGTAAAGTAATTAAAATTTTACCATTGTGGAACCGTGCAGTGTAAGACTAATTCGCGGATTCAAAACATACAGGTACACTAAGTAAAAAGTGAGCAAATACAACTGAAGGAGGTTGGTAGTAAGATTTTCCTACGAAAAAGAAAAATTTACTCTTCGTTCACTTTTGTAATGAGAAACATTGTGATTTTTTTGTTCTTATGTTGTCTTACATTTGACGTTTGTTGTAGATTTGGCATTTAGTTGTCAATTGTAAAATGCAATTTATAAAAATGACCCAGAAATCCATTACGAAACAAACAAAGAACTATATTTAGGTATTCAACATTCAATAAAATGTTGGAAAAGCATGGAGAAGGTAGCCAAAGATCCAACACAATTTTGAAACCAACATAACCTAAAAATAAAAGGCCCATTTACAAGACACGGGAACTAAAAGGTTTCAACGGTAAAACTTACTAAGGCCCGGTCTATTCATCTCTCAGTAAGGGGCCAGTAAGATACTGGATAGATTAAAGATAGGCAAATGCATTGCGCTAATCTGTCAAGTAATAACTTGGCACTTTACTGAGAGATGAATAGACCGGGCCTAAATAATGTAATTTTAGTTACTCATTACAAAAATGAATGTACTTTATGTTCGAAACTTTGTATATCTAGACGTACTTTGCTTATATCTGTGGATTGAGTTATCTATTTGCTTGTCATTCTGCTGACCGAACATTTTAAAATGTTTAATAGTAATTTGATACAACAGGTTTAGGGACTCTGTTTGCTGTAATACCAACCCGTCAGTGTTGCCGTTCTAAAATTTTAAGTAACGTAGCTTTCAGTTGAGTTTGATCACTCTATATATTCGTTTTGTAATTCTGAACTATAGTTTGTTTTTAAACTAGGAGGAGTAACAGTTGTCAGCCTGTTGCAGGTAGATTGACACTGTAATACTAAATCAGAAATTAATTTGACTCGCTTAGGAAGTTTACAAAGTCTTCAAATAACCAGTTTTAGCAACAGGTTTGCTTACAAGTTACAATTTCGACTGAAATTGTCGCATGAATATTAATTTTAGGTTTAAATTGAAGGCTTGTGTAAAACTGGCTGTCAAACAACCAATAACTTTGCGAGTTTTTGGCGCGCAAAATTCAAACTACTCCTCCTAGTTTAAAAACAAACTATAGTACTGTACGATCCAAAATTATTTAGATAATGGGAGATTATGTAAAATAAAATCAGAGTCTTAGGCCCGGTTTCTTCACCTCCAGTTAACTTTATCTGACGGTTTATTCCCATGGTAACAATTGTGATCACAATCGTTACTATGGGAATTAAGTGCCAGATAAAGTTAACTGGAGGTGAAAAAATCGGGCCTTAGGGCCGGTCTTTTAACTTCCTTGTAATCTCTATTTTTACTAAAATGAACATTAAATTGATTGCTATAGCAATTATGTCATGTGATAGATAGATGCAAACGTCTAGTTAATCCTAAAGAGGTACATAATGTCTGATAGGCAGCTAAATGATAGATTTTTCAGTTACAAGACAGATAAATTTAAAAGTAACTTCAAAGGAAGTTAAAAGACCGGGTCTAATGCCCGATTTCTTCATCGCCTTATCTTGAGGTTAAATTTATCTGTCAGTTAGAATGTGACACATAGAATGTGTACGGCCAACTGTACGTCACACTTCAACTGTTAGATAAATTAACCTTAGGTTAAATATGGTGAAGAAATCGGCCATTAGTTTGATTCAAAACTTTTAGTTTGACATTTGCTTTCTGACTCCTGTCAAATCTGTTGCTTAAGTAAATGCTCTCGAATACTATAGTATCTACATTTGAAATTGGTCATTATTTATTTATTTGTTTATTTAAATATAAATTGCCCAACAGATACATATATCCATTTACAGGACAAAAAATACAACATATTACAATATATGTGTGTGCTTTGTAACTAAGCATTACATTGCACTAACTAGACTTACCTACCCTAAGAAAAGAACATACATGAAAACTCTAAACTAATAAACAAGAAATTATACTAAATACAAGTGATATAAACGAACGAATCTAATGACAAAATTTATATAAAAGCTGAGCCATGGTGCAGTTATTAATATCACATGACTTTGAAAACGGTGTTAAATGTTCGACACATAACAAATAACGGTGATTGACCAACACTTTAGTTTTAGCAGGCATTAAAGAAAAAGTGACATTGTTTCGGGAACATATACGAGGTATATGCCTCTTAATACTACTCAACAGTGCAACACAATCAATATTATTATGGGTAAGTTTATATAAGAGGCGCAAACTCGCTTGAAGACGTCTGATGTGAAGAGACTTAATCTTGAACTTCTCAAGTAGATAATCTTGATCAATTCCTCGTTCAGGATAACTACCATATACTCTAGAGTAGAGGTATTTTAAAAATCTACGTTGCACGGCTTCATTAGCGTCAATCTGGTATTGATACATAGGAGACCAAACCAGTGAACCATATTCGAGTCGTGAACGAACAAACGCAAAATAAAGAGACTTTAAGACAGCAATGTTATTAATAAAGAAACTACAGTTTCATATAATGAACCCTAGGGATTTAAAAGAAGTTAAAATAATGTGGTAAGTGTGACCTGAGGATGACAATGATGTATCAAAGAGAATACCTAAATCATTAACATTAGTTGAACGAGTTACGGGAATACCATTCAACATGTAGTTGCAATTAATAGAACTACGTTTTCGTGTGTAAGAAACAATTTTACATTTACATATATTCAAGGTGATAGAATTTTTCTACACACCATTCGTGTACAACATCTAAGTTGGCTTGTAGTTTACCACAATCATGAAGAAAGTCTATAGTACACAATAATTTAAGTCGTCGCATTTCACTTTACCAACTAAGTCATTCACATATAAAACACATTAAACAACAGTGGACCCAAGCTAGAAGCTAGAATCTTGAGGTACATCCGAGGTAGCAACAAATGGCGAAGGCGAGAAACCGTTATAGGTAGATGACATTCCGAGTTCTGTTGGTCAAGTACGATGAGAAAAAGTGTAACCCAAAGTTAATTAATGTACTGTACTAATCAGAATGCTACGATCAATAGGATCGAAAGACTTTGACGTGTCTGTATAGAGAACATCGACTTGTGCTTGGGAGTTGAGAACATCTGAGAGATATTGAGTAAAATAGTTTCGATTAGAAACCGTGGAGCGCTTATCCATGAAACCATGCTGCCAAAGAGATATATGATTCTTAACAAAAGGAAAAATGTGGGAGTAAAGTACCTTCTCAAAGATCTTTGCAAAATTTGACAAAACGGAAATAGGTCTGTAATTGGATCCGCTCCCTTTAATGCAGGACAAACTTTAGCTGCTTTCCATAATGTAGGAAACACGCATGCTTTTAAAGCTAAGTTAAATAAAATTTGCAATGGCAATGCGAAAATAGGAGCACAGACTCTAACGAAAAAGCTGGGTATGTGATCAGGACCTGAAGTCATTGCATTTTTGAGTCTTGGCAGCTTTCTCAATTTCATCTTGAGATAGATTCTGAATTTTGAGAGATAATATATTAATCTCCTCCTCATGAAGAATTGGTTGAGATGGTGGTGAATATACACTATTGAAATATTCAACAAATCCTTCAACTATTGACTGCGGATCCTCATATGTTAAGTCATTAAAGTGAATCGTTCCTGGCATGGGAGTAACTCTTTTCTTTGACCGTACAAAAGACCAAAAACACTGTGAATTATTTGAAATAGATTCTTCAACTCTATGTATATAGGTACTTCTGATACTCTGCATTAATCATGGATTTACACTGACCTCGTCTCTTAAATTTTTTAAGAAGGTTGTTTTATATTAGTTTACTCTATTTTATTCCAACAGTGGACTAGTTGTATTAGTATAAATATTAACAGAAACTCTTCATAAGAATTTATAAAAGCAATATTACAATTATTAGTCTAAATAATTTGTTTTATTTATTTATTATTATATTTTTGGAAGGATGAATAAATAAAACACTCATGCCCAGTTGCACCAACTTTTTAAGCAGACCTTAAATTTAAGTGGTGTTTAGACTATGACTTTATTTATAGATTTCACAAATGTTAGTCACATTCTAATTGATAATTAAGTTGAAGTTTAAATGTCAATCAGAATGTATTTGACACTGTACTGACCATATGTAAATGTCACATTCTAGACATAACTTAAATTTAAGGTCTGCTTAAAAAGTTGGTGCAACCGGACATCAGTCTTTTTTAACTGATTTTTTTGCGTAGTACTTTCAAGCCAGATCTGGTTCGTATTCAGTGCATCTGTACATTAGTACAATGGCTTAATTATTTAATACAATTAAGCCATTGTACTAACAATATTCCTTGTAATACAGATGCAGTGAAAATGAGGCAGACCTGGCAGATCAAGAAAACTAGCAACTCCCAAATTAATTATTATTTACATCATACGAAATATTTTATTTGACTGGGGGTGATATAGAACACTAATAAATAAACAATAAAAATAAAAATGTTACATGCAATCAGTATTTTCTTTACTCACTTATATTATTGCAAAAAATAAAATGGGAACTGAAGTTTACATCCGAAAGTGTAAAAGGATATTGTAGGGGCGTGTTTTTTTTTTACTTGATAGACAGTTCTCTGTCCGGACCCGCAAATGTGCAGGACCGCAACTGTCCCGGATTCCTTGATAATGCGGAAGATAATTTGCTGTTAGTGCAACATAATTTCTAAAAATATAATATGAGTGCACCAAGTACTAACCCAGAAGGAAAAGTATGGTTGCATCTGAGGAACTCATTTGTTGGGGCGAGTTATGTTTTTTATATGTTAACCAATTATACTGATTAAATGAATAATTCATTATTTTGTTGATACTTATAAGACCCCACGACAAGAACTACCGCTATTTCTTTGCGTACAGGATGTTACGTATTTCACCAAATAAATTTAAAGATATTGTTGACAGTTCTTGTTTCGTTCGATCAGAAGTTTGGGTTTCCGTTTTGGGTAACATTGTATGTAGTTTGTTTTGGCTCCACCGATTTTGGATATCACCATTTTCAAGAAAGAGTCTTTGGATATTTTTAAGTCTCTCTTTTGGTGAGAGTCTTTGGGTATTTTCAAGAGTCTCTCTTTTGAGTGAGAGTCTTTGGGTATTTTCAAGAGTCTCTTTTATGAGAGAGTCTCTTGAAAATAACGAACCAAAACCAATCGAGATAAATTAAACAAAAATGTTTTTTCAGAGCTGAATCTCAAACATCAACACTCTTTGGGTATTTTCAAGAGTCTCTCTTTTGAGTGAGAGTCTTTGGGTATTTTCAAGAGTCTCTCTTTTAAGAGAGAATCTCTTGAAAATAACGAACGAAAACCAATCGAGACAAATGAAACAAAATGTTTATCAGAGCTAAATCCCGAACATCAACAGAAGTCAAAGGATCATTGAAGTTCAACTTGTGGAAAATTTCTCCCAAAAGCAATCTTGCGACGAATAAACTTTAAAATACCTTCAAACTCTAATAATAATAAAAAATCCCGCTGCTCAACATTGAAAACTATTTGTTTTAAATTAAAGTAATTAAAGAACAAGTTTAATTCCGAAGTTGACAAGTGACATTCAAATAAGTACGTGCTGTAAAAGTTAAACGTCCCTCACCCTTTCAAAACTTAAATGTTTCATTGAACAAATGATGAAGTTTAATTATTTGAATACTTATACTAGCATGAGGATAATAAAGACTGGAATTGGAAAAAAAACAGAGAAAGCAATTCTTTTGGACGATTGAAATGAACTGAAACTTAACGGTAAAGGATTATTCAAAAAAGCAGCTACATCTTGCAAGCAAATAATAAACAATTTGTGCTCTAAAGTTTTTTTTTTTAATTCCAGTGCTACTATTAGTACTAAACCTTTTTCTCTACATCCAGTATATTTAAACTAAAATATTTTTTATTACATTCATAAGTTTTAGAGCGTTCAAGTTTTTCTGAAATTGCCAATTAAAACGTCATCAAGTACGTACATCAAAGTAAGTGTGTAAGTTCAAAATGATAACATTATCGGCGATCTTTGCGACAAATTTGCACTCGAAGTTAGGCATACCTACACTGAGAAAAATGGAATTTTGCGATTTTGATAAAACATCATTTCCTATCGACAAAATAAAAGTATAATGTAAAAGTATAATGCTGTCATGTTATAAGACCCATCTTACTCTAAATTAATCATGATTCCTAGCACAATGAAACTGTTTCAATTTAAGAATGTAAAATTATCATTCTACATAATACGTATTGTTAAAATAATAAACCATGTAATGAAATATTATGTTGAATAACTTAGTAATAAAATGTCATGCCTGACTTTTTGTTAATTATTCTGGTAATTTTATCATGACGGGAAATGATACTCTAAACAACAAACCATGTAGTGTTAATTTTGCAGGAATACGCTGAGTCGGTTTTTAACGCGAATCCGAATAAAATGTTCGGAATTCTTGATAATATAGACGTACTCCTTTGTGCCATTTTTCTCAGTGTATAGTACTTCATTGTTAGTATTTTTTAAATTCATTCTCGCAAAGTCATTTCATTTTATGACAACATTTCATTCATCGAACGAAAGTTTCGTTTCGTTCATGAAAGTGTTCAATATGAAATTTGTTTGAAACAACAAACTGCAAAGTTATCAGTTGTTAAAAACATTTTTATATTTATTTTCCTCTGAAAGTTTATCGTCTTTTTTGTTTTTTGAACCAGACGTACTGTTTTTCTCTAATTATTAAAAATAATTTAAATTGTGGTAGAATAGTACAAATGGATGCACTGATCATTTTTTTAAACGTTTTACAAATCTATGTTTCCGTATCTTTATATTCCAAATATCCAAATGAATGCTGAAGTTTCTTCGGCGATCAAAAGAAGAAAAGTGCCAGCTTCTGTTGAAGAATTTTTTGCCAGACAACTGCGTTTTAGACCACTCCATTTTTGTACAAGTTTTGGTTCGATTTCTACTAGGTATAAAACTTTAGAACAACAAATTTTTAGGCCGCGGATACGATTTGGAGATTGAACATTCGATTTTCCAAAAAGTTTTCGATTCAATTTAAATTTTGAGACAATCCCCTACACTAATTAAATTGTTTATTAAGAAATTGAACCAAATCTTGTAGAAAAAATAGGGTAATGAGTAAACTATTCTCGAAGATACCTTGTCCTTTCATATTTCGATTTTTCTCAAAGAACTTAACGTTAAGTGACTTGCACAAAAACATATTTCATTAAGGCTGCTAAATCTTGCCTTCCAAAGTTCAAAAGTATATCTGAGTTCCGTCTAAGAAGATGGAACCTTCGTACCTTAGAAGATCAAGTTTTGCTTATCTCTTAAACTTCCCTTGCTAGTCATTTAAGTCACCTAAGTTCTTAGGAAAAGGTCCAGGTGTGAAAGGAGAAAGGATGACTTTAATTTTACAGTCCAAACTATTGTAATTTTTCATTTACCTTCTTAAATGTCTCATCTGGGCTTCATTTTTTTAAATAAAACCCAGATGGAGCTTGGAGGACCAAGAATCAAATGGACCAATGAAATATCTTTCCTCGCTTGTCAAGAACTTTTCTTTCTTTCGATTTCTAAGGAAGTTTTTAGAGTAATTCCCAATATAGATAGAGACACAATAGTTCATAACAGAGAATTTTGGAAGCCAGCCATGCTGAACTATTGCTGATTTGTGCAGAAGGAAGACATCGCGCCATCACAAAGAAGAACAGTATAATATCAAGCCTTTATTATTTAGCTATATTGTTTAATTAAGTTAAACGTTACTTCAAAAGTTCAAATTGCTTTTGCCTAGCTTAAGGTTTAAACTTAAGATAAAATAAGATAAGAAGAGTCAATTTTTTACATGCCTACGTGTAGATACTAAAAAGTATAAGTAAAGAATAAGCAAATATTTTATGTTATGAAGAAAAATCAAGAATTACTGACGATTACGGTGGCATTTTGAATAAAATTTTAAATAAATAAAAAACCTTCTGACGATTGACAAGTTCTAACTTCGAGTGAATAAAATTGAAAATTAAAAGCAAAGTCCAGCTATAAGTAACGGAGACATATTTGTCCAGTGGCATAGCAAGAAGTAAATGGGCCTATGTGCAAGCAGAATTAATAGACCCTTTTTGAGTGTTCTTTTTGAAATATCCAATCGATCTATTTGCGACGGTATACGGCGTTACAAAAGATTTGAAACTCATGAAATCGATTATAAAGTTATTGATATTCTATAAAATGCGAGTTGTCAATAGTTGCAATAAATGTTTGTACCCTTGATACGCCACTGTGTTTAATTACATATTTCAGAACAAGTTTCGAATTAAAACAGTGCGGTGTGTAGTTCGTAAATATGTAATCAAAATTTTTAGGAATTATCAATAAAAGTAATACTAATAATATTCATTTATACTAAGGCCGGTCTTTTCATCTCTGGTTAATTTTATCTGACGGTTTATTTCCATAGTAACAATTGTGATCACAATCGTTACAATGGGAATTAATCGCCAGACATAGTTAATTGGAAATGAAAAGACCAGGCCTTATAGAATCATAGTTCATAGTTTTTAGTTCAGCAAAAAAAAATATTAAAAATTCACATCAGCTGATTTAATTTCAAAAGCCCAAACCAAAACATCAATAATAATTGATGAATAACTCTTTTAGAGGGATTGAAATATCAACGTTTCGTCGTGCATTGACAAATTTGCTGTAAAGGCACAGCGAAACGTCGATGTTCGTGGCGCTGCAAAATTGCCTTATAAATAAATTAATTAAGGTTTTACATCCTTTTACCTTTTTTTTAGGTTGAATTAAATTTATTTTTAATAAATGAATAAGAATCCTTGGTCTTGATATTGAAACATTTTTATGAACATACATAATTCTTTTAGGAAACATATTATTGGAGTATAGAACTCATAAAAGTATATAATTAAAAAAAAATTGATTTAAATTTACCTAGAAAGTGAAGGACATTTTCTCACCCCTAATCGTTTAAATATGGTCGTGCAAATCAATACTTTTTTTTTGATTCTGCAGAGGAACAACATGCTTAGGCTTAATTTGGTAGTAGGTACGAATGCAATTATTGTTTACTTACTGTTTTGTGAATCTAAGGAACAGGAATCGTTAAGAGGATGTGGATTGACGACTAGACTCGGTTGCACCAACCCTCGATGGTGCATTGGTAGTTGGTGCATGGCCAACCCGCCTTGCTCTGACATCACCATACGAGCAGCGACGTTAAGGACCGCTTACCAAAAAGACAATACCAACGAGTCACTGCGACACGAAAATCGTTCCTGCACACTACGATCAACGCGAACTAATTGGTTAATTACAACCGATAACCGAAGAACAAGTCCATTTTTTTACATCCGCGTATCAAAACTCGAAGTACGTTCACTTTACGACCACTACACATCACCGTCGGATATTAACTGGCTTCTTGTGAGCAAACTCGGGTAAATTCGGATGCCACGATAATTTCGATTTAACCCCCCCTCTAAAGCGCCACGCCTACCGGCTATCCGAAAGCTCTTTACCCATTGGTTAACGTAAGCGATTCGGGATTATGGGGGGGCACAAAATGGTCGGCAGGTAATCAATAATGCCGAACGTCCCCTTTCGGTAGAGATAGTGACAAAATTTCTTTCCTTCTTTGTTGTAGATGTAAATTTAACCTTGTGAAGTCCGACATGACTGGCTACTGAATTATTATTTTTTTTAAGAATCGCCAAGGTGTTTCTTAATGTTCTTTTGAAGTCGTTAGGTCGTACAAACAATGTACCTGGAACGACATTACTGGGATTATTAGCCGAATATCTCTAAAAACTGCAGGTGTTATCATCATTGTATTTCGAAAACTATGGCTATTAAACCGAAGACCTCCAATGATTTGCACTGACTGATAAGTAAGTCATCACTCGAATTGATTGCGAGAAAAGTTTACAAAATAATAATCTGCAATAGCTAAACATTTTGGAAAAATAACACACATAGACATAGGTTTATATTTTTTCAATGTAGATTTCCAATATTTTTGATTTTTTCTCATAATTCTCGCTCACTACGAACAGAAAGGATTAATAATGTAGCAAAACTTTTGGATAAAACAATGTAGCAAAACTTTTGGATAAAACAATGTAGCAAAACTTTTGGATAAAACAATGTAGATGTAGAAATGCATTTTCGGATGATCATTAGAAAGAATAAGTTGCAGTTTAGATAAATAGCATAGATTATAGAATGAGGCCTTTACACTCGCTATAATTTTTTGTGTTATTTAAGATCTATGGGCCGTTTTCATAATAGTGCTAAAGGAGACTTTAATTTAAAGTCACTTTAAGCATAGAAAACTAATGTGTTTTTATAGGTTAAAGTAGCTTTAAAGTTCTATTATGAAAATGGCCCTAAGAGTTGCAAGGATTTATTTTAGCAAAAGCCAAAAATAAATAGCTACATACAACTTATACCTATCTTTGTAAGATTTACAGTTTATGTTTCATCATTTTCTAGAGAATTCCAGTATGTGGTTGCTTCAGATAAATCTTTGGCATCTTTAGCTTCTGCCTTCTCAAAGCTCAAGTGCAAAGCAATTTGGAAGCTGTTAAACCCTAGGTCCCTAGGAAGATAATTGTGGCCTCAATCAATGTGCATATACATTATTGACAAGACGTTTATCTACAGAGAAAGGACTTGACAGTGAAAAGCAAAAGTGATGTCTCCCCAACAAAATCTGCCCGCTATTACGAGTAGGCGGACAAGCAGGTATACCTATAAACAAACACTCGTCGAATTTTACTTCATTACTCATCCGCTTACTCGTAAGGGATTAGACCACAATTTAGCAACTTATTGGGGGAGACATTACTTTTGCATTTCACTGTACATTTAACGAGATATATATATCTGAATTTCATAGTTTTCAAATTTTATTAAATAGAAGAAATCATAGATCAAGTCAAAGAAAAAATAACTTCAGGAAATGTTTCGGGGAAAAAAAGATCACCAAATAAGGGTGTTTCACTTTATGCCAAGAAAGGACTATATTACGCGTTCGGTTTTGTTTTTACTTTATCATGTTTCGTAAACTAAGAATGTGTAAAAAGTACTTACATTTGTTCTTCTCTAATCGTTGTTAATCTGGTTTTATTTGTTTTTATTTGCGTTCTTGATTTTTGTAAAAATGCAGATACAATTCTTGAATCACATTTTTAAGTTTTAAATTTAGTTATTAATTTAATAATTTCTAATATTAAATAAATATACAGCGTGGAAACTAAGTAGCTAGCGAATAAAATCCATAACTCCGTTAATGATTACGACACAACAAAAATCTAAAAGGGGTACAGCGACTCAAATTATAGCGCATATGAAGAAGTCATCTCCAGATATTTTCATCATATTTTTTTTAAGTTATGATGTCATGAAGATTTCTTTACAATGACAATCTACATTTTGTACTTTTGACTTCGGTGGAATTTTTTAACCTGTGTTCAACGGTATAAAACCTTGGATCGATTACATAACAAACAATTCAAGAAAAACTGTTTAAAAAAGTTTTAATAGTAAAGTTGAATGAAATGAACAGAATATCTAGTAGGCCAGATGTAAAACAAACAAAATTGATTTGATTGACAAGGACTTGTCATCCTCAACAAGGACTTGTCATACCAAACAAGGACTTGTCATACTAAACAAGGACTTGTCATAATAAACAAGAACTTATCACAATAAAGTAAGTGCGTATTTTTATTCTCTGTGGATAGTACGAGTTACACGTTTATTAACAATCTTCATTTACCAACATGATATTTTAGACAAACAAAGAGAAACAAAGAATTGAAGTTTTAATGATGGAAGCTGAAGTTTTAATGATGGAAGCTGAAGTTTTATTGATGGAAATATCTGAAAATAACTTCATATGCGTTGTAATTTGAATCGCTATACCTATACACCTCTTTTAGATGTTTGCTTTACCACAAACATTAACGGAGTTATGGATTTTATCCGCTATACTTATAAGTTTTCGCGTTGTATATTAAATTAGATATGTTATTGTATTAATAATTTTTTTAGTGTATTAATTATTTCTTTTAGCTAGTTAGTGTTTTAATTATTTCTTTTTTTTTATTAGATCTAAGTTTAATACAAGTTCTTTTAAGTGGTCCAGGTGAGCAGTATAAATATGTTTATGTTATATATGAGATACTACAGAAACGAGGTAGGCGAGTTAGTAGGAGAAATTGATGAAAAATCACGCGTATGGGTACAATATTTCGAGACGCTGCACGGAGAAAAATCGTATTGTTAATTTTACAACAACCGAACTTGTTGAAATATTGTTGTTTATCTTCGTACAAATATTGACTTGAGAGAACTACTTGTTGTAAATGCGGGTACAATTATTTTATAGTAAACATTTGTTTGAATATTACTTTTAAGAAATAGTTGGACAAACAAGTGTTTATTGTTAGAATAACAACAGATTAATATTTATTATTTTGTGTTTACTATACTAATTCATTATTTTAACGCCGACATGTCATTGTGAATGCATCATATTATACTACTACATTATTTTAACACTGACACATCATTTGTGGATGCATCACCACCAATTCGTAGTTAAAAACTGTAATATTGATGTTGGGTTGACGCCAAGACGTGATCAACATTAACAAAAAACTTTGTGTGTTAAATATCTTTTTGACACTGATAAAAACTACAATTTCAGTTGTTTACAAAAATAAATTTGAAGTACCAATATAAAATTTGTGTCGTATATATGACACCAAATTCTTGTTAGGTGCTTCATAATTGTTGGTAACTTAACAAAATATTTTTTTCCGTGTGCTAACCGCCAGGAACAGACACGACATAGGAAGACACAGCGAAGGTGCAACAGGGTTTAGAAGATCATGTCATGGTAACAGAACCAACAGAACAAGAGATGAAAGAAATAAAAAGGTCAAAAAACAACAAGAGCGCAGGAGAAAACGGCATTCTAGTTGAATTTTTAAAAGAAGGTGGTACATGCTTACAGGTGAGAATAGCAGAGCTGCGATAAAAAAAGTATGGAAAACAGAAATGGTGCCAAATGAATGGAATAATGCAGTGATTTGGCCGATTCATAAAAAAGGAGATACAACTTTATGTAGTAATTATGTAGGAATTTCTTTACTAGACGTGACATATAAGATATTTGCAAGAGTTTTGAGTCAGATTAGATGATGTCTCAAATGAGTTAATAGGGGAATATCAGATCGGATTCAGAGCGAATAGATCAACAAAAGATCAAGTTTTTACGCTAAAGCAAATACAAGCAAGTAGTTATGAGCAGAATATACTATATATCCAAATAAATTTTTGATAAAGGTACATTATTTACATTAAAATATTGTCTAGTTCTTGAGTAGTTAAGTAAAATTGAAGTTTAATTTCCCACATTTTACAGCTTGATATGTCAATAACTTCAAAACCTGCTTGGTGTAAATTAGCTTTATATTTACACTTTCATGACCTACCTTTATCAAAAATTTATTTGGACATATGGTAGAGTTACACGCCCTGTTTATTGACTTTAAACTAGCATATGATACCATTAAAAGAACAAAGTTATATGAGGCAATGACACTGTTAGGCATCCCGGCGAAAATTATCAGATTACTTCAAATGACATTGGCCTTGGAAGGACATTTATCAAAGAGCATAAAACAATGGAGAGAGGCCTCAGACAGGGTGATCCATTGTCGACAGCGCTTTTCAATTTTGTTTTGGAAGCCATACTGACAATGACAGAAAGTAAAATACAAAGAATGGGAATTGTACTTCATTATAAGCACCAATGTGTTGCTTACACAGACGATATAGCAATATTAACAAGATCAAAGAAAGAGTTGAAAAGAGTATTTATTAGTTTAGAAAATAAAGCAAAAGAATATGGATTACACATTAATGAGTAAAACAAAGTATATGGTAATGAAGGGACAAAATACGACGGAAGCATATAATTGGAAAGTCCAGGCGGACGACGGAATGGAATATTGTTTTGAAGCAGTAAATCAATTTGAATACCTGTTGGGCGTAACAACCACAAATAAAAACGAAGAACATCACGAAGTCGACAAGGTAATTGGAAAAGGAAGTAAAGCTGCTGGAGCATTGAAAGAAATGCTAAAATCTAAATATATATCCATAGCAGCTAGACTACGAATTTATACAACGGTAATCCGCCCAACAGTACACTGAGAAAAATGACTCACAGGAATACGTTTATATTAACAAGAATTCCGAACATTTTATTCGGATTCGCGTTAAAAAACGACTCAGCGTATTACTGCAAAATTAACACTATGTGGTTTGTTGTTTAGAGTATCATTTCCTGTCATGATAAAATTACCGGAGTAATTAACAAAAACTCAGACATGACATTTTATTACTAATTTATTCAGCATAATATTTCATTCTGGTTTATTATATTTTAACACTACGTATTATGTAGAATGATAATTTTACATTCTTAAACTTACACAGTTTCGTTGTGCTAAGAATCATGATTAATTTAGAGTAAGATGCATCTTATAACATGACAGCATTATACTTTTACATTATACTTTTATTTTATCGATAGGAATGATGTTTTATCAAAATCGCAAAATTCCATTTTTCTCAGTGTACTGTACTGCTCTGAGCTATGGGCGTTAAATAAACAAGAGTACAAAAAGTTAGAAGTTTGGGGAAGGAAAGTTCTACGGGGGATATACGGAGGAGTCAAGGACGAAGCAGGGAATTGGAGGAGACGAATAAACAAAGAAGTTATTTACATATTTAATATACCTATTATAACACAAGTTATCAGAGCACAAAGGGTGAAGTGGCTAGGACATGTGTTACGAATGGGATCAAAAAGAATTCCAAGGAAAGTACTACAAAGTGGAGAGCGAGGTAAAAAGAAAAAAAGACGCCCAAAAAAGAAATGGCTGAATGCAGTGAAGATGGATTCATAAGATGGGAAGAGAGAGTCGGAGTTAGGGAAAGGTGGAGGAAGATAGTGAAAGCTATTGAGTGTACCCTATAGAGGTCTCCTGGTAGCAGGACGACACTTTATAGTGTCAGCCACCGAGAGGTGGGCTTCCCTGCGCGTTGATTGAGTGTATCTCAATCCGATGGCTCTGGTCGGGGCCCGGGACGTTTAAGGGCTAACTTGCTCAGGTACCGCCCGTAGCGTTTTAGGGTAGATAAGGGGGCTCTGTCTGTCTGTCTGTCTGTCTGTACCCTATAGAGAAAATTTGGTTTTGTTTCCGTTATATCAATAATCTGATAGCCTAAACAAGGATTAAAGTCAGTTCTGTAAGAACGTGTACCTATTTGTTCTTCCATAAGGTAGTTTTTGTCTTGTATATTTCCATTTTAAGATTTTAAAGGTTGTAACAGCAACAGCAGTTTTCATTGGACATAATATATAGGTAGGTATATTTTATAAAGTGGTAGTCGATTTTTTCTCGCACAGTAATAATAATAATAATAATAATACATCTTCATTTTAAACAGGTACAAGTAAAGCACCGTTTATCAACAAATAATCAAGAATAGTATAGTCGTCCCAGTTTGGTAGCGGTTTTATGGCCTTGCCAAAAAAAGCGACAGAAAGACGACCGCAGGCCGGTCTCTTTGAAGCTGTGTTTTATAGCAAGATCATAAAACCGATACAGAACTTGGACAACTATACATGCTGATTGAAACAATAAAGTGAAATTTTAGTAAGTGGTAGGTAGGTACACAGATAAAAATTGTGCGGGGTTTAAGGAGTAAGTAGTTAAACGTTTCTACAGAAAAGTTAAGTTTCCACCTAATGTAATAAAAAGTATTCCTTTATTTCTTCAAAGTAACTCTTTTCGATGTATATTTAACAATCTGCACAGTAATTTAAAATTTTAAATATACGAAACGGAGAAATATGACACTTTTACGTTGTTACATATCTAAGTGTTTAAGTGTTTCCGAACCGATGAACATGTTACAGATTTGAGGAGGTAAATATTATTTCAATAACAAAACTATGTCAAGAAGTTCCAAAATGTAACGAGAAACAACACACTTTTAATGTTACTTCAACTCTGCAAAAAAATGATTGTAACAAACATATGAATTACAATTAACATGTTTTTATATCTTTTGCAGGGGAAATTTATTTCCTTCTTGGAGTTGCTTTTACTCCTTAAAATTTTAGCATCATCGTGTCTAACTACTTGTGTAAATGCTCGTGTGGGAACAACTAAAAAGAGTAAAAACGGTGTTAAATCTAACTGCGCATTTTTACACATCCTCAGTTTTAACATTGATTAGAATAACCGAACTTAAAAAGAACTGAACAATAGTATACCCAAAATTATGTACACATTTACAAGGAGTAACTTTCAGCAAAGCAAGAAGACAGTACACAAGGAAAAATGAAAGAAATAAAAAATACTACAGATATTTTAAATGCACTACTCAAAAAATAGAAGTAGTCATTCTTATTTGATGATATAACGTTTTAAACATGTAAATATAAAGCATTATAGATAGGCTAAATCATTCTTAAAAATTTTAAGCCTTAATGTATACATATTATGCCTACAAAATACAATGACTACTTTTGCTTTTTGAGCAGTGTTTAAAATAAAAAATGAAAATAGAAATAGAAAATAGAATAGAAAATAGAAAATGTTACGAGACCTTTAAATCTTAAATTCTACGAAATAAATACGTCGTTTCACGTGAAGGCATAAAATTAATACCTAGAAGAATATTACAGAGATGACTATGTGACACTCTAAATATGATTACGTTCAGAAACGTCCATGTTATCAAATTTATTTAAACAAAACTAATCGCACATTTGGAATAAAGCAAAAATCTGTTTAAGTATATTGATCAATCACGAGGAAACATTTAAGATGTGTCGCTATTTTAGCAACGCTCTGTAGATACACAATATTCTAATTACTGAATTATTGTTACACTACTATACGTCATTTTTTTATTATATGACTACATAATACTTATCTTCCTCGAGTTTTTTTTTCAGCCTGGCGCACCAATTCTCTACATTTCACCCAATAAAACCTTTCTTGGACTTTTGCCAATGTCTTGTTGATGCCCAAATACCCACCTGGCGTACCACCATGTGCTTCTTCTAAAACTTCGGCAATCCTAACTTTTGGAAGCACTAACTGCTCTTTAATTTCTCTGCCATCAGGTGACTTCCATTCTCTTTTAAGAATTCCGTTACCTAACTTTAAAGAATCCCACTATGCTGAACAGCTTTTGAAAATTGGACTTTTGCCTCATATTTCAGCCCAAGTTGGACATTGCCCTTTTTTCTTTTCAAGGGATTATATCCCCTGAGTCTTCTTCTTGGCGTTGTCTTTGCCTTATAAGCTTTGTTTGCCATTGGTTGTTTGTGATACGTATTCTCTCGATGGGAATTATTCCTTCTTTGTCCTTTAATTTTAAGCAGTACATTGTTATGGACACGACCTGGGCGATGTTCGATTATAAAATCATACTCCTGTACTCTCTCTCTCTCTCTATTCATTTGGCAAGCTGGATTTCTATATTTTTGAGCTGGAGCAACCACTTCAGTGCTGCATGATCCGATCGAAGATGAAACTGTCGACCATAAAGATACTTGTGAAAATGTTCTATTGTTTTCACCACAGCAAAGAGCTCCTTCCTGATTATACAATAGTTTCTTTCAGCTTTGGATGAAACTTTACTGGAGTAACCGATAGCCATCCTGTACTTGTGATAGGACGCCTCCAATTCCGTGATTGCGAGTACCACTGTCAACGATGAACTGGTCCTCTGGTCGTGAATAGGTCAATATTGGTGCAGACGTTAGAAGATCCTCGAGGTTGTCAAAAGCTTCTTTACATTCTTCACTCCAGAAAAATGTGGTTTTCCTTTCGGCCATCGCGTGCAGAAGTTTCACTGTCATTGCCAAAGTCTTTCACAAATCGTCTGTAATATCGATAGATAATTTTATAACTTTTATACCTATTGCTATTTCCTTTTAACTTCGCCTTTCACAGTCGGTGGTCACATTGTTTTGAACTCACATTGATCAGATCGGCATATAATAAAAAAAATGACGTTTTTCCACTACTAGTACTATAGCCTGTCATTTTGACATGTGTTAGGTTGCTGTGAAAAACAATTTCTCGACCTGAGGTAAATAATTTTATTATTTACCGGTAAATAATGAACATCAATTGTTACGTACGCTTTCAGGTACAAATCTTTTGATTTTTCAGACAGTAGATTGTTTGCCACTTGTCCGGCAATTTCCCGCATTTCAGGCGGCGTACAATTTAAATCGCCGTACATCGTTTACCGTACTTACTTTATTTAATTGACGATTTGGCAAAAAGATCGACGTAATGTTTGTGACAAATTAAACAATTTAAATCAACTGTCATATCGCTAATACAGAAAACTGTAAACCTTTCGTAATTTGAAATAAATATTTGTTCAAATTAAAATTATCATTTGCACTAGTAGTGAAAAAAATAGTATATACACCACGGTAGAGAAGTCTTATAACCCTCGGTCCTTTACATCCCTCGGCCCTAAGGGCCTCGGGATGTAATCATACCCTCGGGTTATAACACTAGACTTCTCTACCTAGGTGTATAATATGCTATTACGTACGTACAGCTATTTTAATACGTTTAGAATTAGGGCAATAACGAGAAAAAAATAATAATAAAAAGAGGCACACTTTATTTAAGAGTTTTCAGTGAATCTCTTAGGTAAATACAGTTACAGGGCTGCATTTATTTATTATTTGCAATTTCATAAATATTTTGGATATCTTAGTACAACTGGAATATCTTATTAACGCGACGTTAACACATTCGAGAATAGCCAGATAATCTTGACAAAAAAGGCGAATATAAAAATTGTGAAATTATGTATCACTTACATTAAAAAAATTATAATAACAAGAACGTTTTTACACAAAATTAAGTGCTACTTTGAATGTTCTAATAAAAAAAAATTATGTTTATATAACTACTAATTTGATTTCAACCTTCGCTATTTTACTAATTACATTAGAAAGAAAGAATTACTTCGGGTTTTTTAATACCGAAGAGGTGTCGTACGTCAAAATCGACATTCTTTATAAAACTGGCAATGATCTACGTCAACACAGAGAAACTAGCTAGAAATGAATTGTTTAGCCGACCGAAGGAAAAATGTTCTCCAAAGTAAACAGTCGGTATATGAGTTCGTGTTAATATGTAAAGTGTTTTGAGATACAACCTTTTCGAATTTAAAAGCAAACAAAAATTAATTGTTAATAATTCCTGTTTCTGTTACTTACAAATTCATTGCGTATTTAGTCTGATTTAATAGGTAAACTTTGCCCCGCTAATTAATAAGATTAAGCGCGGATTAAAATGATTTATTTATCACCCAAACCCCATACGATCAAACACGCATTGCATTTCGGGCTTAAGCAAAATAACCTACTGTCAATAAACATTACAAAGTAAATTAATGATAACGCATAGTGCAGGTACACGATTCTTTATCACTTTTGTAATCTTATCGGGAATACAAATGCCGCAATCTGAGTTTTGATTTACGCCGAACGTGTTAATATTGTAAACGACAGACATAATCGTGTTAATACAGACAAATGCGGGCGTTGTGTGTATATGATATGGGCGCAAGTATATAACCAAACATTCGATTTAAATAGATTTGTTAAAACAAAAATAAAAATAGCCTCATTCTCACTTACATTCACAGATGATATTTTTACAATTTTTTTTTTTAATCTGATGTCTTTTTTTAAATTTTAATAGTTAATTGATTTGATTATAAAAATAAAACGAACGATCCAAAATATTTAAGCGTCAAAGTATGTAGGTATAGGAGTTAGCCAAATTTATTTATTACGAGGCAGATTGTTTTTGACCTTGATTTTTTAGATTAAATTTACCTGCAAGTTATTTTTTCTGACATTCCAAGGATCTGCCAAGGAGTATTTTGACAAGTGTTTATTTTGGACTAAGGCTTGCCGTTGCATTTTTAATACTTTGGAACAAATTATGCACCATAGCGATGTTTGACATTAGTCTCTTGGAACATCGGTCCAAGAGACTAATGTTGCATCAGAAGTTGCAAAGCTGGTGGGGAGCTGCAAGGTGGACGAGTATGAGGCAAGAAGAAACAGAAATGGATGACGAGAAACAGCAGAGAAAATAAGAAACTCAGGACTTATTTGGTCGTTCGTTCGTTGTTGTTGATTTACCTATATATAAATAAAGAGAGAGATATTTGCTCTATTTATCAAACTGTTAAAAAGATTTCTGCCAATTTTTAAAAATAAATTCAAGTTTACGTACAAAAGAAAAAAACTGCGCAAACATCCAACATTACGATAAAGTTTTGTTTTTAATTAAACCAACCTTTTGTGCATTAGCAAGTGTTTTCTCTTCTAAAAAACATTTTTATTTGAAAAAAGTTAAAAAAGTGATTCGAAATTTTCCTGATTTGCTTAAATTTTTTTTTAAATGTTTTCTTTAAAAGTGTGAGTGATTAAACGAAGTCATATTTTGAGGACTCAGTCTCAGGGCAATAACGAATAAAAGTACGAAAGATTGATGAAATTTTAACTAAAATTATTGAGTAGTCCCTTCACGACTGCTTTTCCCAATGGATTAAAAATTACTAAATTAATAACAGAGAAGAGAGATTATCAGAGAACGAAACTCGACGTACTTTTTTATAAAAATATTCGGGAATGTAAAATTTACATAAATATTCTGTGGACCAATTCAAATCATTTCAACATAGTTATATCTAGAAAATTCAAGCAAAAAGAAATAGCTCTGTGTGTTCATAATAGCTATAGTAATAAAAAATTGTAGGATATCTGTTTAGTACTTATTAAATGTACGAACAACATTATAATGTTGTATAACATTGTAATGTTGAAGCAGGGAACCCAACAAGTTGATGCTATACTATAGTATAGCATCAACTTGTTGGGTTGATGCTATACTATAGTATAGCATCACTTATGCTATACTATACTATACTATACTATACTATAGTATAGCATCACTTGTTGGGTTCCCTGCTTCGAAACTTATTCTTGTATTCTTAGTTTTTTAAGAGCTATGTTTAGCTCACTCTTTTTCCAACACACGTTTTAAGATGAGAATAATCACAACGTGCCAGTACCTAATAAAAGAAAGCAAAAAAAAGTGGTACGGGTCGGTAATAATAAATATTTTACAAGAAACCGACAAAGAACTAAGAGCGAAATACAGCTGCTTCAAAATCAAGCCCCTTTCTTTTTTGATTTGACTGTAATTGATATAAACACTTAAGATGGTTCTGGTCATATCCAACTGGCCATAGTAAGAAATTCTACTTAACTATAAATCATATGATTGTGAAAACTAGGGTTCCGCAAGATAGTTTACACGGATCGATGCTTTTTGTTTGATAAGTTCTGTGACGAAATAGTGAACTATGTTGACGAAACTCATGCTATAATTTGGGAGAAGGACTTCATGAAACTGATTGTCGTTTCCTCCAGAATAATTGAACATAAAAGATCTGTGGATATTCCCTATCCTTGTATGAAATGGTAACATCAAATGACCTAATCTTCTAAATACGAAAACTGTACCTAACCAATAAGCTTGATGATAAGCTTGATAGAGAAGAGCACTGCTTAAATTACTATGTAACTTGGGAAAGGAGTAAGACAATGAGCCAGAAACTATAGAAGATTGAGCGGAAAGCAAAAAAATCATCTACAGTGTAAATAACAACAAAGAGATGATTTTGTTAGTAATTCTGAATAAAAGATGTTTATCAATGCAAGTGCTAACTTCAAAGAAAAAATGACAGAACGGTGAGCATGCTCGTATATATATTATATAGAGTGGTTTTTTAAATCCGACGTCAAGTTGGCTGTGAAACATTCATTGTTCTATTCACAATGAATAGCTAACTTGACGTCGGATTTAAAAAACCACTCGTTATAACGCTTCTTATCCTTGGTGTTTTCCTCCCAATTTCATATGCCTTTCTCTTGCAAGTCCGACACCACCATCTCAGTCCATCTTTTCCTTGGTCTTCCTTTCTTTCTCTTTCCGTCTGGATGTTTCCACGCTATTTTCTTAACTATTCTGTCTTCTTTCATCCTCTGTATATGTCCCAACCACTGCAATCGCTTCATTCTGATCACTTCTGTAATCCTTTCCTCATGGAACGTTCCATATACTTCTTCGTTGGACCTTATTTCATATCCACTTTCGGTCTTTTTACCTTCTAATATTCTTTTCAAAATCTTCCTTTCCCACCGTAGTAGTCTTTCCTGTTTATCATCCACGTTTCTCATGCATACGTATAAAGCGATAGGTCTTGGTACTGTTTTGTATAGTCTTAATTTTAAATTTCTTGACATCATCTTCGATCTTAACAAATTATTCACTGATCCTGCGCATCTGTTTCCTTCATCAGTCTCATGTGAATTTACTTTTCTTCCTGGCACTGATTTGTTATTAAGACCCCTAAATACAGGAACTCATTCACCTCTTCAAATTCCATTTTCTTTCCACTTATTTCTGGCTCTAAGTTGTTTATTGCTACCGGTAATCCACATTTACTCTTACTTTGGTTTACCTGGAGTCCCATTTTTTCTGCTGCCTCTATCACTCTTCTTGCCACTTCACGAAATTCTTTTTCACTTCGGTGAGCATGTATTGAAGTTAAATATCACTGAGAGTCAAAATATTATCTTCGTTCGTAATCTAGGTATTAATGTCACGCATGTTCAATGAACGTGATTGTGAAAAAGAGGTTAGGTGAAGAGTAATGATGGTCAAACGAGTTTGATAAGATTAGATAAAATGTCAAAATTACTGAGAAAAGACTTTTTAAACTTTTTATAAGGGCACGCATAGCGAAACCTACTGTAGGAGAAAAGAACAATTTGAGATAATTTACTGCGTTTTGACAAGATTGGATGAAAGTTAAAATTACTTAGAAAATACTTTTTAAACCACTCATACTCTCTATAAGGACTCGCATAGCGAAACCTACTGTAGGAGAAAAGAAGAATTTAAGATAATTGAACACTTTGTACGACCCACAAAAAAAATTGGTCTTTAACAATTGGATATGCAAATTAACAATCACCTCTAAAACAGTAATATTTTATCAATGGTATCAAAACACTTGTACTCTAACTGAAGGGTCCAATGCAAAAACCGGCTATCTCCATTTTCTGCCAAAATTGCGTTATGCATGCAGGCAATCCATAACATGATGCCTCATCGCCCAGTACAAGAATTAGGTTTTTGTATTTTCTAGTTGGGCTGACACTATCTTATACAGTTTCAGTCATAATTTGAACTCTGAAGAACTGTGTGTAAATGACATGTTTTTTGTTTTCCCTATTAAATTAGTAAAAGTGGAGATAGCTAATTTTTGCATTGGACCTTTCAATTGCCCTTTTTGTAATTGTAAATTGTAAATCAAATCTTTTGGCGCCGATTTTAGACGCTGTATTACATATCGAGAAACACTTTAATGATTTAGTGGTGAAGTTGAATGAATTCTACAGAGGAGAGAGGACATCAGATAGTATTGAAAGTGAAACACTTGGCCCTTTGAAAAGTATTGCCAAATAACATGTGTTTTTTTAAAAATGCCATAAAGGTTGGCCATGAAAATTAAAACTCATGTCGTAGCTTGGCATCTAACACATGCCAAATCTGAAAATTTAAAGTAAATGAATGGAGCTAAGACATGAATTTTCTTTTCCACAGCCACCCCTTATGGCATTTTTAAAAAAACACGTAGTTTTCACATGCCGAAAAAAAAATTGTAAATGTTATGAACAGTGTTCCACATCGAAGGTCTTATAACTTCAAGGTCCTAACTACATATATTTAACTTTCACTTTTCACTTTACGAGTCCATTTTGCTGCATTTTTAACTTTAATTACATTTCTCTTTGAATTTTGCCCTATTGCCTTTTCAATGTTATCCTTTCTGAATTGGTCTAACGAAAGTTTGCATTAAATTAGTCCTTAAGCCATCCGACTTGTATTTATGGTATTTCAAAGTAAAACTCAAAAAAGGTAATAGTAAGAGAAGCCGACAAAAAAAGTGTTTACTTCCTCGTTTTATTTAGATTTGAGAATGAACATTGACCACATTACAAGTGTACCTTCATAATCGACGAATTAAGTGCGTTTCACTTGAACAACTCCAATCTCCTGGAATTTTACAAATACTAATAAGGTGGTCTCTCGAAATCCGAGTAAGATTAGGTGTTTCGTATTAATTTGCGTTTATCGCGACAGCGTCAATCAGGTTCAATAGTTTCATGGTCGTTTTACAGTGCCCGATAAATATCATATCACACGATTTAATAATAAATGTTTATTTTGTGCTTTACTCGATTAATACTTGAAATTAACAACTTACAACTGTATATTTATAGAGTCTTTTGAAAGGCATTAATTACTTACGTCCGTCGACACAAGTAAGTCGTTCAGATGTCAGCCTAATTAAAAAACGCAGTGCGCGCGAAATGTAAACAGAATATTCTAGGAATAAACCAAATTACTCCCGCAATTAATAAATTAATTAGAGACACTTGGAATAGAAGTTTGAAGGGTTCTAAAATTATCGCGATTCTAAATTAGTTTTCTACTTATCAAATTATTATTTATAGCATTCATTGTATCAAATAAAAAAAAAGTGTAGTGTATTCGCGAAGCTTTTAAATAATTGAAAGCGCACAGGATTATCCGATACTATGAAAGAATGTTTACTATGTTTCGATTTTATTAAGAGAATCGCACTAGCACAATTTATATTAATTTTCTAATTTTAAAAACGCACTATTTTTGAAAAAAAAAAAATTAAAAATGGGAAAGTTTTCTTCGTATTTAACGTGGCAAGTTGTTTTCCTTTTCCGGTAACTAATTAAGAAGCCTGTTTTGAATTTGCCGAGGATAAATCACAAAGTTCCACAAACTCAGAATTCTATTCGAATCCGCGTTTAGCGTTCCACGCCTTCGCGTTTCGCGTTTCCTCCGCCCGTAGAATACGACTGTGATTCGAGCTCCGAACGTGATTTTGTTAAAGTTGCCCTGATTTTATTTACATTTACATCGGTCGATAACGAAGTTTATTCCCAAAAAAAAGCGTGTACTTTTTTCACAATGAGCTGTTTGTTTCTGCCATGTGTAAATATGTGCTTTTTGATATGCGCATGATTAGATCGATACGTCGGAATCTACGCGCAAATAAGAGCGAATACGTTTTTCTGTTTCGTGGAGTTTCAAATGTAAATATTTTTTTACGTGAAGGTGTACGCAAGGCGGCAATGACAAAGATGCTATCTCACTGATTATTATTTACAAAGAGAGGATTAGCAACGATTAATACACAGATACTCGTGTTTGCTCGAATTTCAATTTTTTTTTTACAGGAAACAAGCACGTGTGTTTTATTTAATATACCAAATTACATGCTCACATTTAGTTCAAAAATAATGTTGAATGAATTTATATTCAATTACACATGTATTATGTAGGTCATTAATGAGATAAGCGTGATATTGACACCATTACATCTTAAACATAAATCAACAATTAATTTATAACATGATAAAGTCATCTGCTTTAATATTAAAACATACTAAAATAAATCTTGGATCTTTCATGTAAGTAACTGACATTGACAGGAATATCTGATTTCACAACTCTTGTTTGCAGATGAGATGAACTATGCCATACAGGGTGCGACAAAAATAGTTAGACGAGTTCTTCGTTTCTTTTTCATCTTCTTTCTTTTTTCTTCGTACTGAGAAACATAGACAAAACCAGAACATTTAGAACAATAGGAGTTGAATACATACATGCTGCTCTTATTTTCAAAATATAAACATACAATAAATTAGCAATGTTCTGAGGCTGCGACAAAAATAATTAGACGAGTTCTTCATTTCTTGTTCATCTTCTTCCTTTTTCTTTTGCACTGAGAAAGATAGACAAAAGAAGAACATTCAGATCAATAGGAGTCGAATACATACTGGTGCTCTTATTTTCAAAATACATATGAACATACAATAAAATTAGTACTGAGGGTACATACAGGCTGCGTCAAAAATAATTAGACGAGTTCTTCATTTCTTGTTCAACTTCTTTCTTTTTCTTTTATACTGAGAAAGATAGACAAAAGAACATTCAGAACAATAGGAGTTGAATACTTAGATGGTGCTCTTATTTTAAAATATAAACTTACAATAAAATTAGTAATGTTTTGAGTGAGAAAATAATGAGAAAGTAGTTTACGAAAGCCATCCTATTTTATTTAAGTAAACCAAAGTTTGAAAACTTCCTTGAGGAGGTCGAAGAAATAGAATCAAATCTAAAGACATTAAAGGCCACTATTTGTGGAAACTAAAAGAAGAATAAATTTTTAATTTATTATTTGAGGGATAAAACCAAGTTTAGTTGCCAGTGAGAGAGTATTTTCTATTTCAGACAATTTTATAAGACCACGACAAGTAATTCAGGTTTCTAACACCATTTTATTCTTCAGTGGAAGCTTTCAGTTCTTTTTCTGTTCCAGAAAAATCCTCAATTCAAAGTTAAACTTGCCAATTTTCAGCATTTTCGTAATCGATGGTAAATAGTTTATCTTTACCACATGTGTCATTGAGGTGTGACATGGCTGGGCGTAACCTGTCAAATTCTATAGTATATAACTCAAGGTCTTTGGGTAAGAAATTTGAAACCTTATGAAACTCGAGTAATATGGCTCTTGAAGTCTCATCCTCAAGTACTTAAAGCTTTTTATCGAATTTTCTTTGACAATTTTATCTATAATTGCATTTAGGGGAGACCGGGGCTTGTTGTCACACGGGTAAGTTGTCACACCTAGCATTTCTCAGTAACTAACTACTGACATTGGCTGTGGCTGCAACTAGTGATTATTTACATCATTTTATGCTTTTAGTATTGCTTTCGTGTTTATTGGTGGAGGACCGTGGTAGTTATAGCGAATTATCAATTTTTCGATCTGTGAGTAAATATTTCAAACGTAAGATTTTTTCTAATACTATTTTTTGTGATTATATTTTGACCGCCATTTTTTAACCAATCGGAGGACTTCGCCGATTGTTTGCATGACCGATTTTTAGGTTAGCTCTATTTATGTTTCCAGAAAAATTTCTTTTATCCAAAATGACTGCCTGGGGTTAGTTGTCACAAATCGCTTGGGGCAAGTTGTCATATATCCGGGAAAGCTGGGGAAAGTTAAAGCTCGAAAAAACGAATGCAATGCACAGAATGTAAAAGTTGGGCTCATGTTTTGTCCACCCCATGCCTTTTACATCTGTCAAAATTGTCAGAGAAGACAGCAATTAACTATTTTAATATGAAAAACAAAAATTACTGTAATCCAAAGTGTCTTCTTGTTCTAAAACAAAAATATATTTTTTTTACTATCTTTTAAAATAATTCTTACTTTTAATGCTATTTTTACTGGTTTACTAGTTTTAAAGTTGCTGCTTTGTGCATTTAAATTACCCGTGACAAAAATCTTCACCAACTTAAAAATCGATTAAAAATCACAGTTCATCATTTTCATTTACTAAATAAGATAGGTTGTCGAATGATAGGATAAAATAGAAATGAACTGTATAATATACGTAAATGTAAATTTCGTGACAACTTGCCCCGTCTCCCCTACTTCTTTCGCCGTTTTCTCTTCCTTCATCACTTTTGGAACACGACAAGCTTCTTATCTCTACTCATTTTGCTCTTGTGGCGTTTTAACATATGTCTCGAAAAGAAAGTCCTTCTGGACATCATTAAAGAAAGTCTTATTCTTTCCTGTTCTTGAAGTTTTTCAGCGAATTTTTCTTTGACAATTTCATCTGCAAGTGCGTTTACTTCTTTCGCCGTTTCTTCTACTTTCATCGCTTCTGGTTTACCAACAAGCTTCTTTTCGTTGCTCTTGCGGCGATTTTTAAAATTTTTCTCGGAAACAAAGTCTTTTTGGACACTATTAAAGAAGGTCTCATTATTTTCTGTTCTTGAAGATTTTTTTTTGACGAATTTTTCCTTGACGATCTTATCTATAATTGCGTCTACTTCTTTGGCAGTTTCTTCTTCCTTCATCACTCTTGGCATACTAACAAGCTTCTTTCCATTGCTCATTTTGCTCTTGCGACGTTTTAAATTTTTTTTCGGAAACAAGGCCTTTGTGGACATTATTGAAGAAGGTCTCATTTTTTTTGTACTTGAAGCTTTTCATTGAATTTTCCTTTGACAATCTCGTGTATAATTGCGTTTACTTCTCTCGTCGTTTCTTCTTCCTTCATCGCTTTTGTTATACCAACAAGCTTCTTTTCTTTACTCATTTCGCTCTTCTGGCGTTTTAAAAATTTTCTCGGAAATAAAGCCTTTCTGGATATTATTAAAGAAGGTCTCATTATTTTCTGTTCTTGAGGCTTTTCATCGAATTTTTCTCTGACAATCTCATCTATAAATGTGTTTACTGCTTTCAGCGTTTCTTCTTCCTTTATCGCTTTTGGTATACCAACAAGCTTCTTTTCTCTGCTCATTCCGCTCTTGCGTCGTTTTAAAAATTTCCTCAGAAACAAAGCCTTTCTGGACATTATTAAAGAAAGTTTCATAACTATTTGTTCTTGAAGAACTTATCGAATTTGACAATCTCATCTACAATTGCGTTTATTTCTTTCGCCGTTTCTTCTATCTTCATCGCTTCTGATTTACCAGCAAACTTATTTTCTTTTGTGGGCGTGTTCTGGTATATAATTTTTATGTAACACAACCAATAAAAACGAACGAATGAACAATATTAAAATCAATAAATAATTGATTTATTTGTTCGGTGTTTTGCTCTCCTTGGCCGATAACGTCTAGGCTCTTGAGATCGAAGTCTCTGGCAACGTAGTTACGGATGTTGAACACGGGGTTGGGCAGGAACTCAGGGTATCTTGCTTCTGCTTGAGTTCCACTTTTTCTGTTGTTCAACGGCTGGCTTTGATGACGTCGATGGACGGTGCGAAGTATAAATTTTGGTTGCCCTCGATAGGAGGTGGTATGTAGTGGATGCGTCCGACAGTTATCTGCACGGAAGACATTGTGTGTGTTACCCCTGACAAATACTTGCGCGGGAGGCTTAGAATGTTCTTCTGACACTTGAGTGCACGGAAGAGTGTGTGTGTGTGTGTGGGAGACTCCTGACGAATACTTGCACGGGAGACATCCAACGTCTCCCGTCTCTCTTCCAACACTTGAGTGCACGGAAAGGGTAGGTATTTGTGCGGGGCTCCTGGCAAATAGTTGTTCGGGAGGCTTTGGGTGAGTGCTCCTGACACTTGAGTGCTCGAGATCAACTGTGGTGGTGAGTGTTCTGACACTTGGAAATCGACGGAATCGACTCGTGTGGTGGTGAGTGTTCGGAATCCACTGAAGTTAAAGTCTGTGCTTTCGCTTTCATAGGTTTTTTCGTAGCGAGGGTGATGTCATTCTGCTTCATTGGTCTAAGAGTGTAAACGAATCATCGATTATCAGAGCTGTATCTCATTCGTTGGAGGGCGGTCTTTTTGTGTTTATTCCGGAGCGACCTAATTTGGGAATGCGATCTTATTTGCGGGTCAATCATGATCGAATGCCATTTTCTTTAGTTCGTCAAGGGGCGGCCTAAATTTTGTTTATTTACGACCATTTTACGACGATCGTCATCGTTGCTTTGTTACGCAAATGTCCAGGGTTGCGTTCACAATCTATAGTACCGAGAGCGTCTTGGGCGTGTGATCGCGTCTTTCTCACTCACGATTTTTAACATATTTTACGTCTCACTCATCCATTTCAAAACGACTTGTATTGACAAGACAATGACAACGGACGCACTTTTCACATCCTACTTTTAAGTAGGATGCTTAGAGTGGGCCCGTTGTCATGGAAATAACGTAAACAGAAGACGTTTTGAAACGGATGAGCGAAACGCAAAATATGTTAAAAATCGTGAGTGAGAAAGACGCGATTACACACCCAAGACGCTCTCGAAGCTATGATTGTGAACGCAGCCCTGATGACGCTTCACCCGAATTTGTTTATCTGACATTGTCTGACGTTGTCTATCTGATGTCTGTCATTTTGACGTTTCTCCATTTGACGTTTCTGACATCTGTCATGTTGACGTTTTGTTGTCATATCTCTGATGATGTGCTTCGTTGATCGCTGGGCAACGTGCAAGCCCCCACACTGTTCATTTCGTTTCTGCGGCGTTTTAACATTTTTCTTGGAAACAGGGTCTTTCTGGACATTACTAATGAAAGTCTCATTATTTTCAGATCAATTCCTAAAGTTACCAAACTGAGTCATCATGTATATAAATAAAATGAATAGTTTTTGAGGATATTCGTATTTAATTTGTTAAATTCGATTTTCAAGCTGTAAAGTGTATATTGTTGATTTTTTTGAATAACATTCTTCGTGTGGTTCTTGATTTTTTGGCAATTGCTGTTATAACTTTTAAATCACATTTATGCATAATATGAAACATTTATGAAAAATTTGTTACTAATTAATTTAAATAAAAGTGTCTCTAATTACGTTATGCTACAGGTGTTTCAATTATTCCTCTTTTAATTTATGTTTAATGCATTTTTTTAAAATAATTCAGTTCATTTGTAGAGTAATATAAATGAACCATAAGAAATCTAGAAATAAATTATCATTATCACACGGTACAAAGTTTATTTCAGGCGATCTTTTTTAAGATCTTATCAAAAAAATTCACATAAAATTATCTCGAATCTGACATAAATTGCAGGAAAAAAATTTGATGACTTACTTTCGCTTTGCTTCCCGATAATATTTGCTACACTTACGCAACTAAGTACACACATTTTGACACTGAAAAAGATGTCCCGAAAGCGGATTTGCATTAAAATCCCATTGAACCAGAACTCATTCAGCTACCATCGAATAGAAAGTGTCCGTTCGATCATTGCACGCTCAACTTGCGACCGTGCAAAAGAGTATTTGCGAGCTGCTCCCGTATTATTATCACATTAGTGCGTTCCAATAATTAAACGGGCAACTGCTCTTACTCAGGTCAAGGGACAATGGTGTGTAATCTTTGTCACAATAGAACAAGATCAAGTAGGCGTAAAAGCTCCAGCTGTTTGAACGGTAGCGGTTACTACGTGCAAACATTACACCTTTATACCATGGCGATTTACCCTAATGATCAGAAAGTTCAACTTTTTTTAATTGATGCAATTTCATGTTAGTTTTTTTATCTTGAGGAAACTGTCAATGTACAACGACTTTTATAATGATTTTTACAATTGTCCCATCATATACATATTGTGACAGATTTTTTTAATTCATATAATATGTAACAACAGCGAACCGATAAAGTCAATCTGTTGATCAAAACAATAATGATAACTTCATTCTGATTTAAATTAGCAGCACTTTAATTGATTGGTACTTGACGGCGTTAGCTTATTTAAAAAATTAATAAACTGATTTAATTTTATTGGGATCAGCTTATGTCATATAGATTTCATAAGAGTTCTTATACACGTACAGGGTGAAACCAAGAACAATTAGACGATTTGTAACTTAAATTACACCGGTCTGCGGATAGATAGCGGGTGATATTTTATATATATTCAAAGAGATACTCTTACGAATTGTATAGTACGCCCAAAATAATTAGTGTCCATTTTTAATTAAATGAGAGGCTTTTAATTAACAGAGCAACAATAATTGTTTTTTTTAATGTTTCAAAATCATCGTGGAAGGTGTTATTCTTTTTTTCTTCTTGTTTCTTTCATAATCCGCTCTTAATAGTCATCATTCATCATGCATCCAACGTTTCCATTTCTCGTCTGGTTTCAACAAATAATAATCACTCTTTCCAATTGGAACGTAGGTACCTATTATAATTTTGTATAAATTAGGTTTTCCTGGGAGACTATCTCATCTTTTTTTTGTAATTTATTTCTCCTCATAGACCTATTACCGTCACCTCAGGCTTTGCCAACATTTTTGAATACTGTTATTTAAACGGATTACTCAAATTTCTGAATAAAACTGATGTTCTGAATGAATACTAGCCAGCATGGTTTCCGTCTTTGCAGGTCTACTACTGCAGCTATGTGTATTCTCTCTATGATAATAACCCGTGAGCAAATAAAAATCAGATTAGAGCAGGCGGTGCAAAGAAAATGTATGTCTGTGATTAAATGAAAAGTCAATAAATTTGACAATTCATGATTGTATTACATTAATATTCAGTTAATCACAGACATACATTTTCTTTGCACCGCCTGCTCTAATCTGATTTTTATTTGCTCACTTTTTATTATCAAATACCCTGACGCAGGCGAGTGTTCTGTTGGGATACTCTGCGTTCTTAGCAGGACATTCGACTGTGTCAATCATGACTTATTTTATTAGGTAAGTTATCCTCCTGTGCCTTAAAGTGGTTATCATCTTTCTTAAGCAATAGATTTCAGTTTGTTGATGTTGTTTGTTGTTTCATAATGTTGACATTAGAAGTAGGAATGATTTTTATAGCTCATATTATAAGTACAAAATTTCTATAGAATCGCCTAATTCTCTGGGTCCAAGAATCTTCAATAATTTGCCGATGAATATCGAAGTATGTCTTAGTTAATTTAACTTGAAGGCTTCTGCGGCCGTCGTTCATGTTTGAATTGGCTTCCGGTTGAAAGCGCGTCACGTTGACTTCTTCTACTGTCGACGTTTCGTTCTCCATTGTAGAAGAACTTCCTCAGGGCTGCTACTGTTGTTGCTGCTGCTTCTCGTTGGTCGTTGAGACTAACAGAATGACAGTCTCAACGAGTGATAGACTGACAGTCTCAACGACTAACGAGAAGCATCAGCAACATCAGCAACAGCAGCAGCCCCGAGGAAGTTCTTCTGCAATGGAGAACGAAACGTCGACAGTACAAGAAGTCAAGGTGACGCGATTTCAACCGGAAGCCAATTCAAATATGTCTTAGTTGTGGGGCTTTCCGTTTCTTGCTGAGCAATGTTTCTACTCAGTTATACTCCTGTAGCCTAAATTATACATAAACTACAAATTTAACTTAAATTCCTGTCAACATACAATAAGTACTTATTTTGTTTATTTATTTGTGAAGTCTTACTTTTTAAAGCTGTTTCTTTTCTGAACATAGCTCACTCGCTCTTATATGACTCAGATAAAAATAAAATAAAATAAAAAAATTAAAAATTAAAAAACGTCCGACATTTAAACAGATTTTTACGAAGTAGGTACCTATTAAAAGTGCTAATAATAACGACGATTTTTTTTTAATTGCTTAAATAACGAAAACAAAATTATCTTTCAAATGGTGAAAGTACTCCGTAAAATATAAAATAAAAAAGCAGCATCATTAATTAAAAGTAATAGTTGTTAAATTTTTTTACAATAATTTACGAGGAATTTACTGATATTCACATTATGTGGACACATTCCTGAGTGAGTTAACACAAGCAAGAAGATTCAAACAAAAACCATTTCTAAATTGACCTTTTCCAGAAAAAAAAACCATTGGAAATATTACTCGCAGATTACGAGAATTGGTATTATTAACTTTCTTTGCATCAAGAGAAAATAACTTAAAATATAAACAATTAAAATTTTGACAACTTCCTCTGAAATGCGAAATACTCAGCTTGTTAGTTTTTCACATATCAAGTTCAAATTATTATTAGACCATAAAGCAGCAGCTTTCGCAATCATAATTCACAAATGTGTCTTGTTTGTTAAGAATGATATTTTAGAAAGAAATTCAATTTCTAGCAATTAGAACGAAGGTATAAAATTAAGGTCCTCACATTTGACAAATTTTTGAATTCTGGTTTTGAACTCGGCATAGAATTTCTAGAATGCATTATGTAAGCAATAAACATTGTCTTTTTTTTTGAAAAATGAATTTTTGTTAATAGAAGTGTTACTGAAAAGTTTTACGTAAATAGAACAAAAATAGAATATAAAGCTTGTCTTATATATACCTAAGGGAATCAGTTCATAACAAGTTCTTTCAACCCTCGAATTCGGGGTCGCCGAAGAGCAACAGTTTTAAAATCACCTATTTCGCACATCTGCCAAGAACGTCAACTTATACGTATAAAGGCGCCGCTACAAGAGCGTCTCTTATCTGTCGGCTTGTTCATCAAAGTTCGGAGCGGGGTCTTTCTTATCGCTTATCACCTCTCCATGTTCTGGAGTGCATATCTATTTTGATTTTTTAAAACAAATATTGTGTGATCCTTTGAGTACCATTATTATTACCGTCGCTGCAGACCAGCTCCAATTAGCTAATTTAGCTTTTGATTGAATGACCGTTTCGATTGTTTATAAATAAACCTTGCACGCGCTTGTACCGATAACGTAGACACAATTAGAAACTTTCGCGAACGTCAAACGTTAAATCACGAGGCATCTCGAAACGGGACTATTTTTAGAGTTGCATTCTAAATTTAGCGGATTAAAGCCGATGACAATTTAAAATTTTGTTGAATTAAAAAGCAATGTGTCATCTTCATTTCAAGCAGAAGTAGTGATTACAATCAGGATCGAATTCATAAAATTTATTACTTTCAAAGTATCTCAAAATATGATTCAAGCAAAAAATAACAATTTGAGTTACAACTATTTACTTCCAATCGAAGATATTTTAACACATTCCGATTTTGTGGACAATTCTCAAGCTGCATTAAATTATTTATAATCGAAAAACAAGCAAACAAAACATGATAATTCCATATAATTCCACACTTTAGAGTAACTTCCAAAATCTTTTGTTTGTAGACATTTTCTGAAGCAGTCATACCTAAAAAGGCAATAATGTATTACAATACCTGCTTTATTTTGAAGAACCGACTATAATGATTCTCGGACTTTGCAATAAAATTTCCCACGGTTTTGCATAAAACCTATTGATTACAAAAAAAAATGTACAGTTCATATTCTTAGTACAATCATGCTGATCGATTAATTGAGAAGTTTTTTAACTTTTATATACCTATCCCCTTTTAACTTTCGTGAAACAGCTTTGGCGCTTGCAGTCGGAAGTCATCTCGTGTTCTTAACTTCGATTAATTATATGAATCCCAACTTCTTCTTCTTTTCGAATCCTTTGTACCTTCATCAGGGTGTCGGGTATAAGTTTTTTTCATGCTGAAACCCATTTTTTCCATTCAGCTCCGAATTTGGCTAGTTTTTTCATTTCTTCTCTATTCTTTCTTCCCAACTTTTCCTTCGTCTTCCTTTACATCTTTCCCCTATTCTTTTCCTATTATTGTTTCATTTCGTTTTCTTTCCCAATTAGTTATTGTTATTCCTGTTATTTTACTTATTCTATAGCTGGTTGCTTTTTCTCATGTTTTTCTTAATTGTCCACGAATCACTTGCGCATGTTATCGTTTGGTCGTACCATTACAAAGTATACTTTGTATACTTTTATGTTCTTGCTTATTTCATTGTTTCCAAAAATTGCTTGTAGAGGGCAAAAACTGTCTTTTCGGCCGATAAGGTCATGGCCACAGTTTTTTTGGGATTCCAAAGGTGTTATTGATTATTTAAGAAAAGGAAAAACGATAACAGGCGAATGTTGTGCTGATTTGCTGCACGTTTTGATGTCGAACTTAAAAAAAAACAACCGCATTTGTTGAAGAAAAAAGTGTTGTTCCGTCACGATAATGCGCCGCTGTTGCTAGAAGAAAATTTGTAGTATTGCGTTACGAATTACTGCCTCATCCGTCATATTCACCAGACCTGGCTCCCAGTGATTTCTTCTTATTTCCAAAATTAAAAAAATGGCTCGGTGGAAAGCGATTTCAGACAAATGAAGAGGTGATATCCGAGACAAATGTATATTTTGCTCAGTTGCCAAAAGATTACTTTTTGGATGGTTTAAAAAAATTGGAAACTCGCTGGGTTAAGTGTGTAGATTTGCAAGGAGATTATGTCGAAAAATAAAATATATTGTTTACGGTAAAATAACTTTTTTATTGGAGAGTCACTCTTTTGTCAAACCGCCCTCGAAAGCTCCGAACTAATTTGCACACACGATCCGTACCATCAGTATAACCTTGGGGCTGCTTCATATAAATATCTTCTTCAAGCGTTCAGTTGAGAAAAGCGGTTTTTACGTCAAATTGCTTCATACTCCAACCACATTGGACAACAACACCAAAAAGGGCTCTCATAGTCTCAAATCTGGCAACGGGACTAAAAGTGTCAGTGTAGTCGATCCCTGGTCTTTGACTAAAACCCCTAGCCACTAATCGCGTTATATACCGGATTACTTCTTTGTCTTTACGGTGAAAACCCATTGGTTATCAATAACCTTGGCTGTGGAAGATAAGTCAACTAGTTTCTATGCATCATTCTTGTGCATTCATTCATTGCAGTTTTCCATTTCATAACATCATCGGATTGAATAGCCTCCTCATAGTCCTTTGGAACTTCTCTAAGTAACATCATCCTTGGTTGATGTAACGTCTTGGCTTCTGGGATTGCTTGCCTATTTCTTAGATGTAAGGTCTTTCTTCATTATCAGCAAGATCTGCTAATTTTCTTAATTAACATGATTGATAAATGTCATCTTCATTGTTGACGTCTTCAGCATTTGCAGCATCGTTATTTGGTTCTACAAAATATCCGTCATCTTCAGATGAAATATCCATCATTTTTGAGTAATCTTTCTTCACTGGTTAAATTTGAGGTCTCTGCAGACATACACTAATTCCTTATCAGAAAAGTAGACCCGATAACCGCAGTCTACATATCTAACTATCAATCCTCTAGCCGATTTGGCATCGAAGTTCTTTCGCTTTGGCGGTGGAATCCATGCGAAACATTCTGTTCCAAAAATTCGTAAGTGGTCAAAGCGACTCTTCTTTTTCAAGAATAATTCCATGGGACACTCCCTTTTTATTTTTGTTGGAGCAGTTCGGTTCAAAGTGTAAGTTGCAACAAGAATAGCTTCTCCCCAAAATTATTTTGGTAAATGAGGTGCCGAATGAAGCCATCTCACAAAGAATTCTATTTTCTCGCTCCGCAACGCCATTTTACATTTAAAAAATATGATACATTTAAACGAAGTTACATTTTCAATGATTTACTGTGAAGAATACTAAAAATTATAACCTTTATCATTTATGATTAAAAAAAAAATATAACCTTTTTGAAAGACACTGTATAAATCATTCAGCACAATCCATTTTGTTGATATCAAGGTCAAAAGTAGAGTACACAAAATTTTCTACAAGTTATTTTTTGCTTTATTCTGTTAGTTAGTTCTGTTGGCACCCAAAATTTAATTCGAAAAAGAATGAGTCTTGCCATAATAGTTTTTTTTATTAAAGATTACAACTACCACAACAGATGGCTTTAATCAAATTGACACAGATTGGATACAATTCATTTCTCCATCTCCGTGGCCCTGTTATCCTGTTGCTGCTGTCTGCTATTTACCATCATCATTTTACTTTTTTCTAAATTTATTTCCATTCTTTTCCTTCAATCTCCTCCACCCATATGCTGACCAGTTCTTTCGTCCTTTTTGTATGTTTATCTGCAATTAAGGCTGTGTCACCTTGTACACATTAAATTATCTGAGCGTTTGAGCGTATACCATACGCTCAAACGCTCAAACCAACGGTCACCACAGTGGTTTAAAAATGTTATAGCAAGTGTTCGAAGTGACGTCCATTAATGAGACACATGCGAGTACGGCGAAGAAGCGATTCGCATTAGTATGTTGCGGTTAGCACAAATACTGTCGGCCGCGTTGTAAATACTCACTGTTAAGTCATTTAATGTGTTTATGGGAATGGCCTACACTATTTGCTTCATGTGGCCCCACAAAAAAATCACAGGGATTTAAATCAGGAGGCCACCACATGAACTCGTTTCGGTCAATCTATTTTCCTGGAAAGCCTTCGTCGAGTCAGATTCTAACACAAATTGTAGGTATTGAGTGCTGGAGCCCCGTCATGAGATAAACCACTAATTATGAAAAATACTGCAAGCTCAATCGAATGCCTCAACCATTCTCCAAATATTAAACTGTTGTTAGCAAATAATACAGAGCAATAAACTACAAGAGTCATAAGTATAGACAAATTCTTTGCTCCATTTCAAGATATCTGCGGTATAATTATTACGACAACAAAACAAATGCTTTTATTATCTTCTGTAAAAACTTTATTGCAATGCGTTTTTTTTTAAATTCCAGCGGAAGTTTTACCAATACGACTATCATAATAAATACTTCCTTCTTCTTGACCTATCTCAATTCATAGTCGTACTATTAATTCTTGTCGGATTTTCAAGAGCGTTTTTCCCAGCTGTAAATTCGAATTGCTTCCGAGAAATTTTGCGTTACGTTTCACTCATCATGATCTCTTATGGCCTCGAATTTCTGCACTTATGTAAAAAAGCACCTGATACCAAGATCTGGGTGATCCTTATATCTTCCACTTCTAGTTCTGCTAAAGTCCTTCATATATACCTACTGTCTTTTAATTGGGTCAAAAGATGCTCTTATTCCAACTACGCCTTCCAAATAGACGCATTATTCCTTTCGTTCTTTTCCGGTGATTTTTGTAAGAAAATATTGTTTTGTATTCATGAGTCGCATCACTTTCCTAATCGTCTCCGTATCTTACAATTAGATGTGTGAGAAGAGACTTTATTCTTCTTTGGCATCGACCTTTTGGTATTTATATTCAAGGCAGCATCACGTTTACATCTATGCAACATACTTTGGAAATCTTCATGTATCTCCGATTTAGACTTTTTAGAATTTTTTCTGTCTAGTTAATTACATGGGGAGTATAGATTTGACCTGGACTTTTTAAATTTCTGGCTGATAACAGTGAACAATATCCAAATTTACTTCGTATAACACTTATATAGGGTGAATGACAATTGTTCCGACAAAAAGACGCATAAGAGAATTGATATCATAAATTACGGGAAAAATGTTTAAAAAGTTCTTTTGAAGAGTTTATAATTAATCAAAAAATTACCCCCAAAATCAAGCTGGGGCACTGCGTAAGAAATACGACGCCACGTTTTATAAACGCAGCAGTATAATAGGACTATAAATTTTATGATTATTATTTTATTGATTTCTTACCTGCACACAATGCGACCTTGACACATATCTCAATTTCGTTTTATTGCACGTTTAACAGCTGGGAACGGAAGTCTGAGTTGTTTCTTTTAAGCGACGTAATTATTAGTACTTTCTAAAATAACTGGAATTGCGTATGAAATGTGGGTAACAATTCGCAAATAATTGTGTAAATAATTGTTTGTTAATTCGTGCGGATTATTTACTAGAGCCGAATATACCAGTTACTACATCTACAAAAAATATCGCAAGGATTTAAATCTGGTGATTGCAGGGATCCGACAGGCAACTGTAAAATCTTTCGTCTCGTTATCGCACGGAGATAATAAAGATACAGTTGTTTTAAACATCGCTAGTATTATGCGTAAAGTTTTTGATCAAATCGCGTATGCGAATGCATGTCACAGATTACGAGAAAATGTATAAAAAGTTCTATGGAACAGTTTGTATTTAGAGTTAATAATTTTCACTTCTGACGAAGCAGTCGAACGACTGCGAAACGTAAAGTGTATAGTTGCGCGATTTAGTGTCCGCTTAGAAGATTTTGTGATACGAACAGTGTGTAATTTTAATTATAAAAAAAGTAGGTATGTTTAGCCTAAAACGCAAATTCACAGCGTACGTATTGCTGTCTTATCTTCGGTCTAAGATACACCTACATTATTTTTGTGCAATAACTACTCGTAGATTTTTCTCTAATTCTTATTTTTACTTTTGTACGGCTTATCTTTTATCTCTTTTGGGCTTAGATTCTCTTTGGCTTATTTATTTTTGTTCTTCCTCTTTTTTATTAAATCTTCATTTTATATTTTATTTTCTTTTCTCAGTAAAATAAATTTCTGTTTTTCTGTTTTTAATAATTTAGAATCAACGAACTCGCATTCAAGCCGTTCTAAATTATTGTAAGTTTCGAATTTTAAAATATTAATCTTTGTTTTATTTTAAATAATCTAAAATCGACGAGGTAAGTGCCTTTTACTTATAAATTATAACTTAAAACGTTCTAACCTAAATTACAGTATTAGTTCCATTTTTTCCAAAATTAAAAATCATTCCTCCCTTTTAAATAAACCAAAACTTTTTTGTAAATTTACTAAATTAACCGTTTTCTCTGAAAGTTTATACCAAACCAATTTTTCTCTTGCTAAAACTAAATTTAACTTCCAGTGTCCACATTCACTTCACTTATTTTTGTTCTGTTTTTAGGTTCTCCTCCAGCAAACCTAGGTAATCCACTTGGACTCCTTCTATTTTGGCAGAATTGAGCCGCACTCTGCGTCCATCTTCCAGATAGACGAGTCTCCTCCTTCGTCTCTGCTTCGGTTGGAATTTAATAGGCCAATATCTTGCAGTCAGTGGAGGCCCAGGCTTTTTATGGAACTTCTGCATCATCTTGCAAAATTCGTCCCACGTCCCTCGTCTCTTGCAGAACTGTCTCTGCCCAGTTCGTTTCTTCCTCCGTAACGGTAATTACTATAGTTTCGGTACTGCTCATGTTTTTCTCAATATTTCACTTTCACTACTGTACTGTCTTTTGTTTCTTGTTTTAACCTTGTTGTTAATTCTAAAATTTGAACTTTATTATTAAAGATAATGAAATTTCAATAATTTTGTTTTCTTAAATCTCTTCATTTTCTTTATGATTTAAATATTCATGATTTAAATATCACAGCAGTAACATTTTACGATACTTACTAAGAATAAAGCTTGTAAAACTTGATCTTACATAGCAGACGTGTTAAACTGCATACAGACAGCATGTCTCGAGATGTGTTGCATACGACCTCGGGTGTCGATTCGAATGCTGTCGGTACTCAGTGTAGACGTAATATTTTATATCCAAATTCTTCGAGCCACTGGATCAAAACTGATTATAATATTTTAAATTCTGGTGATAAATTCAATTGAAATTAAAATGAAAGAAAAATACTAGGAATTCTTAACACGGAGATTTAAATTGTTTTTCGATTTAGTGATTTATTTGTTTACCTGTCAAACCACATGTTAAAAGTGGAGCTGTTGTGATCCTGTGCATGGAATAATCTGTTTCAGGTGATTTGCATGCTTTTGTCAACTAAATATTTTGTAGTTTTAATTTCACGATGTCGGGCGTTGACCTGTATAGTTGATAAGTACCAAAGACTTTGTTTTATTTCCATAAATATTGACAATTGTATCAAACATGTTTGTCGGTGATGAATCTAGTTCTGTTGGACCGCGAATTATCATTAAATTTTTATGTGGCGAGGTCGAGAAACCTGGAACGAATTATTAATACCGTTGATAAACCTTGGGTGCACAATTAAATCTCAGAAAGCAAACAGGGTGGTATGAAATGGTTTTTTCTCTGTAGGTATTTGCAAGTTGCCTGATTATTGGGATAAGTTTATACTAAAGAAAGGACATTATTTTGAAAAATAAAATTTGTTTCATTAACTTTGTTGTCATTGTATAAGAGAGTCTAGGTCAAATCTCTACCCTCCTCGTAATTATCAAAACAAAAAAAGTAATTTTATTTCTTGCTAAATTAAAAACAAACATTATTTCTGAAAATTTTCAATCTTTTTCTTTCCTATGGATTCTACAACTGGTCAGTAGTAGCACGTCAGGAGTTAAAAGTTAGTTAGACGATTATGTAACCACTCCCTATCAAAGAAAATTAGTAATTCATTCCACTCTTCAAATTTATTTGATCTTGTGATCACGACATGCATAAATTCGGACTTTGATAACAACGATCTCGCGGTGAAGTAGCAGAGCTTAACGAGAAAAGTAATAAGTAATAAGAGTACGGGAAAAATACTAATTAATTAATTAGCTTAATTAAATTGTATCAGGAGCAGATACGGGATGAGAGGATTGTTGACCTATGTATGTAATGAAATTGTACAAAAAATTTTGAAACAGTTTTCATTAGAATTACGTCGTATTTTTTTTTTCGTGGTAGGAAACTATGTATATCCGGCAGGGTATTCTGACCTATGTTAACTATCACGGACCTGACAAGAAAACAGAAGGGAAATGATATGAATAAATTGTGTTCGAAAGTGCACAGTCACGGCAGTACTCTCTGCTTTTAGTTAAAACTATCGAGATCCGCCTCCTCCATCAAAGTCCGTGCATGGTTGCAGCGGTGTGTGATTACGTACCGCTAATGCACTCACATCAACTCATCTGTCTGCACCCTAGTCACGGTTATCTCAATAGCAATCGACGACTTCTACAGATCAAAGAGATTAACTATTCTGAAGACGGACTTTTTGCCGTCGAATTTCGCCACGAGCTCATCAAGATTACTCGGAAACTGACATATCCTCAAATCTAACTATATTATCGGAATGAAAAGTGAATATTTTGTTGCACCATAATGATTTCTACGTTTTTTACAGATTTTACTTTCCGATATTTTCCACATTACATTACGACTCAAGCAACAAAATAAAAAATAAACTCGTGTTCAAGATTAAAGAAAAAAAATGGTAACTTTGAATTTTTGCAATTACTTTTTGACACGAGAAAATGTCAAAGCAAATCAAAGCTTTTCTTTTAGAATTCTGCTTTAAGCAGGGAATACACGATCCCACATGTCTTAACACATGTACGCGCGTACTTACATGTTCGCCGAACATCAACGTGCGTGTGTTGGCCCGAAAAACGCTTCGAACATGTACGCACATACAAAGAGTCCGTCGAACTTGTTTTCTGGTTTTCCTGAAAACAAGTGCGTGCGTTGATGTTTGCACGTACATGTTCGACCATGTGGTTGCCAAACGCACATGTTCGTCACGGACATATTCAGTACAGAACGTCGGCGTCGTGCATACACTTTTCCACAGCACCTCAAAACAGCCAATTTTTGATTTTTAATAAATAACTTTCCGGCAATGTGTGGTGGCAGATCGTGCAATCGGAACTATTAAACTGGGGATTTATTACAACTTTATCACTTTCACTTTTTTTTGTATTTTTGTTTTACTGTAATAGCGCACGCCACTGCCACCAAACATAACTTTTCAGACATCGTTTTGGTTGATAACTGGACTATGATGTCTTAAGACATGTTCGATCGTGTGTAGTATGGTACTATTTGACGTTGATGTTCGGCGAACATGTACGCGCGTACATGTGTTAAGACATGTTGGATCGTGTATTCCCTACTTTAAGAAGGGAATGAAACTGAAAAATGGTGAATGTCAATATTTTTGTGTTGCTTCTTTTGAAGAATTTCAAGAACATTTTAACACCGAAGCAAAAAGTCATTCGTAGACTTTAATTGAGTGTCATTTTTCAAATTTAAAGAAGTAAGGAACGACATGCTTCTCTTTGACTAATTTTTTATTCAATCGCTCTGTACAATGTAAATTTTTTGATTTAATTATAGCAGTAACTTTGTATTTTTTTGGTTATCAGAGCTTTCCGTCCAATATTCTCTTTTTATAGTGAAAAGCTTTTTAATGTACGCTAAACTTTCACTAAATTTTCGTAACTATTATATTTAACCCGAAGAAGCTGGCAACGTACAAGGTTAGTTTTATTAATGTAAACCCCCATTTATTATTATAATTATTAACCGATGCAAAAAAAGAAATTCGGCCCTAATGGAATGAAGAAACTGGTCTAATTCTATCTAGGCAATATTGTCAACAATGGTTACACAAATCCGGCTATGGTTTTTATAGAGTAAATATCATTATTGCACTCAATACTCATTTAAATTTGAGAACCTAAGTTATAATATATTTTATTTTTAAAAAGGCGAAATAAAAACCACTGTTTACCGAAACACAAAAGAAAAAACGTCTGAACTGGGCAGAAGGTCAAGTTATATGGACCGAAGAAATGTGGAGCCAAATAATTTTTAGTGATGAATCAGGGTTTGATGTCTGTGTTAATGATTGTCGAAAGAGAGTGATCAGAACAAAATTCGGGGCTTTCTAAAAAAACTGTTTTAACGAACCATATGATTTGGGGACGTATGTCCAGCAAAGGTTTAGGCAAACTGGAGTTTCTTGATGGTATCATAAACGCAGAAAAATATTAAGAGGTTTTAAAAAGAAATCTCCTGCAGATTGCAAGCTTGCAGTTCGGAATAGAAAATTTCTATTGTCAACAGGACGAAGCTTCGTGATACACGGCCAAATTTACAAGAAAAGTTGTTCGGGGACAATGATGTTAGTGTTGGCTTGGCCCTCAAATAGCCCCGACTTAAATGTCATCGAAACTCTACAACATGACATGAAAAGACCTTGCGAAAATTCCCCAACGAACAATTCCCGGACTAAAGGCTAAAATACAAGAAATATGGAATTCTTTCACCCACACTATATTATGAACCCTTAGTAGATATTATGACGGAAAGGATCCAGGGTGCAATAAAATCCAAAAGTGACCTGTGTTAATTTATTAAATGTTAGATTCACCCGAATATTAAATTGTCGGCATAATTTATAGTTTTTCTTTAAAAATCTGATTTCTATTATTATTATTAGAATAAAACTTGTTTTCAATAATTTATTAGTTACTGTTAATCAATCTTTTTGTTTATTTCTTTTTATGTTAAAAGTTTTAAACATTTTCTTATGAGTTAGAGAACAAGTTTTATAAAATCAGTTCTTGTCCGAATACTTAATTGTTAGGGCTCGTATACACGCTAAACAAAAAAGTATATATTTTTTTATGGAAAAGCCTGTTTTTAGAAATTTCGATTCTTTACTAATCTGATAACAAATATACCGGGTCGCTAAAATGTATGGGACACAGCTAAATATTTTCAGAACGGTTTATCAGAACTCATTGAAATTTGACACACAGTTAAGAAGTGTTTAAATTCTATCATCAATTTTCCGCCGCCATTTATTTAGGAAATATAAGGCCAACTTGATGTTTCCCAAATAGCAAGAGGTAAAAAGATATTCTTCAAAAATTTAAAAGAGATACATTCGTCGTAGAAAGTTTGCCCTGTGTGAATTTGATTCCATTCTCAATGTAATGAAAGAGGAGTTACTGAAAATGTTATTTAATGTTTTCAAACTAGAATGAGATGAACTGAATAAACTTGAAGGCTTTCATTGTCCTCCATCTTCTTCTGGCGACGTCACAAATTCTTCTTTCTGCCGACGTTTCGGCTTTTCCTTAGGAACTTCAGTAGCAGTAACCATGAGGAAGTCTTTTTGCAAGAAATTATTATTAGAGGACCATAGTCTGAAATCTGTGGAATTTTTTTTATAAACAGAAAACTCAAGATATCGCACATCGGCTGTAAGAGTGTTGTAACTCAAAACTGCAAAGATTTCGTCACATGCAAAAACTCTTAAATTTTTTCCATCAAAATTCGAAATTTGGAGCAAAATTGTTTTATAACCATATCTTCAACTTCTTTAGATTAACATGGTGTTTTTGAAATGATTTATTTCTTATTATTGTTATTTTTTGGGAGCGGACATGAATCAAAAATTCTGCGTTGTGTCACTCTTGCAGCCAGTTATATGTACATACTTTGAAGAAATTAAATTTTATTTATTATATAATAGGAAAGTTTTAAGCTAAAATTGCATTCGGCGAATTTTCCAGACCTTATTATGTAAATAATAAGAAAGTTTTAAGCAAAAAGTGCACTTGGCGAATTTTCCAGACGTTATTAGAGGGAATTTCGAAAAAACACCGTTAATTAAAGAAAAAGGATAATCATTATCTTGATTATCAGTTTTTTTTTCTTGTAAGAGGGTAGTAAAAAATATAAATGGTTCTATTTTTAAAAGAAACATTTAAATGTAAATGGTTTTGATTTAATGGAAACAAAGAGTGAAAAGTAATGAATCTGCCAGAATGAGTAAGTTTTTAATACCAATCTACTATAATTAAAGTAGACTCTTGTCCGATGAAAATATATATTAAATCTTTTAATGGACATATTAAAAACGCATAACGCTCAACGTTTCGCTCCTGACGAAGCTTGCACATCTCTTACTATAAGTGCGCCTTCCTCATTGGTTTCAGTTTCTTCATTCAGTATTTCCCTAAAATATTCTCACCATCTTACCCTTACTTGCTTTTCTTCTCCTATTAAATTCCTCTCTTTATTTCTAATGTATATCATCTGAGTTGGAAACGCTTTCTTCTCATTTTTTACTTCTCTATAGAAGTTTCGAATTTCATTTCGTTGAAAATAATCCCCTATTCTTCTTATATGTCTTTCTTTGTCCTTCATCTTTCTCCTTTTTCGTTTGTAGTGCTTTGATTCTCAGCCTATTTCTTTCCTTAGTCCTCTTTTACCACCAACCCGTTTTTTACTTCTCTATAGAAGTTTCGAATTTCATTTCGTTGAAAATAATCCCCTATTCTTCTTATATGTCTTTCTTTGTCCTTCATCTTTCTCCTTTTTCGTTTGTAGTGCTTTGATTCTCAGCCTATTTCTTTCCTTAGTCCTCTTTTACCACCAACCCGTTTTTTACTTCTCTATAGAAGTTTCGAATTTCATTTCGTTGAAAATAATCCCCTATTCTTCTTATATGTCTTTCTTTGTCCATCATCTTTCTCCTTTTTCGTTTGTAGTGCTTTGATTCTCAGCCTATTTCTTTCCTTAGTCCTCTTTTACCACCAACCCGTACCTTTAGTTGACTTCCTGATTGGGATCGACTTATTAGTTGCTTCTTTCATTATTTGCTCTATTCCTTCCAACTCTTTTTCTAATTATCGTATTCCAAGAAACTCTATCTACTCACAATATCTATTGTTTTCCTGTACTTAAATTGTACTTCTGGCTTCAGAAATTCTAAACTTAATTTAACGCACTTTCTTTGTTGTTTTTTGCTGCTATATGTTTTTTTAATTTTAGACATATTTCGACCAAAAAGTGATGTAAGTTGATGTCTGCTCCCCTACATGATTTCACGTTTATAATCAAATTTTCGTGACACTTATCTATTAGTACGTGGTCATTTGGATTAATATGGTATCCATCTGACGAGGTCCATGTTCCTTTGTATATCTCTTCTGTTTTGAATTTAGTAAAATTGAATTTAAGGGAGATCCCATAGGAGCACCAGAAATTTGGTTGTAAAAATTGTTGTTGTATGAAAATAACTATGTACGAGTATTAGTAATCTAAAAAAAATTAAGTTATAAAAGAGTTTTATTTTATCCCAGTCTTAATCAATAGTTCCTGTGATAGACAATACAATAGCTTTGTTCAGGGAACAGTTCTGGACCAGTTCGGAACTATCAAATTCATGCATTCATGAACTCTGTTAATTCTGTTTACTTGTAACAAAACAGCTTCGCTCTCACTCAATTATTCTAGTCTACCTCTGCACAGCGTGAATAACCGAACTCAGCTATAAAATCTAATAAGTGTAGCACCACTTCTTTTGACTACTTGATAAATTCTGAATAATTCGGATCCCAATTCAAAAGAAAGAGATGTGCCAATACATAAAGATTTCTGGGAGAGGATATATGTAGGGCTGGGTCGATGTATCGATATATCGATACGTATCGATACGCCAGCTGTATCGATACACATTTTCAGCTGTATCGACGTATCGCATATCGATACGTATCGAAATATCGATACGAATCCAAATATCGGATATCGAATATCGATACGTATCGAAATATCGGATTTCTTATCATAAGTTTAAGCAATAACCTTAAACTAAATTCATTTTATTTTACCTTTTAGAAGATATTTAGTTTATTGCAATTTTCTCGAGACTTGGAAAACTGGTCTTAACCGGTTTTTGCATCAAAGTTTTAAACCTCTGTTCAATATTTCGAAACGTATCGATATATCGATACATATCAATCCAATATTTCGATACACATCGATACATATCGGTAGCCGATACTCGATATGTATCGATATTCGATATATCGATACGTATCGATACAGAAATCGTATCGAAATTCGATACACAATTTCCCGTATCGCCCACCTCTAGATATATGATCGAAGAGTGTCTAAAAATTTTTATTCCTGCAGAAACTAGTTTATTGTTTTGGTCCGATTTGACTACTTCACAATTACACCAAGAGAATATATGAATATAAGAATGCCGAAAGTATAACTTTTGTAGCCAAAGATATGAATCTGTCAAATTATCGTATCTAAACACTTTAATTTTTCTGACCTCAAGACTAGGGCTGGGTCGATGTATCGATATATCGATACGTATCGATACGCCAGCTGTATCGATACACATTTTCAGCTGTATCGACGTATCGAATATCGATACGTATTGAAATATCGGATATCGAATACCGATACATATCGAAATATCGATACGTATCGAAATATCGGATGTCGATACGTAACGAAATATCGAATATCGATATACCGACACGTATTGAAATATCGAATTACAGACTATCTAAACATTTTATTTATTTATTTATATTTATATGGTCGAATATTCGGCGTTATTATTTAAACTTATTCCAGATCTATTTTTCATCTCGTATTTTTTAAGCCTCTGTTCAATATTTCAAACTTATATTTCGAAATGTTTCGATATATCGATACATATCGATCCGATATTTCGATACATATCGACACGTATCGGTAGTCGATACTCGATACGTATCGATGTATCGAATATCGATATGTATCGGTACCCGATACTCGATACGTATCGATATTCGATATACCGATACTCGATATAGAAATCGTATCGAAATTTGATACACAATTTCCCGTATCGCCCACCTCTACTCAAGACTATTGAATGTTCCAAGAAAAACATTTTTTTTAGAAATACTCGTGACTGTGATAAACTCGTTGCATAAATAATTCTACTTCCTGAAAACAACCTCTACTAATAATTATGAACATAAAAGTTTTCAACTGAAGCCATGGTTTTTCTTCAGACCCATCATTAAATTTTTTACAGTATCATCATTATTGTTCCCACTATGTTTAACACGTAAAGTGCTGTTGTGTGTTTGGATGAACCACCATTTTTTAAGAAACTGACCAGCCGTATTAGCCTTGGTGGATTAGCCTTGGTGCGTTGGGTCGAGTTGATCCACCAAGTCAATGTTCTGCTTATAGAGAGTTGTTCTTAGATGCATTAGGATGTGTATACTGCATTTGGTCTATATCTGGTGGGTTCACGTAACCCACCAGAGCCAAATTAAAATATTTATGGAGTAAATGGATTGCTCAGATTTTTTATAATGGTGGCACTTTACGTGTTAAGTCATTTTTTAAGTCCTTGCCTGAAATGCATAGTAATTCAATTCTCAATTTTGGTAATTTAGAGAGAATTGAATGGGATGGTTCCCGAATTATTGGTAAACAATTACGTGGCCATCTGGAAGGTTACAGTATATTGCCTAATGCCAAGTCAGGATTTAGACCTGGCTATAGTTGTAAGACTGCATTGTTGGATATTGTTGATGATTTATTACGTAGTTTTGATCATGGACTTTAGAATTTAGAAGACCAATTGGCAGTAAAATTTGGACATAATGTACTATGTAAGATCTTTGGAAAGGTATGAGTTGAGCAAGAATAGTATCGTGGAAGAACAAATCAGAATTTATATGAATGTTTAAACGTCATCCAACGTATTTAGTTAGAAAGAATAAGAAGATTTGAGCAAGTGAGCCAAATGTCAGAAGACAGACATACGGAAAGTGTACTAGTAGAAGGAAGTAGAAGAAAAAGGAAAGGAAACAAATAAAAAAGTATGAAGTATAAAAAACTGAGGATTAATAATTGAAGATACAGACACAAAGTCGAACAATTTGAAAGGAATTAATCAAAAATCATTTACCTTAGGATTTAATCCCGAAGTCTGAAGTCTTGTAGGGCTGTCGGTTTTAAAAGCGCTATAAAAAGTTTCCGATCGACAATAATTACGCGATTTATTTGTGATTTGCGCATTTTGTAAATAAATATGAAGAGACTGGTTCTTGAGTGCTCACATGGACACTCCAGTAAATTACGACTCAGATTTCTTATCTATGAAGTATATTTTGAGAAACACTCTAATTTTTTTTTTTTCAAGAAAGCTGTGCAAACATTGCAGAATTAGTAAAAGTGGCATATAATTGTGTCTGTGCGCGTTTCTAAATCGGTTTACATTCATTGAAGGTAATCAAAGTGAACGAGTTTACAAAGTTTTTGATCTTCCTCGTGAAATTAATCAAAAAATGTGCTACTACAAAAATATAACGTTTTCCTAATTAATAATTCAATAATAATAAAAGTTATTTTTATTTGTATCAATAAAAAACAAAGTAAATTCAAGGGTTTCGTCTACAATTCAATTTGCTTTAGAATAATTCAAAAAATAAATTACTTTTTAATATACTCTTTCACTTTCACTTCATATTCACGACGAAATTTTGCTTATACTTTTCTCAATCTGATATAATATGAGGAATTTATTAAGAGTAATGTAAATCAATAAATAAAATACCTGATAGTTATAAATAAGTACCTGGACTGGATAATAAATAGCACAGAAATAGCAAGTAACGAGATCAAGCAGCAAGCTGAATGTAACAGGAAAGGTTTTTTGAGCAGCAAAAAAACTATCGATATAATTAATTATTATGTGAATTAACCTGTTTGTATAATACATGTTCACAGAGAAAGTCAGAAACTGTTACAATTTGCAGGCGTTGATAAAGACATTTAGTTTTCTCACTAGTTTCAAAATTTTTCGAATAATAAGAGTTTCATTTCAACTTATTTTGTTACATAAGAGCAAAAACACTTTAGTGATTGTTGATTAGTAATACGTTTCACAACTTTTTTTTTATCTTCTACTGAATCATCAGTATGTAAATGGATAACTCATTCGAGCTAAAAAAAGATGTTCTCCGAAATATTCTGTTACTGTCCACTCAATATTATAATAGAAATTCACGAAAGGAAAGTGAATAAACAGTTAAATGAAATATAATACGCAGGAAAAATTGAATTCAATAAAAATTTCAATTATAATTGACTTTATAATTTAAATGTCACACTTCTTTATTTGTATTATTACTATTATTAGATACAAACGGATGTATATTATTATGTAATTAAATATAACATAAATTATAAAATTGTATATTGGAAATATATCGTTATCCAATTTTCTTTAAAAAAATATACAAATAATATTTTTAGAGCGAAAACCCTTACTTTTATACTTATTTTTATACTAAATAATCTTTAGCGCTAAAATAGTAGCAATACTACAATTTTGGATTGATTTTTAATTATTTATCGTCTATTACAAGTTTTGTTATAAAAGCCTAAGCTTTGGTTTGCTTATATTTTCTCACATTCCTTATATGGGTACATGAAAAATTTGTAAACCATTTGAAAATTTGATAAGATTTTTTCTTAATTGTAATAAAATCATCTTTACTTTTTTGAATGATATAAAAGTGGTTACAGTACAATTTCTCAAAACTATAGATACCTGCTAGATTTTATGCCAAGGAATTTTATATCTAGATTTACAAGACTTGATTAATTAAATTTCTTTGTGATATAGATTCAATTGTCTACTCTTATCTAGAAGAATTAAAAGTAAAACTCTTTATCAAGATATGCAAATAGCAAATTATTTAAAATTTGAAATAGAGACTTGCTTTTTCTGTAAAATTGGTGATCAATTTTACACATACGTTTGTTCGCCTAATTCCACTCACTAAAATTTGTTTAAATTTGCTGTAAGTCGCAAAAATCGTCGCACAAGAAGCAGTTCAATCCAGTCTTATCCAGAATGATCAATTTCACGACGGTTTAGTGGATTATTTTTGTTTGCGATGTTAGATATTGGTAATTAAAAAGTTGTCTGAACAGTCTTGTGGAGTGCTATATTTTTTAATTTAAAATTAGCATCCGTCGTAGAATATCAAGGGCAAATTAAATTTAGAACGACGTGTTTCTGTTAATTAAATTTTTATCTCAATTTTCCATCTTAATTAAACCAAAGAAATTAAACAGACGCGGCCCAGATGTAGACGATATCGTTTTGTTTAATATTTTTAAAATTAAATTTTTAATTATCATCCACTACAGACAGAGTGGACAATTTGCTTAATTTTAATTAAGTCCATTACATTTAAATTTTGTAAAAAGTATTAACCGGCTAAACAAAACGGTTCCATTTTTAGGACTTTATCTATGTATACGCTGTGTATAAAATAAAATTAGTCTGGTTCACATTATATACGCTATACACTATACCTACATCCGTACCTACACGTAAAATAGAACATCAGGAAAGGGACAAGGGTAAAACTAAACATAATATTGACTTGCGGCCTTCTGTGTGTTTAAAGTGACCGCTCTTCTCCAGGGACGTTCGTTTAGTCCTCTGAGATTTACCGGCCAAATGCCTAAATATTAAAGCTGGTACAAGTATTTACCTAGAGCCTTTGTTTGTTGATGGTCTTTAGACTCGTACCGATTTCTCTGTTTATTCTTTAGAGTATCATCGAACGGTGAATAATTCTAATTAAAGTCCGGTTATAGTTTAATGTACTTTGTTGTCTTTCATTTTTTTATTATTTATTTACACATTTTAATTGTGCTCAGGTTTTGGCTGGTTGTGTAATAGATTTAAAGTTTATTGGTTCACAGCCATGGCTGTGAACCAATAAACTTTGAATTTATTTACACACGTATACACATAAGATTTGTAAGTCACGCAGTGTTCAAATTCTCTACAAAACTTTGCCAAAATTATTAATATGTCGTATTACTCCCATTTCTTATAAGCTGTTTTGACATGCTATTAGAACTAGCTAAAGTCAATTTCAGTTGTTTTTGGGATAACTGCAGCTTTCCTCTTGGTATGAACAAAACCCCCATTCATTAGAAAGGCGAAAGAAGAAAAATAGACACGAAATAATTGTAAGGAAACTACAATGGATAACAATGAACAATATCAAAATTTACTTTATAATAATCAAGACACTTATATAGTTGATAAACACCAAAGACTTTGTTTCGTTTCCATGAATATTGACAATTGTATCAAACATGTTTGATGGTGATGTACCTAGTTCTGTTACACCGCAAATTATCATTAAATTTTTATTTGCAAGTTGCCTGATCGTTGGGATAAGTTTATGTTAAAGAGAGGACCTTATTTTAAGAAATAAAATTTGTTTCATTAATTTTGTGATGCTATTGTAAAAAAGTCCAGGTCAAATCTATACTCCTCTTGTATCATAATCTAGAAATAATTGAATAACGTCCCTTTCTATTAAAAGAAACTACAACGTATATTTGTAACAAATAGAGTTTTACTTCGGAACCGTGTAATCCGAGAAGAACGAATCGACTTTAGCGATATATCTTGATCAAAGTGCCTAGTGTACTTAAATCTAAAATTGAGCGAAGAACAGAAAGTTTATAGTTTCGTGCCATCCGAAGCTCTTCGCTTCGCATTTCAACCGCTGAAAAGCGCACACGGTCGTCCTATGTGCGATCGCTGTTAAATAATTGTTCATTTATTCACTTTCCGGACTGCCGACCGGAAATTACTAAAGACCGCCCGGTCACGTGATCGACCAACCACCGTTATCAGTGCACGCGACATGTCACTTAGCTATCACCTGTGACTGCTAAGTTAAAAGTTTTAGGTGATTCACAGAGTTACCTGAAAATTACAGTGCATTATTTAGCAGTAGTCGACAAGTTTACCGAGTTTTTATATTTCTAATTAATGACGTTGCAAAATATGTATTTCAATCAATAAATATAGAAAAGAAAATCTAATTATCCCTCAGAGCATACATCTTGTATCATTCTGACAACTTATACCTGACATGGAGAGAAATGTTTTTAATAATTCAAATTTACAAAAAATTTAGCACAGTGAATGTTTTATAACTGCATGAGCCCATTCTTTTTTAAAGAAAAAAGAAATGAAGATTTCTTAGTAAATTAAAACGCAAGAAATATACAAGGGGTCCTGCCAAGTTTTAAAACGTATGAAAAAATTAATCTTAGTTAAAAAAACGACAAAAATTAAAACTAGTTAATAACTGAAAGTCAGAGAAGCGAAAAAGAAAGGACTAGAAATAAATCAGATTGAAACGAAGTACTTGAAAGATAGATAAAAATAGGACCATTGAAGAAAAGGCTTTTAATATTTAGAGACCATAGCAAACAGCAAAGAGATGTGGAGATAGCACAATGGGCACAAGTAGGATATAGAGTCTACTTTCAATGCAAAACTTTTATACAGAGTAAAAGGGCAAGTAAAAATACAAAGTCAGGTTACGTAAAATAGTCATAACTCATAAGATCAGTGGTAACAGGTACACGAAAGCACTCGTTTCAGTAAGAAAAACGAAAAAAGCTGAACGTTTCGAAAAATCCTCAGAAAAGTATGGGGCTAAAGAAAAGATTAACAAATAATGAAATAAGAGAGATAATAAAAACTATGAAGATCAATAATGTCCAAGCAAGAGTGAACCTATTTATAGGATTACGTAATTATTTCATATTTTATGATTTAAAAAGTTTGCTTCGGTTGGTGATTTCCTTAAACCTTAAGTTTTCGAAAGTAGTTACTTGCGCCTTCAGTTCCGAGTAATATTTTCCATAATAAAAGAGGTTCATTTAATTAACAAAATCGTGTTTAGTTGAAGTACACCGCGCAGTTAGGATTTTGTCATTGCAGCATTTTAGATGTATGTACACAGTTCTAACTGATACTTAACGAACAGATAAAGTAATAAAGAAGGTACAGTCTAGTTTTTATAATTATTATTATAATTTCATTAAAAAAAAACTTGAAAGTCAGCAATTTCAGGTAGATATACAGGGTGTAATCAATTAAGTTTCACATACTGTAACCACTATTAATACGCAAGATAGGAAGCGAAGTTATGACATACGTTTGGAAAAAAGGTTAATAATAACTTCGGAAAAATATACCGTTAGTTTTTACATAAAACGTTGAAAACGTGAGAAGCACTGACTTAGATTTAAAACCTCGGCTGAGAGGAGTTTACTATTACGCGCAATAAACGATAGGGCAATAAATCCGCAGATCCAATACAATACACGTTGAGGCAGATCATTTATTACTTTCGTACGAAAGAACTATTTTTTAAAAATTAATATTTAAGTAATAGAAATGCAAATTTTTCAAAAAATGATTCTTACATAATAATATTAATTTATTTCCCTAATTTAAAATAAAACTGTAATTATGAATCCTATCTAACAATACGTAAAAAATAGGAAATTCAATTGAGGTCACATACTAAAAGTATTATTGGAATAAAAAGTACGCGGAACTCGTCATCCCTTAATTTATGATTCCTTATTACGTTCAGACTAAACTAACAAAATTCCGAAGGTCACGGAGGTACTGTGTGTACGCCTGTTCACAGTACGAGTTGATTACGATAGTTCAAGTGTTCTATCAAAATTTTCATTTTTAATTATTAGACGTAGTTTATCATTTAATATTCTGAAAACAAATAGTGATTTATACCTGAATTAAACAATAAACGTTTGTACTGTTAAACTCGAACGATAAAATCGCACCTTTTTGCTTTATTACAGTATAGGATTTAAGAATGTTCTCCTCAAAACTTAGGGAAGCGTTAAACTACACATTTTTATTAAGTGCAGTCAATGCATTTAATTATTAGACGGAATAAAAAAAATGTTCGCTTCCGCACCAATTTGTTTCTAATCAATGTACTTAAAACATGCATTCATCACTTTAACACGCGAAATTGATTAAAAAGACGTTAAATTTCGTTACTATAACAAACAGCCAATCACAAGACTCTATTTTGAATTTTAACGTACCCTTAAATTTTAACAGCCTGTTAATAAGTTACAGAATAGCCCCTGTAGTGTGTTATTTGTTTACAAAGTATGGAATGCCATGAGGCAATTATTAATCAATTTTATTATCTAATGAAACGGATGGACAAAGATTTCGTTATCGAAGAGACCGTGACATTTGCGGAATTTATCGTTTTACGATGTGTTTATAAAAACCGCAGACGCACTGATGAACGAGCAGAGGTTTTCAAACAAAAGGCGATGCGCTGTTGTGGTAAGTCAGTTTTTAATTTTTGAGCAAAACCATTGATATTTGCAGAATTAATTCCTTACGTGATGAAGAACTTACAGTATTAATAAGTGAAACTTATTCGATTACACCCTGTATAAGACCTCAAACTTTCAACCCTAATTCCCCGACATTATACCTTATCCCCAATATACAGGATGTTATGGAACTGCTGTCATTTATTTATTACTATAGATTCCCCAAAAGACATAAGTAAGCTAAAGCTATTACATTTTACAAAAAGAATTACCACAGTAACAATTAAATTTATTGTGTATTTTGGCGTCTTTGTTTACGGAATTTATTCATTTCGCGGAACTAAAAAAACTGAATCTATAGCCTCGTCGTAAAAGCTGTTTCATAAACTATTAAACTGGGGATCAACACAAAGCAGCTTGCCGAATATTAAAATATTTTAAGTACTTACATTTACGTATTGTAACTGAGGACTTTACGTTTTCTAAAACTGACGACAATAAAAAAATTATGCTAATAAAATTTCTGTGAGCTGTCATTTGTATGCTAGGTTATAGTCCAAAAATTTTAGAGACATTTATAAGATGGTAGACGAGGGATAATAATTGTAGGTAAATTGTTTTCGGCTGGGACATATAAACTCATCTTCATACGAATTTCTATGAAAATGAAAAATAACGCCTGACCGGCCTTGCCATCGCATGGTCGTCGGTTCGAACCGCACTCGGGATTTTCCTCGGGGGTGGTCGGTATCGACTTTAGGCACCCTTCAGTGTTGAGGATAAAATTCGACACTGCTTCCCCTTAAACGGCGAGAAGGTTGGAAGTAACAAAGCCATGGAACACTTTACACACACGCAAATACACTCCCGCTCCTGAGGTCCTGACAAGTCTTTGACTTAGGACCCCGGTTGAGCAACCACTACAGATAAAAAAAAACAGATTTGATTATTATTACTGTTGCCCTATGGTTGTATAATAAATTTTGTTTCCTTTTTTATGTGGGTCTTATTGGTGGTTTCAATAAATGACAGTATTCCTGTAACACACTGTAAAGGAGAGAAAATATTTCTTTGTTTAGGAAGTCGTTTGGAGATAGATCATGAGGAAAATATACAACGACTAGGAATACCTAATTGAAGGAAACAAGCACAAAATAGGAAGAGATGAGGAAAAACAGTGGAGAAAGAAAACGCACAACTTATAATCAGGATTAAAGACGAAATAGAATAACCTTCCCACAATAAATGGATTAAAGGATTCTATGAGTGGCTATCATTCCTAAAAAGAGTGTATATCATTGTAAATATATCATGACGGGCAAAAGCATGGAAACACCTAAATATTTTTTATTATTTTTAACTTAATTTTTGTCCTATTGTTGGTTACCATAATGATTTGTTCTGTTTGTATTTAATAAAATAACTTATTATTGATATTGTTTTTGTTGCTAATGCAGGGCCTTTAATTTCTCCTCTTTAAAATATCTGGTAACACATAAATAAGATTTAATAACTGTACATCTCTAAATATTGAGAAATCTACTGTGTTCCATTTAAAAATTTATGAGACTTCCGGTTAAACCAGAAGTTGTACCTATTATAATATCAACAACTTCATTTCATTCAGAATAAGGATTAATATGCATAAACCAAATTTCATAAGCATATCTTTAACAATTTGCCCATCATAGTATCATGTGTCCAACAATTATTGTAGTCCTGGGTGGCTGTGGTATCACACATAAATGCCGATTTTTATTTCGTATCGTTGAATTGAAGTCTCAAATATTGACTGCTAGACAACAAATAAATGTTTCTTTACGTATTTAATGTTTTAATGCCATTTGAAACAATAATTAGTTAAAAATGTTTGACTCTACAGCCACCCAGGACTATAATAATTGTTGGACACACGTTATATAAATACATGTACAACACGTTAATCAGTTTATATGACATAGCAACTTGGCAATGAGTCATATAAAGGAGGAAACATGTTAAGGGTGCTAATAACAAAAAAAGATGTGATAGCATGAAGTTGGATCGCATGTCACCACAGTTGCTTGTTTTTACCAAATTTATTCCAAAATATTTCCTCCTTAGTGCATCATCGTGCAAATGGATGTATCACATAAATCTGTTTACACATTGTACATACATTTCTGGACGTGAAAACCTGATTGTGTACACAATACCTGAGAAAATTCTGATTATCTGAGTGTGTTGGAAAATAATAGTATATTGTAGACCGAGGCGGTAAAGTGCTTGTTTTCCAGGCCGAGAGAAGATATGGACAGACGAGGCGGAGCCGAGCCTGGCCACTTCTCGAGACCTCGAAAACTGCTTTACCGCCATGGTTTACACATTATTTTTTTTCCTACACAACATTATAATTAATTTTGTTAATATTACATAAACATTTTTTTTTCTCGAAGTAAAAATATTAAAATTGAGTTACCATTAAAATTATTATAGATGTTTTAAAACACGGTGTTCTATGTACTAGCGTGGCCGAGCGGGCAAGACGGTGGTTTAATACACCAGTCTCTTCGGAGACATGGGTTCGAATCCTACCGCTGCCGAGTTGTTTTTTTTTTTTTCTTGATAATTTTAATCCTTTTTAAAACCAAATACCAGTGGAATTAAATTAAAAAAACTTACGTTTGTTAATTTTTTGATGTCGATGAGAATGCATTCCAGAAATTATTGTCGCGCCACCTAGTAAATTATTTTCTCAGCTACGCATTTATGTTCATTTTTCCGGGCTAGCCATGGAAACGTTTGCTTTCTCCTCTCTGATGAGCCGGTAAAATTGAATTTTCTACTAGTGTAGGAAAAAAAGAAATTAAAAGAGACACAGAGAAGGTTAACAAAAACTTTTACTGCTTATTTTCTTAGTCTAGAATAAAATTTACCTAAACATCATTTTCTTATTATATGCCAATCTGATCGATCTGAGTTAAGAATACAACGTGATCTCCAGTTTCGAGAGGCAAAGCTGTTTTACGACAGCTAAAAGGAGATAGCTATAAGTACAAAAGTTCTTAAAGTTATCAATTGAACGATCGGCATATAACGAAAACATGACTTGCACACTTATGGGTTGGTATTATTGATATATTTTAAACTTCATAATATAAAAAGTGACTCGATCAAATTTGTCTATCAAATTAGAGAAATTGTAATAGTGAGCAATATTGAAAGCAGAAAAATAAAATAAAGAATAATCTTAGAATCTCGTTAATAAAATGGGAAAAGGTAACGAAGAGGAACATTAAGAATGGAAGATAAAGTAAGGAAAGAAAATAGTTTTCTGAAGTAAGACGAAACAGGTCAAGAAGAACAAAAAGTAAAACAAAATTTGGAAAAAAGAAGAAAGGCACGGCAAGGATATATAAAAGAACAACAAAAAAGCAATTTTATAAACAACTGTAATATTATTACTCCTACAAGGTACATATTTGGATAATTCTTTTATATGTCTGGATTAATTTGGGGAAAGTTAGAAATGTTTATGTAACAATTTAAAAAGTAGCACAAAATACATATAAAGTGAAAGCGAAACGTATGTTGAAACTAGAATAAATGACAAAGTCTAGGGTAAACAGTGCCCCAACCCTTTGAATCGGTAACCTAATATAATCCCCCTTCATTAGGTAATTGCTAAGTCAAGAGCAAGCCTGCACTGACTATGCTATTATCCACACGTAATCGAATCTACTGTCGATACTCAGTGATTTGCAAACGTATTTATTATCATTACCGGAGGTGAAGCGAGTCCCTCCGGGCATGGAAACAATTTTGGGACGGGCGATTTCCATTGTGCGTTACGAAGTTCCGCAGAAACAACGTTTTCTACAAATTCAGTAGTGCGTATTGGGGTACAAACGTTAGTGTTTGTAACGAAAGCCCGTTCAAAATCGTAACTTGCAGTTTCTTTTTTAAATAAAAAAAACGTGACGATTACGTAATTAAATGTTTCTTATTTCCCTTTGTAAGGTTATCAGTTGACTATTGACAACAACAAGAAAACGCAATTTATAAATACATGAGCAAAGATTCCAGAAAAAGAGACTGACCTTACAACATACTTCTTTTTTTATTAATGAAGCAATAAAGCATCAAAGTAACAATTGTAGATATTTACTTGCTCAACGACCATTTAATACTAAACAATTTAGTATGCGTTTTGGGAACACATGAAATCAAACCAAATGACTCTGAGCCATTGGGAAATTTTTAAATGTCTAATAATTTTCGTTGAAGTTTTTTCCTTGTAATTTTTCTGTTGGCGTATTTTCAAAAAACTAAAAATTTGTTTGTTCTGCTTGATTTTATAAGAAATACCTTTCATTTTTTTGCAGCTAGTAGTGATTCAAACTCAAATCGAAAGACCCAAGTGTATCAATAGCCTTATTGAAAGATTTCATCTAAAAATAAAGCGGCATACAACCTGTATTTTTTTTTTTTCAAAAGTAGTACCTACAACATTTTCAGGAAATTTGTTTTACATTCACGGAACTCTTCCTCCGTTTCTCTAGATGAAGATTAGAAGAAGTTGCTTCCATGTTCATCCATAAACCAGAAAAAGGACTCTCCTGAGGTAAGAGCAACGTTTTCTCTTGAATGTCAAATTATTTCTTGTTGTTGTATTTGCAGTTGTATTATATCTGGGTTAAGTAAAGAAGACAGACATCTTGGCGAAGATCAATTTTGGTGATTCTTCAGAAAATTGTAAATATTGGTTTGGTTCTTTTCTGATGTATTCACTTCATGAAGGGTAAATTACTCGATTTGATTAAAAAAAGAGTATTTTAACATTGCTTCTTGGAGTTGGTGGACTCAAATTCAAACTTTCGAAGACCAAGATTCGAAACTTTTATATACATGTCATTCACAAAGTTTGTAACATACGAAAAAAAAAAAACAAAACAAGCAGCAACACAATAAAATTAGTTGATCATTTAATATATGCTCATCCTCTGCAAGTAGCCCTGGCAATCTAGTTGCCTCAATAAATTTCCCAATATGTAGCATTCCTAATTCACCTCTTGCTCATTTCTAATCTTGTCTTGTTCTTTTCTTTACTTGTCTTATTTCCATGGCTTGTGTTTTACTTTGCTTTGTTTTGTCAATGTCCATGTTTCACAACTGTATGTACTGGTCAGTAAAAAATACAGGGCGAATGACAGTTGTTTTGGCAAAAAAAAACACGATAATAAGCAATGTCTGAGAGTATGGGAATAATGTTAATTTAGTTTTCGAGAAATAATTAATCAAAAATTGGTCCCAAAACGACGATGCGCCTCTGGTTAAAAAATGGAGGAGCAGATGAACGGAATAAGTACCTTCACAAAAGTGTTTTTATAGTACGACGCGCGGCGTGACATCGATCCTGAACTTGACCTTTAGTGGAATTTAGTGGAAACTCCGTTTTTAGGTCAACAAGCGGAACCGTGAAATACGAACTATAAAATACTTGACAAATTAAGACCTCAAGATTATTTCATACAAAGAATTACAACGGCTCCACTTCTAACACCTGCTTTGACAGGTAAACAAATAAATCACTGAAACGAAAAACAATTTAAATCTCGTGTTGAGAATTCCTATTTTTTTTTTTTCATTTTAATTTAAATTGTATTGTAAATAAAGTTTATTTCCACAAGAAACATGTCCTTTATCACCAGAATTTAAAATATTATAATCAGTGAACTCAATCGTAATCTGTTTCGATTGTTAATTATTATTATTTCGTTTTATATGTATATGACGAATTAGTCACACAAACGTTTAACAAATTCAAGAGGCGTTTGCAACGTCGTATCCTGTGTTTTAGCGCACTTATTCGCATTATTTCGTCAGCTGGTTAAAGCTGGGCACAGACTTGAGTAAGGACGTGATTATTGCCTCGTCATTCTGCACGGAGACTTATGAGTTATGAGAGCGTTCGCCGTTGATCCACTTGTGCGAAGTCGCCAGTAAATAAATTCGGATATAAAATATTACGTCTATACTGAGCACCGACAGCATTCAGTCCGACCCAAGGTCATACGTCGCGCATCCCGAAGTATGCTGCCTCTATGCAGTTTAACATGTCTGCTATGGAAGGTCAATTCTTACAAGCTTTATTCTGAATAAATATCGAAAAAAGTTTATGACATACGTACGCCGTGAATTTGGCGTTTTAGTCTAAACGTACCTACTTTTTGTTTAAATTTATAATTAATTAATTACAAACTGTTTCACAGAATTTTTTATACATTTTCTCGTAATCAGTGACATGCATTCACGTACGCGTTTTGATCAAAAATTCTACACATAATACTAGTGACGTTTAACTGTATCCCAATAAATTTATTGTCTCCATGTGATAACGAGACGATTACTATTAGCTGCCTGTTGACCCCTGCGATCAGCAGATTTAAATCCTTGCAACTTTTTCTTGGAGATGTGGTAGCTGGTACATTCCCCTATATTAAATAATTCACACGAATTAATAAACAATTATTTACGCAGTTATTTACGAATGTGTTGAATATGCAATTTCAGTTATTTTAGAAATTGCTAATAATTACGTCGCGTAAAAGACAGCCGTTCCCAGCTGTTAAACGTGTAATAAAGCAAAATTGCGATATGTGTCAAGGTCGCATGTACGCATTGCCGCAGCTTGATTTTGGAGTAATTTGTTAGTTAATTATAAATTGTTTAAAAAGAATGTTTTAAATATTTTCCCGCAATCTGTGACATCGATTCTCTTATGCGTTTTTTTTTTTGGTGGAACAATTGTCATTCACTCTGTAGATACAAGAATCTAGATACAGTATCTAGATACGTATCTTAAATACTACAATTACATGAGTATCTATTCATTTGCGATACTAAGGCCCGGTCTTTTCATCTTCCCGTTAAAGTTATTCGGCAAGTAACTTGATTTTTATGAATGGTTGATTGATTTTTATGAATTGTCTCCATGGAAGTTAGGCGTCAGTTAGTTTACCAAGAGGTGAAAAGACCGGCCCTAAGACACAAATTTTAAACTTTCATATATACAGCAAATCCTGGCGTGAATGTAACTTTCGATTTACGTTCCCTTAGCCACAACTAGAATCTCTAGAGTAATTTGACAGTTAACTTGTTTGATAGGATTCGGAAGCATTTCTGTTTGCAATTTTATAATTTACATTGACCATCCTGATTAGGTGATAACACCTATATACTTGACATAGGTGTAGATCATGAGGAGCATTCAACGGACACGATCGATTCACAATCGATTGATGATTGCATACGGTTTAGTATTCAACGCATCTGAATCGATTCAACATCGATCGTGAAATTGTCCATCGTAAAAATGTTGCGATTAAATATGACGTTGCGGTTTGTATCATGTGTGAGAGTTGTTTATAACAATGTATTGTTTATTTCAAGAATTTATTAGAGAATTAACTTAATCGCACTGCTAACATTATGATATTGCTTTTGTTGAATAGTTAAATACCAAATATTATAGAAAAGAGTGTTATACCGATCACGCTACCGTTCAGTGATTTCATGAATCGATTTAAATCGACTCAACCTGATTGTAATCAGTCGATTTATTTGTTGAATTATGAACTTGATTATTACAAAATTCAATTTGAATTCAAAAATTTTTGTTCATTTGAAACGCCTACAAACTTGTTTTGAAAGAATTATTATCAATAAAAATTGTTGTAACTTCATTCTACAAAAATAAAAGATGTATTTTCTTATTAAAAGGAATTAAGTGTATACACCACCATACATGATATTGAATTCTATACTTGTATCTTGATATATCTACTGCAGATACTTTTTGTATCTGTATCTTTATCTGTATCTAGATATTTAAAAAAGTGCATTTGAATCTGCATTTCAGTTGTAATTTTCTCTTTGCCTGGAGATTTCACATTTTTAATTATTTTATGGATTTTTGCATTATCAACAATTAAAATTAATTTTGAATGCTGTGTTATGTAAGTGCCGTGCGTCCATCTACCATGATAACTTTCCATCCAGAATCAGTTCCAAAGGGAATGTTTTTCCTCATCGAAGGCGATGCATGGTGTAATCGTGAATGCTCGGAAATTTGCTTAGCACTAATCATATTATAGATAAGGTCGAATTTGGCACAATCTTATTGCTGTTCATTAGGCAATTGGCCCAGTTGTTGATAGTAGGATTTTTTTCCATAGTTTCAAATTGTTCTGAGGTGTTGGGGAAAAAATAGAAAAATGCAAGTGTTCATTCAAGGTCTGTTTATAATTGAACAGTTCTATTATAAGACCCCGTAGATGTAAATTTATAAAATAAATAGGGACTACAGTTCAGAGCGTGGAAAAAATATTCCATTCTGAGGTTTTTTATAACCAAAGAAAACGATGCCTGTGATATTCTCTACTTAAAGGAAAATGTCTGGAGAATCTTTGCGAGCTTAATTCTTCGTTCTGTCACTTTCTTTCCTGCCATATGCGTAGACACATCACCTTTTATTTCAACATATAATCTACTCTTCATTTGCGTGATGGTTTTAGCAAGCTTTAAATCTATTCTGGGTGATCGTTGTTTATACATAACAACAAATTCTTACCTTTCATAAATTTCTAAAAATTTCTCTTGGGGAACCTTTCGTATCCAACATAAAACACTATAGTGCCTGGCATGAAACATGTGTATAAGTCGTTCTTCTGTACTACAATAATAACTTCACAAGTTTGAATATTTTCAAATTAAATTGTTATTAGTGTTATCACATCACATGTAATATAAATAATTAATCAAATAAGACATTGTTAGCTTTAGTATTTAAGTAGTAACGTATCACTGAATATACTGATGAATTAATAAAATTCTAGTGCACATAATTTATACATAGATTTGCTAAAACTGTGCCTTATCTTTAAAACATGTGTGAGAATTGAAGTGCCCCACTTCAAATTTTGAGCAGCTTAATTAAAAAAAAATCCCGTTTTGAAGTTCAGCCAGAGTTTATTAACAAGTTGTATTTCATAAACACATTACGAAATAAATATATTTGTTTAAATCCTAAAAATAATTTATTACAATCAGTGGTTGCTTTCTACCTATGTAAAAAAGTGTTTCTTGTTTGTAATACTGTTTATCGTTCTTGTAACAATACGTGACATGCACGGGTCATAAAAATCTACATTTAGGTATATGAAAGGTATTTTTTAATTATAAATATTAAGAAGTGAAAATAATTTTTAAAGTGTTAACTTATACGTTCGAGGTAATGCGGTGTTTACACTTAGCTTAAGGAATGTTTCATTAGCTGAGATTTTATATTTTTTACGTAATGTGTTTTAACAAATAAACCTAATTCGTATTATTGTATTTACACAGTTTAGTATTCTGATTTCATAATAACTTAAAGCATACTCTTCTTGGACAACGTAAATTATTTAACATATAACTTCTGTCAGAAGTGCTTCTGATTCCATTATTGTTCTGCAAGTTTTCGAAATGTATTAAATTACAGTTCATTTTTTTTATTATATGCTGTAATGATAAATACGTGTGACCGGTTAGTTTTTCGTGGCCTACCCTGTAGGCATATTTACTTTGCAGTCGTAACAATTTTTTGTTAATTAAATTCAATGGATTTTTAAAATTAAAAATGTGAAATGTTTAAAATCCTGGACAAGCTGATTCCATTAATGAGTTACGAAGTTCTTCTCAAAATATTTCTTAAAAATTGTTGGTAATATTTAGTTTTAATTTTTGTCGTTGCCATCCGGCAATTCATTTTAGAAGTGTCATGTCGATGTCGATTTTTCGTCAGTCAATTAATGTCCTGGCTTATAAATTCGAACTGCGGCCAATCAATAGCAATAGGTTGGAAATTAGAAATTAAACGCTTGTAAAATATTTATGCGGATAAAAAAAAGCTTGTCATATTTATTCCACGCATCGCGTTCGCCTTGCGGAAGCGAGTTTTGATATTTATCATTTTTCGCGATCGCCTGCGACACTACCCACTTCCTAAAAGTATCTTCCAGACCAAATTCACTTACTCCATACACAGATATGCTTTTAGCCGGTTCGTCTCTATTTACAAGGGGAGGCACCCTTATGACGAATACCCACTACCTACTACAAATATTACGGATGTCACGAGGACTTTTTTCGGAATCTTTGATGAAATTAGAATGCGATTCTCATCTCAACAGTTTTCTAAACAATAAGTTTCCAATTTTATTCTTCCAATGAAAATTATTTCAAATTTTTCATAATTATTTTAGAATTTCTTTTTCTCTTTAATGTTGCCCTATATATATGAATTCATCCTTATCAAGAAATGATCTTGTCTCAATGACTCAAATCATTTTCAAGTTGGAAATTGATTTGGTTAGCTGACTGTACTTTTCAGAATCCTCTGGAAAATCAATGGCAAGTCATGCAATTCGTTCGGTTACCTAATCGTTCGTATCTCCAACATCATGTGTCGCATCGATCGCCAAGATTAGTGTGCGTAGTCTAAACGAAACAAGTGCTATCGGGGCACATTTTTAATAAGGCAGATGCGTAGTTGGCGTGTCCAGATCGCGTGCTCTATGATGACTCCGACTGACTTTTCGCCCCTAATGACGATAGCGTGACGTCAATATGTTGCGGCGCACCTCTATATTTAAATTACGTGTTTTCACACTATCATTATTATTGATCTTTGAATCCCATACCTTTCTTCGCAATTATTCATCGACATACTGGACATGGTGTTGTTTTATTTGATAATTTTTTATCACGTCCTATAATAAAAAAATAATAAAATCATTTCACCCTATTTGCTTCTCTTGCTTACGCAAATTGTAGCATCTAGTCTATAGGTTTGTTTCAATGACAGTGTTCATTATCAATATTCTTTGACTTTCCTCAATCCCTAACTTTTGACAAATTCTGTTTTATATTTAATTTTCCTTCTGGCAACGAACTAGTTAAAAAAAAGTTGGTTCTTTTTCAATAACCCACATCTCCTCGTTCTGAAATCAATTAAAATCTGACGTTCAAATTTGTCAATATTTTTATCTAACGAATATGATCTACAGCCACTTGGCAACTGCAAATGATCGATTAATTTATTGACCTTCGTTCAGTTTTATTTCTGTTAAGTTTCATGCGCTTATAAAAGAAAATACATGATACCAGAAACTCTATAAGGATAGTATCAATAATAAGTATCACGCCAAATCACAAATGGTGAAAAATAAATTTTCTTTATCTTTTTGGCCTAAAATTACTTTATCTGCGTTTCTTTTTTATTTCTTCTTGCTGTGATTTTGTTATAAGTGGGTTGTTATATATCAATTCTGAACTTGTTCTTTTCCCCCTTTGTTACGATTGTAAAATTATTATTGGTTTTCTAGATCACCTTTGCTCAACCCCCGCTCGTGTACGACCGCACAGATTCAGTAAGTCTTGTTGCTCCTGGCTTGACGCCACGTGCTTTTGTGCTCTTCCGCCATGTTAAGAAATTCACAAAACTATTTTGTTTAAAGTGAAGTTCAAACGGAGGATATTACACCGAGATTTGATCAAGTGGCTAAGCGACAAAGCCTGATTTCTCCAGACAGTCAGGTAGGGTTTTTATTAACAACTTTGTGCGTGGTTCAGGTCGTAACACGTGTTTTTCGATCATATAACCGATAACCCCTTTATTTGGCTTCACCGCCGTTAGAGAGAAGCGGTTCCCCGGAATCGCTGGGTAACATACTAGACGCTACATCTCGAACGTTCGATACTTTAAAGACGTTGGTGCAACTGATGCACTTGCACCTTTGGACGACTGAAGGTCGAAGGAGCTTTTCTTTTCTTTTATAGTTTTAATTAAACGGTTGAGTTGATATTTATTTTTGTCTGTGAGCGAAGAACGGATCCGTGCTTCGTATTTCAATTTTATTTAACTTGTCGTTAATCATGTATTTAGTGAAACCCGTTTAGTTTAATTTATATTTCTTTGATGTGAACATTCATCACATCAATAAAGACAAGTGTGCAATACTGGTGACTTTTATTTTATTTTATTTTTTTAGTTAAACCTTTGTCTTGACGTTACGTATTATCCCGACTTATCCCTCTAAGATAGCCGGCAATTGGGAACGTAACTTAATTTGCCCACTCAACAAATTTGCAACCAGGTACGTAGCACCTTATCATCACTTCTTCTACTATCGCTCCGTATATTCACTTTAGCTACTTCTTGTTTTATTTTGAAGTTTTACTCTAAAATCCAAAATCATAAGCATGATACATCATGACCAAAATAAGAAAATATAAAAACAAAGATGGTGTTCATAAGAAAAAAGCTGAACGTCGCTGCTGTTGACATCATGATAAAGTAAAACCGTGCTTTAATGACGTTCCATTTATTTCCAACCTTTTTCTTATAATTTATAATTCACTACAGAAGAGTGCCCTTGGCCTTATTCCTTTTCTACTATTTTTTACTAACAATATTTTGAAATTTTTAAAAGGGATATGCCCTTCTGTTGCATTTGCTTGGCTGTTTCTATCTAAGTCTCTGCTTTCAAACTTATAAATTTTACCATCCATTGTTTTATCTGCAGGTCTCTATTTACTTGTTCATTGTCACAGATTTAGCTTATTCTTTGTTTATTTATTATTTGTTTTCTTCTTGCCGTCTTTCCTTAACTATTTCAATCTTTTTTTAATCCTCATTGGGATTAATACTGTGACGGAATAACGAGGTGAAGTGACGTCATCGCCTAGACAGGGGTTTCATCGAAAACATCCGGGCACTTTCCAGATGCGTTCCAGAAGAACTGAACCAGATATAAAGGCTCGCCTCGTTGGACGGAAGGACATTGACGAATTATTTATAGATAAATAAATTGCGTACGACATAAGTTATTTAATAATATACATATTCTAATGATTCGTCGACACCAGGCGGCGTCAGAGTGTCTCTTGCGTCACAGCCGTCTAGCCGACGCAACTTAGGCGACAGCCGAGAGAATGCTGGCAGCAGAATAAACTAGACCAGACAGTCTGTCGTGGTCTAGAAAGGACGAGAACAACAGACTCGGCTTATAAATGCACGTGGCCGGGAGTGGGCGACAGTTCGGCAAGAATTCAGCGTTGGACAATTCGGCATTAAAGTTCGCTCGGTTGTTAAAATAAATTAGGTATAAGCTTGTAAATAATTTAGTGTTTAATTTAGTGTTAATTAGTCTGCTTTCTAAATAAATTAGTTTATTAATTATTTCGTGTTTTGTTTTAAAATAAAAATTAATAGAACACTTAAAATCGTTACAATATGTAGTGTTAAGTATTTGTGGATAAGCATTTGTTTCATAATTCTTAACTCGTTCCTAAATATTCTTTTTATTTAAAACAGACTACTTTTAATTTATGCTTTGTTTAAAAACGTTACAATACGTTGTTTCTGTAGGTGTTTATTGGCTTCAGCATTGCCAATTTAGTGATTTTTACTCTAGTGACTTCATAATGAATTGCAGTTATCTCAGACACGATTTCATTTGAAAATAATTTTAAGTAAACCATTCAACTCTCACAGTTAGCTCTTTACCAAATTAGTGTTAATTAGCTAATTTAATTTTTTATATTTTCCAGTAACATTTTTTAAAAAATATTTGCAAGAACGATTTTTTACGCTTGACGAAGAAGAAATGACGATCCATTCCTACTAGTTTTTTGGACAGAAAAACAAAAATCAAATTTAGTTCTACCATTGCATTTTGTTTCTTTATTTATTATATTATAAATTTATCTTACACTTGATTGTGTTTTGTTATTATTTTATGAAGAGAAATGTTCTCGCTTTTTGTTTATTTATTGGCGCAATAATGAAAGCGAAAGGTTTTTTTTTGTTTTACAAACCCTTGATCATTTTTATTTTCTGTATTGTTACACAACAGATGCCTTTTGCTAAGTACATCTAAACTACATACATACGTTGGAAGGAGGGCTTTAACAGTGTCGAACACGTTTTTGAATTTCAAATTTAGTACATTTTTATTAAATACTTAGTATCTTTTGTTTTTCTATATTGGCAACACTTTCTGAAATTGCTGCATGGGTATAAAATTTTAAAATTACTTTTAATATATTCAATAAAATGAAGGCTATTTGTTTTTCTTTTTGGCACTTTTTAATGTAATTTTTAGTGAATGGCAACCCTGGTTGACTTCTTGTGGTAAGTATAAGACGAAGTATGAGATATATCAAAAAATATATCAATTCAATAAATTCAGTAACTGTAAAACCAGAAATCTTAGAAAAATCTCTGGACCAGTGGTTCCCACCTGCGGTAAATATTCTTCTAGTATGTAGAAGAGATTGTTTTTGAAGAAAATGCCACACTTTCGTTTCAATGGCAAAGAATTTTCTTTCTTCTGTTTAATTAATATTTCCTTCGCGTGTCCACTTGCTCCCCAACACATTAAACCGTAGGCAATGTTAGACTACAGTATATACCACAATGCAGTTATTAAAGGGTTTGTTAATAGTGTAGAATTGCATTAATTTGGTTTTGTCACTGTTAAGCAGTATTCCTTTCATTTTGATTACACCATTTCACTGATTGCAGAATGACCTACTCTAACAAGGTCATTAATATTTGAAGCAGTAAGCTTGTACCGTTTGCATACAAATTGATATTAGTAGCCGATGGACAAGATTGAGTGATGGTGAAGAACAGTGGGCCTAAACTTTGAGGAACACCTCTGTCTACTAACTCCTTTTTAATGTCAGAAGCACGATTTTCTATCATAACAACTTTGTTTCTTTTGGCTGAGTTCAGCTAAATTGCTGCTCGTGCACTCAACCAATACGTAAATATCCAATTGTATGAAGCACAAATTCCAACACTAAATAATTTATTTAATAGAAGACTTTGGGTCTTACCGTTTCGAATACCTTAATTATGTCAAGAAATTTCCTAATCCTTTCTTTCTTCTCGTTCAATGCTTTCTGTGTTCATTGGCTTTAATGGTTCAATTAATGCCTTCTGAAGGTGAATCTAAAAGTATGAATTTTTGGGGCTATTAGAAAGAATTCTTCTGTGGCTCATTGGCTTACTCAAAGAATTTAATTCAAATCCTCTTGTGGTAACACAATTAATAATAATAATTTTATTCATTCAATCATTCTTTCATCTACAGCTATAATTATAGATTACAATTCCTTACTCATTAACCTACCCAACAAAAGTATAATAATAACTCAAGGTAATAATAGTTTTTAACTTTATTTTTATCGTAATACATTTTGTAAAATTGAAATACATACACGATAGAATAAGTATAATCATAATCTAGTATAGTTTTTAATCGGAAAAAAGTTAATAGGACAGTTTAGAATTATTAATGTGTAATTACTTTCTCATATGGGAACCACAAATTCAGCGTTAACTCCAACTCATTGGGTCACCAACACAGAAGTATATTTCCACTGCGTAAGCATTGTCGTGTAATCATTGTTTATATGTATATTCCGAGTTACGTTACTATTTATGTTCCCAATTAAGAAATCATGATGTAGACAATTCACTGTAATCGTTGTACTTTTAACTTTTATGTAAGCAAAATATTGGTATAAATAATCCGGGCTGAATGTTGGAAATCAATCGGTACTCCGATTCACTAGAAGAAGTGCGTTGCATTCATCTTCACTGAACGACTGACGTCGTTACACCGCTGCTCCAGACCAGTCTATACCGGGCCGAAGACATCCCTTGCTGCCGACGCATCCAAAAGCACCGACCAGATCGTCACAGTATCGCTGCTCTCTGGACGATTCTTTACCCCCAGGACGAAGACATCCCTCGTTATCGTCTCCATCACTTCACTGGACACCCAAGGCATTCATTGAGGTCCACATACAAATCCGCACTGTTGCTGTTGATATCTCTCGACTCGGCAGAATCCACGAGCCACAGCCGAGTAACTCCAAGTACACCCATCGCATCAACCCCAAGGAGCAACCCTACCCACACAGCGTCATCCTTAAGCCGACATCTCAACGCCAAGTTTCCCGGAGTGACATTTCCCCGCATCAATGTTAAACTAATTTAGAAAACGAATAAAAAGGTAAGTATATTTTATATCAAATTGTTTTCAAACTCTACCTACGCCCCTAAACGGCTAACGTGAACAGCTGGATACGATACAGCGACATGGTGGAAGCAACACGTTAGCGCGACAATATGAAAACGAATAGCCTTTATGTACTCCTTAAGCCCTTAGGATTTTTTAAATTTTTGACCATTTTTATTTTATATTTTAATTAATCTTGTTAATTTTCTGGAGTTATAGAGTCATTGCTTTATGAAATTCTTTGGTGATTATTCGTTGATATACGGATTAAATCATCGAACCCTATAAATTTCAATCGTCTCTCTTGAAATACATTATTTGTAACACTGAAGAAAACTTGTACTATCATGGACAGTTAAAAGAGAACGCTCGAAAATTTGCTTAGCACTACTGTACAGTTGAGATAAGGTTGGATTAGACACAGTATTATTGCTTTTCGTTCTCTTTTAATTGTCCAGCAGTATATCATGATTCTACCTTAAACTTAGAGCCTAGAATATGAACGTATTTTTTTTATAACAAATTATTTATTGGCATTTACTTCTCTTCTGAATATTAATTTTCTACACACTTCCATGGATTATCTTTGTGTCTCCCACATTGTCCTTGATGGCTTAATAAATAATGTTTAAGGTGGACGATCTTTTATGATAAACTGTTGTGTAAAATTTTGCACGTTTCTGATTAAGTTTAAATATATTCATATCAATTTTTTTTCTTAATTCGTTTGAAATGTATTTGTTTATCACGTGAATTTTTTGTAGCGCTGGAAACTAAAATATTCAACATGCTAATAATATCTACCTTCGATATTGTTTAATTATTCATAATCCTCGAAATATCCGAAACAAGAAAAAAAATTTCGAATCCTTTCTGACACGATGTGCTACGCCCCCGATTTAATATTAATGTATGCCCGCATCATTTGTCAATATGTTCATTTATTAGCATAATTGAAAAGCGACGTTCAATTTCTCATGTTTCGGGGAAACCGCGAAGGCCCAAATTTTGCATGGAACATCAGACCGTAATGTTGGAAAGATTAATGCTCCGTTAAATTATGATGTGCTTAGTGCGCGGTCGAGGATCATTTGTTTTAATCATTAAATGACAGGTCGGGGAATATCGAACACAATTGCTGGCGTACCTGGGCTGAATCACATAGCACGCAGATGGTTCCGACATCTGCTGTTTTGCTGTTTTTTATCCCTCTTTGGCTGAAACATCGCCCGTGAAACTTACTTCGCGTGTGGGTGGTTTCACTGAAACTGTTTCTCTTCGTGTCACTTTCACGGAGAATCAAACGCGGAGATTTTTTTAAGAGGCTTCACAATATACACAGTTTTAAGCACATCAAAATCGAAATGATAAAATGAAGAATTATATTTTTAATGAATAATTTCAAACAAAGCTCATGTCCTTTTCGCGCTATTTTCGCTTAACAATACAAAAATAACAAGAAGGAAGAAAAAAGTCAACGACCTCTGGTGTAATTTAAATATATGTATAGTAGATGTACAACATACATGCATCAAGTACAGAGGCAGGAAGTTAATTAAATACACGAGGAAGCAAAAAAAGGAAATCGTTACGAGTTAGTTTCAACAACTTGCGAAATGCCGGTGGTGAAAAATAAACTGAGTAGAATTGACGCGGAACTTCAACTTATCAAGTTGTACTTCCTTAAAAAATATTATGTTATTTGATATTTTATTATTAATGCACCTAAAAGTTATAAGACAGATTTTTATATTATTACACGAGCAATTATGGAAGCCATTACTCACGAGGATAAAGTTGTGCAGCACAGTCAGACATTATAAAGAAAATCGTTATCACTTGGATCAATGAATTCACCAGAGAAGCAACCCGGTATAAATACTGCGATTACATGGATAAGTATCATAAGCGTCCGTGCATCCAACAACAGTAAGATTTTGGCCCATACCAACATCCAAGGACAAACGTAAACGAAGGGTGATGTGATATACCTAGAAGACGGTATGCGAATTCGAGTAAAGGCTTTCCTCATCAATTACGTTGAGTTACTGGAAGGGAATCTGAAAGAATGTTAAATGGTTGAAAAAGGACACTATGAAGTAGTACTTAATAGCATTTTCGATTTGCAGCTCCATCAGGGCCGAATAATAATAGCATCGGTTACCTACTCGCAGTTGCCCTCTTACCAAATTCTTTGGTCATCATTTTATAACAATTATTGACAACTATCAAGTAGTTTCGTTTTTAAAACTTGCAATCAATTATAAATATTTTACAGTCTTTTTCTTCTGGTTTTCCCCTTTTGTCAATTATGTTTCTGAATTTGTCAAATGACTTTCCAACCCGCAAGCCTACTATACTTTGAACGGATTGGAAAGTCATTTGACAAATTCGGAAACATAATTGACAAAAGGGGAAAACCAAAAGAAAAAGACTGTAATAAGTTAAATAAATGGTTATGATTTAATTCATCAACTGAATGTAATGTAATCAAAGGCTTATCCATGATTGAAGGAAGTCGAAAGAGTACCCAAGATATTACCATAAATAGAGCATGATATACACAGACGCAGGGTGAAACCGAGAAATAAATAGAAGCAAGAAGTTTTAGAAAATCTAAAGACATTGAAAGTTACAAAAAATAAAAGAGTAACCAACCAAACCATGGGCCTTCAAGACTAGTAGTGCTACTCTGCGGAAAGTGTTGCTGATCGAAAATCCTAACATATTGTTGGCATAAATATTTCAAAATAAAAAATCATCTTGAACGCGTACGTATACAACAAAGGAAAACAGAAACATAATTAAAAAAGGAAATCAATAAACAATTCCCTCCAGCAAATACGCACACCTCGTATGTTTTTCGAGAGCATAAAACAAATATTCGTAATTAATTCACAAGTAAACAGAAATTCCGGTTGAAAGGACACATTTGATCAATAGAACGGGGGATAACATATGGACGTCAATAAAACCAAATCAAGGCGACTGCAAGTGCTGTAATAAAACACTATCGACGGCATTAAACATGGAAGGTAACTAGCATGTGGCGGCTTCTTACGCCCCGTTGAACGTTTTATGTCTGATGAATTGCCACCCTTGCGCGATTTGCTAATGCCGCTTGCCCTATGCAGAATGAAATTCTGAAGTATGGAAACCCCTTCCTATGCTAAATCAGCAACATTCACTCCACTCCTCTTATCAATAAATAGGAATAGTGAAACTGTTCCTTGATTCTCTTCGTAAAACAAATTATTTAGCTAATTTCATCCAAAAAAAAATTACTTGAAACCTGCAGTTTCGATTAAAGTAAAGATGTAATTTTTATTTACTTATAGATTTTATAACGAAATCTATGTATGAGCAAGAGAGAATCCTCTTTGTTACTCAGAATTTGAAATGAGGTTTACCATACATCTGGGTGAAACTTTTTGTTTAAATAGGATGAAATTTTCTTTGTATCTGACCTCTGTTTTACAAACAAGTAAATCTCAAAGGTAAGGGATTCTAAATTCGTTTGCAACAAAATTAAAACTGACTGAATTAATACACGTACGCATTACACTTTAGCCAAAGTGAAAATGCAGAGCAGGGGTAAACGCCTCCGTGAGTAGTGCTGTCGTTTTCAATCACCGGACCCCGAATTTTCGTTACGGGTCTGTAATCCTGAGCAACCCTAAGTAAAACTCTCCACCGCTGGCTTATGATTATTAAATTATCGGATTAGTCCTGCTTGGGGGGCGTAAATAAGTTGGCTGTAGTTTTCCTTAAAAGCATCGCAGAAATCTGAATATTCTTTTATCGTGAAAACTAACGTGAGAGATCGATTTTGGCCCTTCAGATGCTCAAAGGAAACGGGGGTTATTCTGTCGAACGTCCGTCATTGCCCTTACACGATAAATATTTACTGTCACTTGTAATGACCGTCTGAGGTTAATATTGATGATTTGTTAGGAAACGCTATTGATTCCAGTAAGTTTAGGCGACTTCGATGTTGAGTGCCCGTCAGTAAAAGTCATTAATTATTAATACTACCTACATTTCAATGATATATGTATGTAAAGATATGGCACGTTATCCTGATAACTACACGTTGAAATTTATTACTTCAATACCATTTCTATGACAACATGTGTAATATAACACATTTTATAACATGCGTGGATAATCCAAAATATCGTGGAGTGTAAATTCTATCGAACCAAATGAACAAACAGAATTTATTATTCAGACAACCTCAGACAAAAATTAATAAATAATAATAACAAAATAATCCGAACAATAACATACTGTAGTTATTTTGATATGTGTCACTTTAGTCAACAGTTCATCTTTCATAAGTGTCTAAAATATAACGTATACAGGGTGTTTCATTGAAGATGCACCAAACTTAAGGGACACGTTTCTGACATTATTTCAAACAAAATATCTTAATAAAAATTTTTAATTGGTGCAACTTGAAATTTGCATAATTTGGAGCCGATGTTTTTAGAAATACCGTAGCGATTTAAATTTCTGCAGCCGTGAAACAAGACGAGCGATTTAAATTGTTTTATGAATGGCACGCGCCTGCAAGAAGACAGTAAATAACTATCGTAAACGAAAAAATTTATGACAGGCTTTTAAGTTTGGCCTTGACCGCAAGACGTGTTAAAGACGAACACTTTGAAAAAAGCGTGCGTTTTCACCGCACTAACATTTATGCAAACCGTAATTACATCAAATTTGCCGAGTCTTAATAATGTACGATAAATAATTAACGCTTGTAACGTTTTTATTTGTCTCTGTATCCAACAATTACTACAATTATGTACAATTAATAAATTGGAATTGTTGCTTCCGCCACGCCGGTCTGTTAAATTATTTGCCTATCAGACTGAACTTGATCACATGAGGAAGAAACAATTTCGGAAGCGGGCGAATTACGTAAATGGCAATTACCTTACATGTGTTCGAATAATCTGCGTATTCTCGAAATGTGTAATTGCCCATCGCACCACCAACACACCCACACACACACTTACATAATAAACTTAAAAATGAAAAGTATAAACTACACCAACTAATTACTCGCCACTACAACGTTAGTGAATGAACGGAGTGAACGAACTAAATGTGTTTCATCATATCATCTGAGGCGCGACAGTTTATGGGGTAATAAAGTAAAAAACCGAACGTTAAGGTAGGTTAAGAATTCGGGCCGCTCTCATCTATTGTACGTTTTAAAAATATACGATTCTCCTTTCCCTTCGATTATCTCAAAACTTATTCATTTAAAAAAAAAATATTATAGGAAACTTTTATTTCTTTTCACGATATCTACCAACATACCGAGTTTGGTGCATCTTCATTGAAACACCCGGTATAACGATACAACTTCATCACACTTTTTAATTAAGTAAGTTTAAACTTTTTTATTAACATTATAAAATTCTTTTATCTCAAATAAATTGGGTTTTGCAAATTGAAACCGAAACCGAAACAGAACCTGTCTGTATGAATTTGTTGTTCACATATTGCGCAATGAGTTCATTATTGAATTCAAAAATTAATCGAGAAGATTTAAACCATTATTTAAAATGAAATTGTTTAGGATAAAATAGAAACTGAAATAAAAATTTGAAATTATTTTTACTCATACAGGGTGACAAACAATTGTTCCGCTAAAGAAAAAACCTGTAAGAGAATGTGCGTTATAGATTACGGAAAAATATTTAAAAGATTCGGCGAAACGTTTTATAAATGCAACACTAAATTGGAGTATAAAATTTTGTGATTATTATTTTAATGACTACATACAATGTGACCTTGACACACATCGTTTTATTACAGGTTTAACAGCCGGAAACGAAAGTCTGAGTTACATTTCTTGTACACGATATAATTAAATGGTGTTTAAATATCTGGGGATGTTTGAAATTCTCTAGGACCTCAGACAGACAGACTACAAATTTTGTAAATAAAATCAGTAATAAGGAATTAGAGCGACGATCACATTTTTGAGGAAACACTTCGAAAACGTAAAATGGTTTATTATATCTGCAATTCTTCGCTGAAATTTTTTTTTACTCATTAACCTGCGAACCTAGTTCGTCATCCATGCTGAATTTAATTAAAATGTTAAAATGTAGAAATTATGAAATAATATTAAATATCTCCTGAATCGTCAGTAATTGGTATAGGGAAGTGTATAGCTAATTGAAAGATATTTTTATGGAGCATCTAACGACGATACCTTCCACCTAGCTTGTAACAGCACCACAATATCTGCTTTCTAACTTTCTTCATTAATGAGATATTAATTGTAAAAGTTATATCCGTATTTTCCAAAAACTATAAACAAAGCCTAATATCTTAAAAACCATAGGACTTAGGTATAGGGAACCATTATCAAACTTACCCTAAAATAACCTGAGAAGCTCAAATTCGTTATAAAATATAGGATATTCCATTTAAAATAACGAAGTAGTACATCGTACAGCCAAACTGGGACATCCTGTATATTCGAAAATAATTTTAAATTATGCGGAGCTTGAAAGGATGATACTTTTGTATAAAACATTTTTCCATATTTTCAATAGGAACGGCGTTAATGAAGAAACTCCGTTAAATGCTACACCCTGTATATATTGCAGTATTTATTTCGTTCATTTGCTGCTCTTTCTTAATCAGGGACATATCGTCGTGTTGGGTATAATTTTTGATTGATTATTTCTCGATAACTAAAGTACATAGAATTTTTTTAACATTTTTCCCATGCTCTTGGATACCGTTTCTTATCACGGTTTTGTTTTTTTGCCGGAACAGTTGTTAATGATCCGGTATTATTTAATGAAAAAGTAGATTAATATACTTATACAAAGTGTTGAAAAATTGGCGGCCCTACTGCTGCGGAATATTTAGATATGTAGATGTGTAGATATTTAAACTTTGTATCATAGAAAAATAGTTTTAGAAAATTGAAATTTTAAGTAAAAATTAAATCAACTGATACTGATGCAAGTTGCTGACTTCTACTCCGAAGTAGTTCGCAACGTAAACAATTAATTTTATTTAGAATTTCCTGTTCTTAGTAATTTTTTTAGTAATTCTTGAGAATATACATACATAGTTTTTATAAATGCTGGCAGCTTATTGTTAGTTGAAAGAGTCGACGTAATATAAAAATATCATATTAAGGAAATCGCTAAATATTTCTTACTTTTTCATTTCTAAATTTTTTCTACTGTTCATTACATAAAGAATTTTTTTTTTGCCAAATATGTGTTTTTTTTTAAATTATTCAACAATCACCACATATGTATGTTGAATGTCGGCATTTTTTTTTTATTCAACCAAACCAATCAAGTTACAATATATACGCATTTAATAATCAATATTCTATCTTAGAAAAATGTGACAAAATAAACCATTGGTATCCTATGAAATTATATAAAGAGAAACAAAATGAACTTAACAGTACTTTCATTTAAAATCTAAGTATGTAGATTCAGTTGAGACATGCCAAGGTGAAACAAAAAAAATTAAATTAAAAATTATATAAGATTAAACAGCCTTAAACTAAAAAAAAAAATTCTTCGAGGAACTTAAAGGCATGTGCATATACATATAAGGTTGTAACATGACAATAAGAAAAAGTCGTAACTACTACGGCTTTTCCAAAAAACGGTATTCAAGTAGAAAATAATAATATAGCAGATTACAAGAATACACGCCACTAAGTCCTAGGACTTTCCAGTGGCGACAATTAGTGAGTGACCATTAATTAGTTGATTAAACTGAGTAAGAGATCAAGAGGCAACACTACCTAAGGTAAGTAAGTAACAAATGAGTTAGCATTAAACCTATTTACTAATCTAGGAATAATATAAAAGTCACTAGAATTTACGCAGTTAGGGTTAGTATTCGTAGAGCCTATTTAATTATTTGTACATTTAATAACCTGGAATGACATATGATGAAAAGAAAACTTGCCACTTGATATTTAAAAAAAAAAGTTCACTCTCACGCACCCAGTAACCACATTTTAATTTATCTACTTTTATTCACAAATATGTGTGAAAATATAAGAAAAAAAAGGAAGAGATATTTAATATGATAATTTTTTTAGCAAGATGAAGTAATTTAACACTTATATATCCTCCAAGCTTTTTTCTACTAATCATTAATTAATTTATTGATTAACTTAGAAATGCGTATAATAAAAATTTCTTTTCTTTGTTAAACGATTTTCATTAAGTAACATTTTCTTATATCTCAACTTTATTTGTTAACCACACACATTTAAAGACTTTTTTCAAATAGTACATATATTTACGACACATGATGGTTCAGATATGGATTGTCCAATTTTGAAGACTGGGGAAAATTTTATTAAAAAAAATATTTGTTGGTCGTTTATTTTAGAGGACTCTTTCTCGAACAGAACAACTTCACTTCAAGGATAACCTATAAAGAGAAATAATAAAGAGGAAGATTAAATTGATCAGAGTATATAGGTAGTCAGAATTTGTATTTAATATTTATCTTTGTATTTGGTTATAATTTGATTTTGATTTTTCAAAATTCACAAATAAATGGACATGTTTTTAAACTTTTTCGGCCCCAGACTTCCACACGCAGTGTTAACAATGATGTTAACCAAATTGTTTTGTTCTCAATGAATTATTTTAAAAATTATTTTAATGTGTTTGTGATTGTAACTTATAAAAATTAGGCTAGATTTCCACTGTTGATGGTAATGGCTGTACACTGATACTAGTTGAGATAATTATATAAAAATTTGTGTAGAATAAATGGGACTATAAGAAAGAATCTTTTGCTTTCATTATAGCTAGTCATATACTATGTCCACGATTACAAATTTAATATCTTATCTAATTGTTCAAATCTAAATATTAATATTAATGTAAATAACTAAGTATTTGTATTAATTTTGAAATTTGAGGCGTTTGCACAAAGTTTTATTAATAAAAATGTTGATTGTTCCGCACATAAAATAAAACTACATTTCTTGTTTAAGTAACGTAATCGCAACCTATTTCCTTCATTATACATCATAAACAATGATGGTTACCATGAATAATGATTATTCACTGCTGGTAGTGAATTATGGATAGCATTATCCTTGATCAAACACATGAATAATTGACGGATTATTGAGTAATCGTGGACAAAATATTGTAAAATCTGGCTAACATTTGAATATGTTATGTTAATTAATGCTATTGTTAATACTATTCACTATTCAAAATAACATGTATGTATATTCTTAAGTACGATTTTTTTTTTACTATAGAGAGAATCTATAAAATAATTGTGAGTGCTTGAAAATTTACCAATTTTATTTTTAAAATTTACAAAGTTTATTCTTCTTGGATTGTAAACTGTCGAATATTTTCCTTAAGGAATTTCGACTCATTTTATTAATCTTCCTGAAAAGACATTCGCTGAATCCAATTTTAGTTTTTATTTACTTTATCCTTTTCTAATGAAGTTCCTGAATACGCTGTCATAGAGTACCCCAAATGCAAAAGTTTTAGTCAACATTTTCAAATAACCTTATCGGCAGATTATAATAAATAAAATTTTTGGTGTGGTCCTACTTGTCTAAATGTGCTTAAGCTTTAAATACACAGAGAAAAAAATTGTAGTAAAAAGTAACACAATTATCGTTCAAATATCTCCAGAAACAAATTGTATGAGATAGGGGAGAGTGGGAACTATTGGGCAGTTTTTTACATTAAGGGTGGAGATATCCACCTCTTAATAAATTGGCTAATAGTTATTAGACGAATAACTACCACGAAACAATTCATAAAAATCAATCAACTATTCAGAAAAATCAAGTTATTCGTCGAATAACTTTAATAGGAGATGCATATCTCAACCCTAATTGTAATAAAAAGTACACATTGCAAAATAATAAAATATTTATTAATTACTTGTATTAATTGCACATATATTTGGCTTTTGTTTTCCTATATAAGAGTCTGAGCATTATTTAAAAAATTTTCAATCAACTCAAAAGTGCTCAAACCTCCCAATGGTCGGGTGGATTGGGCACACCTTCAGGGAGGCTCGTAAAAGAAAGTATAAATTTTTAATTTTCTTTTGGGCATTTATTAAATTAAAAAGTCGACATTTCTCCAACAAATTTATCTTGAAAAATAAAATCGATATTTTAATTTAAATTCGCAGTAGTGAAAAATGCCAAGGCAATAATGATAATAATATTAACATACAAAAACAGGAACGTTATAAAAAAGAAACATAACAGTGAATTAAATCCAGTAACCATTGTCACACTCGCTAATCCTCTTGTTGTTATTGGAATTTTGTTGAAAAATTTTACTCCAAAGTAGTTAACTCCTTATTGCGTCCTTTTTATCCTGTGATGCGAAATTGCCAAATCTTTCTTTTTCCTTGTATAATAGTCGTGACTGTCTTCATTTGAGCAGAATTTTGAGCGATTGCCGAAAACGTATGACAGGCAAGTATGTAGCAACTAGGTAAGGTAAGTATTCCCAACCTTCTGAACGACCCCCTGCAACTGCTTCTGTAACTGTCTTTTCCCAAAATTCTGACGGCCTTTTTTTGTTGTAAGAAAACATTTTGCACTGCTGGAGATGCACCTCACATAAGTATTCCATAGGTAGCTATGCTATGGAAAAGGGAGTACTACGTCTGGGTGGCTACTGCGTAAGTACCTATCTTCATAAGTCTTTTTATGCAGTAAAGCGATTTTGCCAACTTGTTCATTTCTTGTATGTGTTGCGTCCAAGTTAAATTATGATCAACATGCAACGCTAAGAATTTTACTGTTTGTACACGGAGAGAATTAAGTTGTAAAAGTAAATATAAATATAGTAATTTTTACAAAAATTTATATTACTATATGTGACAGCAAAATCATTTTATTAACTTAAAAACATATTTATATTAACTGTTATATATTTAAATTTAAAAAAAGGATATTCTAAAATGGCTAAAATATAAAATATAATATCGTTTAATATATTTATGTTTTAACACAGATAAGAAGCTACGGGATTCACATGATCACCAACCTTTGCAGCCACACCAAAAAAAAAAAATAAGTACTCGATTTAAGAAAAAACGTATATTAAATTACAAATTTTATAAAAAAAAAATTGTGCAAATCGGTTTTGATTATAGCGGATTCCTCGAGCATGCTCTGTACAGCTGTTTAAGGCCTCATTGGGCCTTCATCAACAGAATCGTAGCTCCAGAACTCCACCATACACTGAGAAAAATGTATATTAAAAACCGTGTTGTAAAAAAAGTATCATTAATAATAAAATAAATTGTTTTAAAAGTAGCAAAATTGTTTAAGTAAAGCAAGTAAATTTTTCTCTTAAAAGAAATGAGAATGCGATTATATTACATTAAGCATATGATTTTGTAACATTTATGAGTTCGGCCTGCAGATATGATGTTTACAACATAAAATTTGTAGGTCAAAAAGCGATCGAAAGATGTCACTACTTAAATTGTTCATTACTTTCACATCGCAATGGCATATAACCTAGAAGACATCGGTTTGGTTTGCAGCGGAGTTCATAGACAACACAACATAACATAATATATTTATGTTTTCTATGGTGGAGTTCTGGAGCTACGATTCTGTTGATGAAGGCCCAATGAGGCCTTAAACAGCTGTACAGAGCATGCTCGAGGAATCCGCTATAATCAAAACCGATTTGCATAATTTTTTTTTTATAAAATTTGTAATTTAATATACGTTTTTTCTTAAATCGAGTACTTATTTTTTTTTTTTTGGTGTGGCTGCAAAGGTTGGTGATCATGTGAATCCCGTAGCTTCTTATCTGTGTTAAAACATAAATATATTAAACGATATTATATTTTATATTTTAGCCATTTTAGAATATCCTTTTTTTAAATTTAAATATATAACAGTTAATATAAATATGTTTTTAAGTTAATAAAATGATTTTGCTGTCACATATAGTAATATAAATTTTTGTAAAAATTACTATATTTATATTTACTTTTACAACTTAATTCTCTCCGTGTAGAAAACATAAATATATTATGTTATGTTGTGTTGTCTATGAACTCCGCTGCAAACCAAACCGATGTCTTCTAGGTTATATGCCATTGCGATGTGAAAGTAATGAACAATTTAAGTAGTGACATCTTTCGATCGCTTTTTGACCTACAAATTTTATGTTGTAAACATCATATCTGCAGGCCGAACTCATAAATGTTACAAAATCATATGCTTAATGTAATATAATCGCATTCTCATTTCTTTTAAGAGAAAAATTTACTTGCTTTACTTAAACAATTTTGCTACTTTTAAAACAATTTATTTTATTATTAATGATACTTTTTTTACAACACGGTTTTTAATATACATTTTTCTCAGTGTATTCCATCACTTTTGTTGTCAAAAGTTACCTATCATTTGTGTTTTGTTAGTATTCATTGTTAGTTTATTGTTAATGAACCAATGCTCTACTTTATTTACGGTGTTAAGAATTTGTTGCTTTAAATCTGTTTCGTTTTCATTTCTATTAATGATAGATGTAAACTACATGTAAATAAAAATATTTAAGGCCAAATTCAAATTGTAACACTTTAAAATTAATAAAATTTTTGATGGAAAAATGTTGGAAAAGATCCCTAAAATTGGCATCTTAGAAAGTAAGTGTATATTTAAAGTAATTTTCCAAACAGATATTTACCTAACTTCAAAAATTTTGGCCAATTTTTTTGCAAAAATATTACACATCAACTAAACTCTTCCCCCACTTTGCAACATTCAGAAGTTTAATGTTTCGTCTTGAAAATTGTGCAATGGAATCTTACACACTTCTTCTTCGATTAAATTCATACAACATACCTAATCTTCCTGGATACTATTAACATATGACTCAATTTTAATTTTCAACTATTTTTCCTCTTGAAACATATTTGTGTACGCTGTGATAAAGAACTGTCAAGTTTCTTTATCACAGCCGACATTTTCAAGTATCTTTTATAGTATACATACAGTATCACAAAATCTTTTAAGCGGACACTAAATCGCGCACTATACACTTTACGTTTCACCGTCGTTCGACAGCTTCGTCAGAACAACGGTGAAACGTAAAGTGTATAGTGCGCGATTTAGTGTCCGCTTAAAAGATTTTGTGATACAAATTTCATCGGACAAGAATCAACTGTAAATATACATACAGTATAGAAAATTAACATGGAATTTCGAATATTGTTGATTTTTTATGATTGGCCAATTTGTATATGAGCTCCCGACTTCCGCTTGGAAGCTTCGGGGTTCAAATCTCATCACGTTATTTTCTTTTTTTAATTATTACTAACGGAAGCGGGAAGCCCATACAAGTTAGCCAATTCCCTTGTTCATATCACATTTTAAAAAGAGAGTCTTAAAGTGAATCTTAATTGAATTGAGGCATAATTCTTCATAATTTCAAACATTTAATTCTATTCGATCGAGGCATAAATTGTCGTCATATTTTGACTTGGGAACATAGAAATCTATAATATTTGAAATCCCACGTTAATTTCCTATAACTCAAATGGGTCGGGTCACTCGGTATGAAATTTTTGATGAAAGAATATCCGAAAACATCCTAAAATTTGTACCCTAAAAAGAATCCCAAAAACTGTTCGCTTTTTACGCTGCAGTATTTAGGACCGCTTTTTTAACAGTGGTTGAAACTAGTTCGGAATTTAAATGGAGTTCAGAGTAAAAGGTGTGTTGTTCAATCAAAGATCAAGTAACAAACTTGTCTAAAAAAAAATAATAAACGAGGTCAAGAAATGAACTGAGTTTTCTTCTGAACTGGAGTTTAAACCAATACTGAAAAACCGGGCCTTAGAAAGTTCGATGTTTTGTTTTGAAAATTTGCAATGAAAATCTATATATTTTTTAAGCAAATGCGTTATACAAATGATGCACCAAACTTAGGGGACACTTTTCTGACACTTTCTATTTGGAGCAAAATATCTTAATACAATTTTGCAATCTGTGCAAATTGAAATTTGCATTATATGGAGTCATACATATATTTAGAAATACCTCTGAATATAAAACTATCAGGAAGGAGTCGTTACTGCAAATGCTATATTGAAATGTGTGACGGACGTAGCCATTTTGAACCTCCACGTATGATTCATTACTTGTTGACGTTTTGGACGCTGATTGCGTTTATAATTATTTATATGTTTTTTATTACGTTTCATAGGTAAGTAATTCCATTAGTTTAATTTGTCTAAATGTTAGAGTACTTAAAAGTATATATGTATTTATAAACAAGGAATGAGGTTAGGATTCAAGTCAATTTCATGTAAGTTACGTAGCATTCGATTCGCAGTCGAAGTCAATTCGTTTTTATCAGTAGACCATTTAGAAGTAATTTGAATCAGTTTAGTCATATCTTGTTTATGGTGAATCCCGCCATTTACAGCCCCCATTCTGGACACATTCATATTCTTTATAGTTTTATAGTCAAAGAGAAATACTGTAGCAATTTCAATCTCTGCCGCAAGGAGGCAAGCGAAAGGTTAAGACAGGTTAAGGATTCCGTTCGTCCTCATCTTCTGTGTGTTTTAAAAATATACGATTCTCCTTTCCCTTCGATTTTCTCAAAAACATACCGACATACCGCGTTTAGTGCACCTTCACTGAAACAGCCTGTATGTAACGAGATGTTTGTAATTCGTTCACGTTCACTTTGGCGATGCAAAGAATTTTTTTTGTAATTTTCATGTACTTATTACTAGAGAGATTATTGTCGCCGGACTGCTATTGGCGTCTGTTTAAAGGACATTCCAAAAAAACCTGAACCTTGGTAGCTCTAAAACAGAGCTCGAATCCCAAAAAATTATTTGCACTTAAAATACGATCCTTATTTTTTCATCTTCTGCTCAAAGGCCTAATTTTACATTGCCAGCTTAAATTTAAGCCAAAGCTTAAGCCCTTCAGCTTCAGCTTAAATTTAAAGTGGCATTCTAAAATTGGGGCTAAATCTCCTTGAATCAAAATATCTTACAATTGTCTGAGATGGAATGAAATAATATCGACCAATACATCCCAAGTTAACAAAAGAACCCGAAGCTTTAAAAATGTTTGCTGACATGCAAGAAATTGTGATTAAAATTTTAAAGATCGCTGAGATGTACAGGATGTTTATCCTTTGGTGACCACTAACGTGTATATTTATTTTTGTATGAATCCACTTTCTTTTATAATTCTAAATTAAGGAAACGTGTTGTTTCAAAGCGTTTGCCTTAAAAAAAAGAAATACGTAACTAATTGGGTGGACGCTTCTTAATTTCACGCCTTTTTTTGGCTAATGTGCAAATTCACTCGCATAATTAGCATCAGTTGTCTTACACGTGAAAAATTCATCCCCGTCCCCGTCCACGTCAACCCCTACACTATAGATAATTTTGTATAATTGTATGCGATATTCTATAAACATGACTGTAAGCGACACGCGGCCGGATAATAAAGTAAAGAAAGCTATCAATAACACGATCTAGACTGTGATTTGGTGTGCACGTTATGGTGCGCACGGTCACGTTCTAATGGTGACTGTAATTTGTGGTTTGAAGGCGGCGCCACGTGTGCGCTACCGAATAAAGAAGTTATTGACGGCCACGTGACTAAACGTATGCTCTACATGCCGCTGTTTCGCTTTGCTGCTACCGAGTCATAATTTTCTCAGTACACACGTTTTATTGATCCGGGACTTCTTTTAATTGTTTACAAATAATCCACATCTGCTAGATTTATCACAATTGAGACTGTACATCTGAAATTAGGGAAAGTCCTAAAGCCCTAAACGAAACGCACTGTTTTCATATTCGTCATGAAAATAAAAAAATATTCATGGGGGTTTCAAATAAATAGTACATAGTTACAAAAGTTCAAGAAGATCTCAAACAGATTCGAAACACTTCATATAACTCACATCTAATTTATTGGTGGTTTCGAGAGGCAAGAGAAACACTCGTGCGCGGGATAAAGTGCAATAATTATGACTGTAAAAGGCGAACAAGAATCTCAATCACCGATCGAGTGCTTAATGCAGTTTTAATTGTTGTGCTACTAATAGCCGGCCTGCTTCAAAGCTTGCGGAGAGCAATTTCCCGTACAGATCCTTGTAATTTCTTACAGACTTAATAATTCATGAATACCAACCATGTTGCTCTCTCTGAATATTCCAGATAAATTAAATCTCACGATTGTAGTTTGTCCCTGCCTCTACAAAGTGCAATATAAACGTTAAGATTCCGAAAGAATTCGAAAAGCATTCTTTTCTCGATTTCTGATCATGAATGTGTTATAAATTGCTACTGTTGGACAATTTAGTTCAAAAGAAACCTACCTCTTATTAGAGCCCCATTGAATCAATAGTCGTTAAAAAAATTTAACATGAACTCATTACTGCTTTATAAATAATAGGAAGTTATTAGTTATGTTGATTTGAGCACCTGATTCCCCAAGAAGAGTGGGCAACAAAACAGCCCAAAGACAAGAAAGAATGGAGAATGAACCCAAAAATAAAACCAAAAGAACGAAGTCCCTTTCCTCGATGCGCTTTATTCATTTTAATAATATCGAATACTATTAACAACGAATTAGTAATTTGGTACAAAATGCTTTAAATAAGAGAACAATGAGATTTGTTAATGAATTATTACCTAATCATTTGGTTTTAATCATCATTTTAATCGTCACCAAAACAATAACCGCAAAAGAATAAAATAAAAAGTAAACTGAATAAGTTCATCACCCACCAAAGAAAGCACTGCACCATCACTCAAAAAATCACCAATTTTATTTACTACTGCAAAAAGGACTCAAGCACAGCATCCCAAATAACTTAAAAAAAACATAGAAATAGAAAGTCTCATCACTTACACAAAATTAGTAGTTCATAAACGATCGGAAGAATGCAAATACAGAACCAGAACACTTAGTAACACATTAACAAAATCAATGTATAACAACAAAATAATGCTGTATTGTAAAAACGAAGACGAGAATCACCAGTGCAATTATAAAAAAAAAAAACAGATCAAAAATGTTTGTCACAATAGAAATTAAAACGTCAATAAATTTCTAAAATAGAGCCAAGTTTGCATGACAATAAATAAAGATCTACATTTTTGCAAATTTATTTATTGTTAAAAAAGGCTATCGAATTTTAGAAGTTCTTTCAGTATTCCTTTCCTTAATGTTCGCGTTAATTCAACTTTGTACTTTTTACACTTCCCTCGACCACTTCACGAAAGAGAAACAATCTAGCCTGGAGCGACCTTCGTTTTGTAAATAAAAAAGAAGTTTGTAAATTCGCGGCCCAAACTTCGGCTCTACTTGGTTTATATTTTCTTCAAATTAAAAAAAATGTTTCCCTCGATTTGTACACAGTAAGTGTCAGACGCCTATTGTCACTTCGTTAATGTTTGTTTACACGGGGGATGAATTACTTAATAATACAGTACTCATTTTGATTAATTTAATTTGACAAAGGGATGAATCAGCAATACCATTTCTTACGCATAAAATAATTTGTGCCTTCCTTGATCAAGGAAATTCATAATGTTAAATATGAAAGTGTACCTGGTAGAGATTATTACGTTAATCAATAACAATCTTATACTAGAACATCCTGTATTCACTCAAGTAAAAATCTTAATAAAGTGATTTTTGATTCTGATTACCTACAGGGTAATTTTTTACAGTGCTCTTTTGTTTGTAGTGTGTGAAGTCAAGTATCATCTATGATTACGATTACAATGTAAAGAAGCGGATTTCTTTTAAAAAAGGTCTAAGTAGTCTTGAGTATTTGTAATCGTGATCAATTGTTTCTTCCTACATGGAGGATTTTACGTCCTAGAGGACGTGAAAGCACTTCTCATTCGAGATGCCAAAACCTTAACAATTTCTGATAAGTCCAAAAATAACAGCGTGCGCAATTTTCGGTGTTGTATTTTTCGGCACCAATATTTTAAACAGAACTTAAATTTAAGTGATGTTTAGACTACGATAGTATTTGTAATTTTTAGAATTTATCGCAATGCATCAATTTAACTCAAACTTCATCTGGTGGATGTAAATATTGAGTATCAAGCTCATGGAAAGTTGTGTAGGATCAGGACAATCAATTCCGATCTCTTTATATACTCAAGTACATTTAATTCATTTAATCAGCCTTTTTCAACAAACTACTTGACAGATCAACTTTAAGTTTCGCAACAGAAGACACAGACAAAAAAAGACACAATGTATATTTTTAAAAGCTTTTCTAAATTACAAAATTATTACAGTTTGTATTTGATAGTTGAAAAATTAAAGAGATTAGAAAGTCAACAAATTAAAGACCGCATTTACTCTATTCGGAATTCTAAGAGTGGTAAGAAGTGATAATGGAAAACAGTTTGACTGCGTAGAATTTAAAAATTTCGCAACTGAATACGGATTTAAATGGAAACCAAACAATCCAAAACATTCGCAAGCAAATGTCTAGCAGAAAGTGCTGTGAAAATAGCAAAGAAAATACTAAAAAGATCAGAAGACTATCACTTAGGGCTTCTGGCATATCGCAACACGCCATTAGATTGTGGAGCGTCACCAAGCCAGTTGTTAATGAGTCGTGTTCTACGAGATAAAATTCCAATAACGCAAAGAAAGTTGAAGCTCAAGGTCGAAAATACAAAGTGGATACAAGATAGAAAAGAAACTGCCGAAAGAAAACAAAAACACTACTATGATAAACGCCACAGAGTAACAGAACAAAGAAAACTCAAACCACAGGAGAGAGTGTGGATAACAGACATTCAACGAAAAGGGATTATAGAAAGACAAGATGGACTAAGATCATATACAGTATGAGCATAAATGATTGAGGACAAGTTGAATTTCCCGCCTTTCAATATTTTTCTTAAGTTGGTCAAATGCATAGGCGTGTACTCACAAATGTATGTAGTCGGAATCTTAATTCATGACATAAGCTTTACAGAAAAACTCATCGTGGACATTTTATCTGTGGTTTCCAAGCAAAAAATAAGTTACATCTCGGATTCTCTTTTAAGTAGGTAGATTTGTATGCATTTAACGTCAGAAAAATATACCACACAAAAATTATTTTTATTTACAAACTCAGTGCAGGTCGGACTACAAAAAACAATACTCTACTCTATTACTATTAGTTAATATGGAACTCAGTTGTAACTTTATATGGATGTATTTTGAAGTTTTTCTTCAATGCATTCCGGCAAGTACCATAAGACAAACCTAAGGATACATTTTAGTTATATTCACATTAAATATTCAAATAGTATTCCATACCTGTTTGTACACTAAGTTTTCGTACCAATTTATTTGGGCTCTGATCCATACGACCACGAAGGTCATCAACAACTTCCTCAGTTAAAACTGTTGGTCGTCCTGATTATTTGCCCTTACATAGGCAATGCTTCGTTTCAAAACGAGTAACAATACGTTCCTTATGTTGAACAAAAACCTTATATGGAACGCGAACATCAGGAAATTCTTCATTAAACTGTTCAATACAGGAACGTGTGGAATACCTCCAAGTACCATCAGCAGAGCGAAAGCCTCTTGCTCTTCCGTAAAGGGCATTTTGGCACACCGTTAGACCTTTCGCTACAAAATAGTCTGGTAATTAATTATGAATTAATACAGTCATTTCAAATACCTAATTGCAATATGTACGCAAACGTTGGCTCTGAAAAGATCCGTTTAAAAATTCGTATGAAAGCAAAATAATAACTCGGAAAACAATAAATACAACGTAAACATGTGACGGGCGACACTGAACAAAAATTAGTTTATTTTCAGGAGGGCCAGACACAAGGAGTAAAAATCACTAGATAGAGACGCGGGAAATTCAACTTGTCCTCAATCATTTATGCTCATACTGTACATGTACAGTAATTACAGATAAGAGAAAAAAAGTTTTAAGCTAAAACTGCATTCGCGGGATTTTCCAGACGTTATTACTGGGAATATCGAAAAAGTGTAAATACAACTTCGACTATGAATTTTGAGGCGGAACTTTCCTGCTTGACGGATTTTTCGATTTTTACAAATAAGAGAAAAATATGAAGAAATAGAATTCATTTACAAACCTTACCAACAACAGGCCAAAGGAATAAAGATCAACCAACTAATGCGTTTTATTTGCAGTTACTGACATCGTCAATAGATAAAAAGGATCAAGATAAACACTCATTCCAGATGGAAACACTGCCAACTCAGAGAGACGAATTCTCACAAAAGAAAGAACAACCGACCCAACAACAACCACGGAGGAGTACAAGGAAATCTCCCAAATACTTAAAAGATTTTAGAATGTAAAAACAAAGAAGAAGAAGGGGAGATGTAATGTATAGAAACGATCGAGGGAGCTAGTGTGTGAAAAAAGACAGTTGATAAGACCCCGAATAATAATCAGAATTACTTCTGTATGTATTCTTCCAAATATTAATTATTTAGTGTTCATTATTATTAAAGAAACCCACAACGATAGCATAGTGTATTGACTACGTTACAGTTTCTTCTTTAGTTTAGGGTTTTTTATTCTGGTACATTTACTTTCGGATACTTTTACGTTTGGATATTTCTTTTTGGGATACCTCCCTTGGTAATTTTTACGTTTGGGTACCCCTTTTGGTACTATCGAAACTCACCATTTCGCTCTGCGGATTGGTATCGCTGAAATAGAAGAGCGTGCCTGGTTGTAGTGGATGCAATCGCTTCTGACATCGTGCAGAAAATACACATGGAAGCCTTGACCTTGATCTACGAACACAATCTTGATTACGTGAGTTTAATTAATAACTTTTTTAACTGTCGTGTGACGTTGCGTTGCATTAAGAGCGAATTTTCGACTGATCTTGCGCTATTAGTGGATGACATTTATTGTAGTAGTTATGAGGCGGATTGATCTGATTGATCGGATTGATGTGATTTATCGATTAAATAAATAAATAAGGGTACATATAGGCACAACAAATTTGAATCGTTTTGGTTATAGAGTTTTTGTCGACATTCTGTCGCAACGAATTAACCGTTTGTAAATTTGCATCAGTTCTTGTAATTATTTTTGTGTGTGTAATTAAAACATTTGTTTACTGTAGCTGATTGTGTATTTGTGCCACTACCTTCAGCGTACTAGTGAGTAAATCAAATCTCCTGTGATTATTATGAACGATCAACTGCAAGGTCGAGACAATTTGGGAACACTGTCGGGGCCAGTTTATAGAAGAAAAATATTTCGCTCAATAAATCCAACAGAGATGGACAATTCATTTACTGACTTTTTCACGGAAGTCTCCCAAGAGAAATAACTAAAGACTCCAAATCTTAGGTCCGTTTATCCGCCCAATTGTATATTACTCACTGCTCCTGCTGATCTAAATCTCAATCGGTCCAGTGCCGTATAACGGCTATATGATACATTGGTATAACATGTTTTATCTAAACAATTTTTTCTTGATTGTTTATATTCTTTATTCTTAAAATTATGTTGTTTCGTCAAAGATACAAAGAATAATAAATAAAATGTGACGAAGTTGATTAGTATATTCTCGCTATATCGGAAGAATAATTCGTTGTTCAATCGGCGCTCATTCCTTTCATATGCGCATCAAAGCGCCTTTGCATTCGGTACTATTTTCTGGAGACTTTAGTAATAACAAACTTTTAAATTGTTTTTTCTTCAGTTCAATTAGTGACGAGGAAGTTAAAAATATTAAAAACAAACGCTCTTGCAAAATGTCTGCTGGATCAAACGATGTCACAATAATTGGTCATATGACACAACCTTTACAGAAAAAGTCATCGTGGACATTTTATTTGTGGTTTCTAAGCAAAAGATAATTAACGACATACATGATTCGCTTTTAAGTAGCAGGAGATTTGGATGCATTCGACGTCCATAGCTATAGGATGTCCTGTAAGCTTTCTGTAAGCATCATGATTAATCATTGCGGTTGTACATACCAGGAAAAATCATCCAAATAATTACCAAATATATCGCCTATCTGCTGGCGTAAATTATTAGGTTGTTCGGAAAAAAATGTCGTATTATATCTAGAATTTTTTGATTCCAGAAAAGATGAGTGATATCATCGTAGAATACACTGCTTGCAGAAGGATGGCAAAAGGTCACTGATGCAAATGGTGATTATATAGTTTAATCAAAATTTATGTACTTATGTATATAAACATTCTGAATTAAAAAGAAAACAACATTTTTTCCGAACAACCTAATATTATCAACTTGTCTTTCGAGAAAGGAATATACCCAAATAAACTAAAAATATCGAAGATAATACCTGCTTATAAAAATAAAAGTCATCAAAATAATGTCAAAAATTATAGACCATTACAAACGCAGTTCTCTAAAATCTTTGATAAATGTAAAAAAAGTAAATGATATGAGAATGATAGCCTTATGCATAGTCGCATTGCTTGCGACAGAAAGACTCATCGATTGTTGTCTCATCAATATTTTAAGTTGATTTTTTAATTATGGGCCTTTTCAATGAGGAGAAAGCCTGCTCCCACGTTTCAAAAAACCATTGCCCTTAATTTTTCAGCAGGAGCTTGCATGCGTGCCTTTTTAGAAAGTGAAGATCCTTTACAAACTCATTGGTTTCAGTCTCAGTGATGGTCTCGTTCCCTGTTATAATTTGTGCCAAACGTCAGTTTCATTGGCCAAAGTTTTCGAATGACACAATAAACTCAACAAAAATACTTATAAAAATTAAACAAAAGAAAGAATGAATCCAAATTAAGGAGACCCAAACAAGACCAAACCAAGCAAAACAAATCCAAATCTAAAGAGTAGGTGAGTTATTCAAGAGAAGGCACTTCGTGTCGGCACGGTTGATCTTTGCAGAGTAGTTTCAATGATCTCGAACCAGTTGTCCCTTTAAATTGGCGTAGGCGAAATACGGGGGAAACGAACAACAAATGACGTTGGCATATGGTTGGCACTACACAAGGTGTGACATATAGTTTTCAACAATCAGATTATCGCAGGCACAATTTTTGTCCGAAAACACTTGATAGCATACGAAAGGACACTTAAATTGGCGTAAACGTTTTCTCTTTTTTAATCTGCTCTTCCTTATTGAAGTGTCCCCTCTTGTATAAGTTATCTACTCTTTGCCAAATCCGCAGATTCAGATAAGCCCAATCCAAGAAAACCTTACCCCAAACAAAAAAGCAGCAAAAGCAAACCAAGAAAACCTTTAATACTTTACATATCGTAAGTTTTCTTCTTTAAGTTTGCTGGTATCTGCTGCCTTTACAATAAATAATCTAACTGTTTATCATCTTGGTGAACTTCTTTTGAATATAAGAAGAGTCGTCCACTTTAAACCTCAAACTAGTATAAGCTATGTGCATGCTTACCAGCGAGTCACGTGATGGCCATTTTACTGGATTTTTACTCAAAAATGTGTGACTCGTTCTTTTTACCACACAAAACTTCCTCTTTGTGTTTTTCTATAGAAATATTTAAGAGTCGAACTAGAGGTACACTTGAACCCGACTTTACAATTCATATTCAAACTATCACACAAATTGCTTATCAGGCTGGGTTCGGATATTCCCAAAATTGTTCTAAAAGTGGAGATCTTGACATACAAATCTGACTTCAACTTTCGCAGCAATTTATTTTATTATGTAGCACAATTTTCTGCACCCTCACGAATTGCTTTAGTTTTGAACGATTGCCCTTTTCAATTAGTTATCTTATGACAATACTAAAACTCCTTTTGAATTCTTTATTATTTTTATCATAGGACTAATGGCCATTTGCACCAAACACTTAAACTGAACTTAAATTTAAGTGGTTTTTATAATGTGACATTTTAGGTTACACAGCATACCTAAGTCATATTCTAAGTGATCCTTAAAGTTAAGTTGAACTCAAGTGTTTGATGCAAATGGCCATAAGTGTTGCCGGGGGAACTTTGACCTTGCAGAAGCTGAGCTGGTCTTTGTAGAAGATCAAGGTCAGAGATTCGCTACTGACTTTAATAATCTTACAGAGATAAGCCTCCTCCTACCTTAACCTTGATTTTCGGCCTGGGTCAGAGGAGGTTTCAGAATGACCTTCTGCAGGTGAGCTCTGATCTTGCAGAAGGATTAGGTCAGGGATATGTCGGCTCTAAATCTCTTGTGATTTTAATTACCTCGCAGAATTGGGCCGATTTTGAACTACCTTCGAACTTGACCTTGAATTTTTCGGTCTACGTCAGAGGAGATTCCAAAATTAACCTCCCCGGATGAGCTCTGACCTTGTAGAAGGTTAAAGTCTGATTGTAGAACCTCCTGCGATCTTAATAGTTTTAGGTCCAGTTGTACAAGACCAGCTTAATTTCAAGCCAAAGCTTAAATCCTTAATAACAATTGTTGAAATAATCAAAAAATTTTTGCGAGTCGGTTTTGAATGCAATGGATTCCTCGAGCATCCTCTGGACAGCTGTTTCTGCCCTTTTTGGCCGCCTTGCGTGTGATGATCTACTAGGCAGCAAACTGGTTGCTACTTGTCAATCCTCATACAATCTTAGGTCAAAAATCGGCCGCAGGATGGCGCGACCTAAACTCTTATTGAAATAATAGCTGTTATGGGTTTAAGCTTTAGCTTAAATTTTAATTGATATTGAATTACTGGCCTTAAGGCCGTTTTATTTCTTGTACACGATTTGTTTCAATTTCTTGAACAATTTAAATTTTATATATAGTAAATTATATCAAAAATTAAACTGTATTAATCTACTGTATCTATCTGTCTGAAAACATAGAATGTGTTCTATTTCTGAACCATATCTGCAGCCCAAAAATTTCTTGTTCCAAATATTTATGATTCAAATTGAACCAAGTTTTGTACAAGAAATAGGCTAGTCTAAAACAGCATTTACGGGAAATCGTCGATTTTGGAACCTCCTCCAACTTTGACCTTGATTTTCTCGGTCTAGATCGGAGGAGGTTCCAGAATAGGTCTATCCTATGTAATTTCATAACTACAATACATTGTAATCTCGATAAAGTGAACGCATAAATAATAATTTTTAATAATTGTCGGCACGGTTAGAGAAGTCAAGATCAAGCCATACTATTAACTCGTGCATTTGACGACTTTAGGTCCATCAATTTTTTACTTATTACAACAACGACTGATTACAACAATATCTGTGCTGATGACACAATGATAGTATCAGGAAAAAGTTCAATAGATATGCTGTTCCTCAATTAAGGAATTATAAGTCTGGTGCAAGAAGAAATGGAATCATCCTGAATGGTCAAAAAATGCAAATGATTCAATTTCACTCCATCGATAAATGCTAGACAGCAGTTTATATATTTGCAGTGCCAGAAGTTAGTGCACTAATACTTCTAATTGACAGCAAGATTTTTGGGGTAAATTTCTAATTGTTGAATGAAGTCCATAATTATGAAATATAACACTAATTTCTTAAAATGTTTTTATTCTAGGGATCGGTTAGGACCGGTTGGGAGAAACAGTTTTTCCCAACCATTGCAATTTTTTTGTGAAGTTAATCAATCGTGATAATTTTTCTGAATTTCAACTTTGCTTAACTTTTAATTCCTCCAATTCTCCAAGTACTTTCAAAATCACATTAATTTTTTCTCATATTATAAAAGAATAAGATTTTTTAAATTGCATAATTTTTTTTATCTTGTAATCTGTTCAATTTTCCAATGCGTTTACACAATCGCAAGATGAAATCTAGCATAGTTTTGATGTTCGTACATGTACGTGAGCACATAAATCAGTTGTGCCATTGTGGCACTTAACAATACCAATGACTTAAAATCCCGTCGCTCCACATGAGATTATCGATTTATGTGTGACTGGCAGTTTCTGCACTAGCTGGAGAGGAAATTATTTCCACTTCCTGTTCGAACCGGAACCTTCGCTGCTATTAGTCTGACCTACGTTCGCTGTTCTATCCATCCACACTTACAATAGCGGCTATTCACTATTATTGCATCAAGATCGAAAGCGAGGCAAATAATAAATCCGCATTATCCAATTGCACATGTTATCAACTATCGTAGATTTCTACTACTAAAAATATCACTGATCGTGAGCTGACCATCACTCTCGAAGATAATCGTGAATTTCTTTTTTTTTTTTTAACTCTAAGACGGATGATTGCTTTGTTCATGCACTTCACATATCTTATACGTAAAATATTTTATTGAAAAGGGACTTTGCGGCCCTTGAAGATAATCATGAATTTCTTTTTTTAAGAAGGATGATTACTTTGTTCGTGCACTTCACATATCTTATACGTAAAATATTTTATTAAATAGGAACTTTGCGCAAATATAAAGAAGAAACTCAAACACAACCGTAAATTATGATGTAATTAATTGCAGATTTATTATTATCAGTAAGTACAATAGCGTTATATTTATAAACAACAACAATGTTAAAAGCTTAAAATCTCTAATCAAAAACAATAGATATTATCGAATAACGTTAACCAGTCGATACTAGATGTTCAGCAATTCTGTAACAAATCATGCAGCTTAACTTTTTTCTTATAAACACATTTTTAGGGTTTAAAAATTAAAAAAAAGCTTTGTCGATTATAAATAAAAGTTTCGAAATACTATTCGACAGAGACAACCTAAACAAAGTTTGTTTATTTTTTTTTTTCGATTTTATTTCTACCAGGGACACAGAAAAACAATTATGGATATTTGCTACTTTTATTGTTTTGATAATACGTATCCAAATCAGCGACGTTCACAAATAGTTGTGGTGTGCCATAGGGCTAGGCACTAGAACCTGTTTTGTTTCCTCTATCGGAAAGTAAAACGTCTAAAATTAAAATCAGTTTTATTTAAATAAGTTTGCTGCTTACTGCTTTATAGCAAGCAAAATTAATTTCCTATGCATTTCGACTAAAAATTTGGTGAGGAGAATATCCTGTGATTTATACACTGAGAAAAATGGAATTTTGCGGTTTTGATAAAACATCACTCCACATCGATAATATAAAAGTATAATGTAAAAGTATAATGCTGTCATGTTATAAGATCCATCTTACTCTAAATTAATCATGATTCTTAGCACAATGAAACTGTTTAAGTTTAAGAATGTAAAATTATCATTCTACATAATACGTAGTGTTAAAATATAATAAACCATAATGAAATATTATGCTGAATAAATTAGTAATAAATGTCATGTCTGACTTTTTGTTAATTACTCCGGTAATTTTATCATGACAGGAAATGATACTCTAAACAACAAACCACATAGTGTTAATTTTGCAGTAGTACGCTGGGTCGCTTTTTAACGCGAATCCGAATAAAATGTTCGGAATTCTTCTTAATATAAACGTACTCCTTGGTACCATTTTTCTCAGTGTACCAAGCAAAGATTTCATGAAGTGCTTTTAACTTGTGAGTATGTCTCAAACTATATCCATCCCTTATTATTACATGAGGTTAAGATAAGATGAGAATACTCTCTATAGAGCAATCAATGGAAAACGATATAATTTTTACGATCGTTTTAGACTGCTATATTTCTTGTACAAGATTTGGTTCAATTTTTGCAAAAATATTTGGAACGGGAAATTTTTGGGGAGCAAATATTGTTTAAAAATAGAACATGCTCTATTTTTTCAGATAATTTTTGATTCAATCTAATTTTTGACATGCACAGCTTAAATTGTTCAAGACATTGAACCAAATCTTATTTAAATAAATAAGGCAATTCCAAAACTGCAATAAGCTATACCACGAAAAAATCTGCATTACTTAAAATTACTTTGTATCACAAAATCTTCTAAGCGGACACTAAATCGCGCAACTATACACTTTACGTTTCGCAGTCGTTCGACTGCTTCGTCAGTCGAACGACTGCGAAACGTAAAGTGTATAGTTGCGCGATTTAGTGTCCGCTTAGAAGATTTTGTGATACAAATTTCATCGGACAAGAACCAACTGTAAATAAAATTACTTACTTCCTGATTTCGATAAGTTTGTAGGTTTCAAGGACAATTTGTTGAAACAAAACGACATATGATGCTTTACTCTACCAGATTTTATTCAAGAATAACCTGTGATAAAATCCTCCACGAGTTCGTCTTCTGAGGATACCCGAATATTGCAAAGACAAATGTAAGAAGTACAAAATGAAACAGTTCTTGCCCTTATTTTTGGTTTCTCCAAGAGCCAATCTTGCAGCCCTGAGGAAGTCCTTTTATAAGGAAGCAAGAAAGAAGGATTTTGGCGCGATACAACCGGAAACCATAAAAGAAGATGGCCAACGGTCGAAGAAGCCTTCAAGTTAATTTATTACCTGCCATCATATCTTAGATTATTGTAGTTCGACGTTTCGGTATCTACTTGTATGCTATCGTCTTTCTCAAAGCATATTTTGCTTATTTACGTAAACGTTTCTAATTTAAATCAGCTCTCAGAGTGTATCGCATAAAAAAGGGGCATCTAGAATAAAAGGCACTAATCAATTTTCGAATCCAATAAAGAACTTTCGTACAACTAAATTTCAAATTTGAAAATGAAATAAATTTTCGAATTTTATGCTAACAAAGAGGTGTCCAATGTCCTTTACGTTCCTAGTATTTTTTTTAAGTTGTTGTCGTTGTTATATCGGGTCTTCAATAAAAAAAAGTATCTCGAGTCAATCTTGGAAACAAAAGTACGTATCGTAGATTAAACTATACAGGTTATCACAGACTTGTCATCGTTGCTACACCAAGAAAATGTTTAAAAAATGTTCCACAAGAGGTAACTAATTCATCTAATTCTTTGTAAAAAGTAAAGATATTTACTGGAATGAAATAGTAGAATGTAATAGTGTAATAATGATAATGTTTTAGCCCAGCCTTAGATAAGGAATTAAACGTAATAATTGAGGAAGGATAAATTGATTTTTTAGGTAGATCATTTATTCTTTCATATTCTACCATTAACAACTGTCACTGGAGAAAGATCTTTTTAAAAATTAGAGTTAATTAAAGAATTGTCTGAGAACCAGTACTAGTCAAAAAAAAGGTTTAAAAAAAAGTAAAGTCGTTGTCTTCAATGGACCTTTTCAATATTCATTATTTCATTAATATGGAATATCATAAAGTATGTAATAGATAATTTTCTATTTTTTGTTATAGAAAACATTAGGAGTATATTTTCACATAATAAGAATAGTAGAACAAGAGGAACAGTTCTAGGGAAGTTCTTTTGTAATGAAGGACGAAACGTCGGCAGAAGAACATTGGTAACACAGTGCCTTAGTGACTGATGAAGGGCATATTAAGTAACTTGTAGCCCAGCGGAACGAACTGTTGTAACGCCACTGCGTACATTTCTAGAGTTGTAAGTGTTTAATTCTCTACACGTATAGTTGAAAACATGAAGCTAATAAGAGAATTTTATAATGAAATTCTAACATGTATATAATGTGTACTTTTACTTATAACTCTCCAGAAAGACAAATGTATTTGCCAATCACACCAACAATTTTGTATTAAACTCTTTGACATTTTAAATTTATTTAAGAATCCATTTCCTGTCACTTTGTAGTCTATAATTTCACTACAGTCAACACAAGTATATGGTTATCACCGATTTCTCCATTTATGGCTTTTTTGAGAGGGTTTTTGCTTTGAATACGACACTCTTAAGAAAGTATCTCTCATTCTGCTCGCATTTTACTCAATCAGTCTCGTTAAGATTGATTATAAACTCACTCAGACCTGTTATTAATTAATAGTAAAGTCTTTTTCCTTTATGTCCATGTGACTCTTGCTATACTCTTTAGTGCCATTCATGTTGTTAGCTTCATCAGAAACTATATTCATAAGATGTGCGTCTTCATAACCTTTAGGTCCTCAAGGCTCATGTCTATTTATAGATCCTAAAGAAGTCCTAAAGAAACAGGCAACGTATTGTAATGTAAGAAGTCGAGAATGTTTGAAATAATTTCTTTAACGTTTGTGAAAACGAAAACTGTTGTGTGTATTTATTAGCATGGGAAAGTTTCGTTTTCACTAATCCACGTTACCCCTGAGATTTCAGTTTTATAAAATCTATTTCGCATTCGTATTTTCATCGTGTAAGTAACTTTTGTTATTGATTCGTCTAATTAAATGAAATAAAATCGTTACGTAATAAAAGGATACGCAGTTGTCAAGCCGTTTAATTAGCAATAACTCTAAATTAATTGAATAAAATCACATGATCAGGTGCTATAAATATTCTAACACAATTACGATATTAAAGCATTACAATAATTAAAGTTCGCCAGACTATCGCAGATTTCTATTTTTATTCGATGGGGCTCACGCAGCAATACTTGTGTAAATAATTTGTTTAGAATTGCTTTCGAGTGGATCGAGTCCATATCGCAGATATCTTTTGTTTATAGTATAATAGAGTGGCTCGTGTCATATCAGACCGATGTAGGCACTCTTATCGCCCGTATACATATGTTTCTGTTGTCACAGCGTGAATTTGTTTTCGCAATCATTAAACAAATCGCGAAGTTTTTCAGTGAAGTCGATTTTTCAGGCTGCGACTTAATCCCTGAAGTTTAAAGCCGCGAGATACTGAAGTACTGGTTTGGTGACCTGTCCCCGGCTATCAACGTCGCGTCGGGCCTTGTGGAAGTGAAATAATTATAGCACTCAAGTCCACTATTACGTGAAAAAGCATTTTTAGATACTTGAATCTTTCAGTCGAAAATTTCGTTTTAGGCGAGACCGTAATATCAATTGTAATGCCAGAGAGTGGTCTGTGCTGACATTATTCACTATTATAGGAGACAGACGGGACCTGATTAAGTAAACCACAGTTACAAAAAGAAGTCGCCTTTAGAATATACTTTAAAAATTCAAACGTTACGAAACTATTTTTAAAAAAAGTCTTGCTCTTGTTCGTTCGTATTGCGCGTTCCCGAAACATCCCTAATTTGCAGAAAGCAGTCAGGGACGCAGATTAGAGCCAGCAGCCGGTATTGTCGAACGCGTTTCAATAGAATGCCGTGATTACACTTGTCGTTCTGTCCTATAATCACAAGTAATCACAACAGTGGCCCTCCCTCAACCTAGATTAAAACTTCGAAACAAAGGTCAACCGAGCGACTCGCAAGTCTGCCATTGTCGACGCTAATTCTCCCGCTTGTGACAAAGTACATTGCCCAGAAAAGCAAAATGAGAAAGTGAGGAAAAAAATCATTCAAATTCTAATAAAAGTTCGACTTTATTATCTCGTTTTATTATGTTTCGTTCTGTTCAAGGTGCAGAACCTTCAACTTTTTAAAGGATCTTTTGGATCTATTTTCTTATACTTACAAGTAAAGCCCGGATTAAGTGGGCACTCAATGTCTAAGAAATAGGTATACTTTTAGGCAGTCTAAAAAAAGTAAGCATTTAATAGTTTCTCCTTTAAATACAAGTAAAAATAAATTTATAAATAATCAGATTAGATTTTTGAAATCAGAAGTATTGAATAAGTTTACAAGATGTTAATTGAGTGTGAATGCGTAAATATAAAGAAAATGTACAAAATTTCGTAAAAATAATTTTGATTCGAAGATACAAAATGAAGAACTATTGCTGAGTTGATGGTGAAAGTAACAGAATACCAATACTACACAAGAAATCAAATTTTGTTGTAAAACTTTACAAAAAACGAAAACTTTTATTCTTATTTATTTTTAAACTACTTAAATGAGAAGACTATTAAAGCGATTATCCTTTTAAATATTACTTAATCAAAACATGAATTTAATTTAAAAATTCTCATTGGTATGGAAAAGGTCAAGAACGTCGAAATCTAAAACGGACTCTTAACTACAGAGACATTAAGAGTTCAAGAATTTCCGGTAAACAAGGCTCCTCCTGCTTGGTCGAGAGATGGATAGCAGATTTCGAAGACATAGCTAAGTAGAACTGATTGCAAATGTTGACTTTATAAAAACTTTTATTCTTATTTATTTTTAAACTACTTAAATAAGAAGACTATTAAAGCGATTATCCTTTTAAATATTACTTAATCAAAACATGAATTTAATTTAAAAAATCTCATTGGTATAGAAAAGGCCAAGAACGTTGAAATCTAAAACGGACTCTCAACTATAGAGACACTAAGGGTTCAAGAATTTCCAATAAACACGGCTCCTGCTTGGTCGAGAAATGGATAGCAGATTTCGAAGACATAGCTAAGTAGAACTGATTGCAAATGTTGACTTTATAAAAGAGTATTTAAGCGAACGAGCAAAATTGTTGATCCAAGACGAAAACGAAAATGTAGAGCAAAACCAAAAATCATATGTCGTATAAATAATTTACGAGTTCGAAAGTCAGTGGTACATCAAGTAGAATCACGTGGATTGATTTAATAAAGACTCAGGACATCGAAGTCTAAAGTGCGCTTTCGGGGAATGAGTTTCTTGATAAAAAAATTGAATGTACGAAGGATCTTTGCTCCCACAAAACTCTAGTGTGAATTAGTCCTAACTTAATTACTCAGATCGGTAACAAGTCTGCGGTGTATCTTCCGTCAGCTTTCCTCGACTAGCAGCAGTGAAGAATGGGTGTAGGTAATTAGATGTTAAACTAGGCGCTAGGGTGAAGAGAATACCTAACAGATCCCAAATTGGCCTCGACAGTGTTCCCAAGTTATCTCGACCTTGCAGTTGACTGTTCGCAACAATCTCAAGAGATTTGATTTACTCATTTCTGCGCTGAAGGTAGTAACACATACAGTTCTTCCCGCTCGATCTTTGCAGTTACGTCACACTTTCCCAATTCGAGAAACGAAATCAACATATTCTTTTATCTTTATCTAATACGTATGTTAAAACAATGATAGAATTTATAAATTTGTCATTTTGAGTCGATAATTTTCTGACGTAACTGCAAAGATCGAGCGGAAGAACTCTATACAAACAGCTACAATACACAAATGTTTTAATTACACATACAAAATAATTGCAAGAACAGATGTAAAATTACGAACGGTTAATTCGATGCGATAGAATGTCGACTAAAACTCTATAGCTAAAACGATTCAAATTTGTTGTACTTGAATGTATACTTTTTTATTTGTTTAATCGATAAATCAGAACAATCCGCCTCGTAGCTACTACAATAATTGTCAACTAATAGCGCAAGATCTGCCGAAAATTCGCTCTTATAGTAACATAGCGTCACGCGACAGTTAATAAAAGTTATTAATTAAACTCATGTAATCAAGAACGTGTTCGTAGGTCAAGATCGATCACGCCTTCATGTGTATTTTCTTCACTTCAAAGTTCTTCGAAGCACGTTCTTCAACCAAGCACGTTCTTCGATTTCAGCGATACGAATCCGTAGAGCGAAGTGGTGAGTTTCGTTAGTACCAAAAGAGGTACTCAAACCTAAAAATTACCAAGAGAGATATCCCAAAAGAAATATCCAAGCGTAAAATTATCCGGAAGTAAAAGTGCCAGAATGAAAAAGCCTGAATTAAAGAAGAAACATCATAATTAATAACAAGATGGCCTCAAGCGTTAGCTTAACATTACCTACATTTTTTGATAAACCTGGCAGGGATATGGAAATTTTTCCTAATCTCGTTTAGCGATGCACTAATTAATATTCCGGTCCTGTCGATTATGAGAACCTCTAAATTTCCGTAGCAGAATTCCGATAATAATTGTAATCACGACACAGCATCACCAAATTTAAACGAGTAATGAGACACTTCAACAAAACCAAACATACTCACGTGTTCCGTCAGCTCCGACAAATTGGAAACCATTATTATCGAGCATGCCTATATCAGGACATGTCACGTGACGATCGAGTTATCAGGGTTGCCACAATACATAATTCTAAGTTAATATTGCCAACCTATTCCTTACGCCTTTTTGGACTGTAATATCTTTTTAAAAAATTTCAAAATTACAATACTCAGTTTTTGTTTCCTATAGATAAGAGCAAAATTCCAAAATTACATTACTCACTTTTTGTTTCCTATAGATAAGAGCAAAACGGAGAGAGGTTCAGTGATCAAAATCTTGAACGAAAAATGAAGACGAGGTAGTAGTTTATTTGAATGGAACATGTAGATTTAAAAAAAAATTGTTAACTGGACTAGCAAAATGTTCATCTAGCGAAGTCGAAAATGAAGATAGATAAAAATACAGGCGAAGATGATGGCGAATGCGATACTAAAACGAAGATTAAAACAAAACCTGTAGGACATGTAGTATAAGGACGTCAAGGGGCAATGAGATACCACGTTGTGGATATGAAAGTAATTTCCTATGACCCTATAGAATTTGAAGTACAAAAACTCAAGAGATCGAAGTCTAAAGCATTCCCTCAAGTACAAAGACGTTATAAGAGATAAACCAATGCGAATTTTCAATAGTCAAAACACATACTAGATCAACTTCGAGGATGTGGCAATCTTGTTTATTTTTGCAAGGAATCCTGGAAACTTGCTTATTCAAGACGAAATCGAAGATGAACTGACGATGAAGTTGGGATCGAAGATAAAGAAAGAGATCAAATTTACGGCACCATGAGATAACAATGTATCAAGTTAAGAGAAAGCTAAGTTCTTAGGACCAAGTAGAATTGGCGTGGTAACGCAATTCTTTAGGTCTCGTTTGCATATTATTATCTCATTTTATTTCAGTAATTAAATATGTTTGAAGTGACACGTGTTCAAGATAATAGCTTTTATTTTTGTCCAAAGAAAATTTAATTTAAAAAATAAGTAATGACTTTTCACGGATATTTAGGTAAAAAAATCGCAAACTTCTCTGTATTTCTCTCCCGGTTGAAAAAACTGCCAGCAGATAGCGAAACGTAGAAAAGTTTTAATTTATTTTATTTAGTTTAAGTTTTCGTGAATCGTGTACTGAGGATGACAGCGTATCAAACAATAGTGTCGGAATTTTTACTTTAATAACTTTTGATGTTTTTACAGTACAGAGCAAACAATAAAAAGTATACAAGGATCCCAATATTAATACATAAATGAATAATGATTCTCTAAAGCTCTGTTTTGTAAATCAAAAATTCTGAAAAATGTCTTCGTGCGGTAAAGCCTAAAGATGTATAGGATACTATAAGAGAATGCTAGATAGATAACAAGAGCTCGTAGTATACCAATTCTTTTAGATTTCTTAAAAGAAAAATGTGACCAAATTAGTTAGTCATACATAACTGATCCATAACTGATAGTCGGTTATTGAAATCAATCATCATATATGTGATGAGTAAATAACATTTTATTGTGATTCAGAGAGAAAGAATTAGACTCAAGCCATCCATATCTTGACTTGTCTGATAATGTTATCTAGTTATTTAGAGGACATTTTAGACCACCCTATTTTCTGGACATATAAGATTTGTTCCAATTTTTTAAACAATTAAAAATTTAAATTGAATAAAAATTATCTGTTCTAACTCCAAACTGTATCTGCAGTCCGAAAATTTCTTATTCCAAATATTACTGTACCACATGTCCAAATAAATTTCTGATAAATGTAGGCCATGGAAGATAAAACGTTTGACTCAAATTACTACAGCAATTTATTTATTTGATTACTTGACAATTTATGTATTGATGATTTACTGTCCAATTACAATTACTGAAAGTTTCCCCTATTGAATTATAATTTATTATTTACATTAAAATATTGTGTAGTTAAGTAAAATTGAAGTTTAATTTGCCACATTTTACGCCTTGACGTGTCACTAACGTCAAAAGCTGCTTGGTTACGACATACGTTTACGCTTCCAGGGCCTATCAAAAATTTGTTTGGACATATGGTAGAAATTGAATCAAATCTTGTAGATACAAAACACAGAGTAGTCTAAAACGACCTTAAGGACAGAATTGTGCAGTAGCCACTGCCGGATTACCCTATACGCAAAATACGCACGTGTCTACAGCGGCAAATTTCTGGAGGCGACAAAATCAAACATTCATTTAACAAAATTATATTTACGGTCTACCATGAGAGAAGATGGGCTAAATTCACTAGCAATTTTAGCGATAGAAAGTGACTTAACAGTGAATATTGATTTTGGACCTATACTTAATGAATTTGCATCCAAAAAATCACGGTGGTGACAGTTTTGACAAGGTAAATCAGTATTTTCATTTTGGGGCGACAATTTTAGCGTAGGGCGGCAAATTCTTTAATCCGGCACTGGCATTAGCGGACAATAAAATCCGGGCAAGAATTTGATAGGTGGTGCATATTTAGACAAATTTGGTAAATCAGGCTTTTACTGAGATTACATTTCTGTCAAACAAAAATGTGAAATGTCAAACTGAAATTTCGCAGTAACTCCAACCTTTAGGCGTTTGATTTTAAGATCGCAGCGCTACCGTGGACAAATCTGAACCTCTGTAAGCTACACGGAATTTTTGTAATGCACATGTTTAAGTGAGTACTAATACAAATACACAAATTGATTTAATGTGAATGTCACATATAACACAATCCTGATACATCGTACACTCAGGATCGACGCCAAAACACGATTTGTTGTGTAGTATACAAGGGTTTGTTTAGTTGACACCAGGTGGCGAACGCTTAGTTGCAAACTCCATTACCTGCAGACCTGCAGATCGTATAGAATAGATCTGAGTTATGAAAATATACGACCAAATGACATGACATGACAAAAGCCGCACTGGCACCATCTAGTGACTTAGAGCAGATTCACTACGGTTTTCTTACGCAAACACAGTAGGCATACTTATGTATCTAAATATCAATTACTTTTTTCCTTGTTTTATGATAAATATTCAACGCTTTCTGTTAGGACCAGTTTCATAATGGAATTTAAATTTAAAATCATTTTCAGATGTCAAAACAAATATGAAAACACATTTGTTTACACATCTGAATGTGACTTTATTTTAAAGTCTCCTTTAAATTCGATTATGAAACTGGACCTTAATATATAGGCATATCAGGAGCTGCAAATTTAATTCAAAGAAAAAAAATCTTCGTTGCATTTTCTGCTATGTTAAAAAAATACACTTTTAATTTCTCATAAAAATGAAAGGAACTTACGTTCCTCAAATTTTAGTATGAACCTGGCGCCATCTGGTATTAACTAATGGAACTATTTTCTCTGCGAGACAAAGAGACGTTATAAAAAAAGGAAGTCTGTTACTTATAATTTCTTTTTTTTTTCGAAAAATGTGCATTTCAGATAATGTATTTTTTCAAAATATACAATAAATAAACGGTATTGTTTGGTATTGTTTTACTAGCGCAATCTAGTGGGTTCACAAAAAGAAAAAAATAAAGAGAGTCTCTTTGACTTTTAAATTTATTATATTATACTGCTGACACCAGAGCAGAACCGAATTCACTACAGTTCCAGTTTTTTTTTCTTTTAAGGAAGCACAGCAGGCATACTTAATCTAAATTACAATTCCTTTTTGCCTTGTTTTATGACTAGTATCAAACATCCTCTATTGGTACTCAGGCAAGTCAGGAGCTGCAAATTTAGTTCAAAGAAAAAAAAACCTTCTTTGCGTTTTCTGCTATGTTAAAAAAATACATATATTTTAATATCTCATTTCATTAAAGAGAAACTGGTAAAAATGAAAGGGTGGGTATTAAGTTCCTCAAATTTGAATATGAATCTGCCACCATCTAGTATCAACTAATCGAACTATTTTCTCTGCGATTCAAAGAGACATTAAAAAGAAAACAAAGTCAATTATAGTTTTTTTTTAATGTTCACTTCATGTAACGTTGTACTTCGGGAATAAACAAAAAATAAATACGAATTATTAACGATAAAATTTGCATGAAACATTAGAATTACTAGTGGCATTTTGTATGTGAAATAAACGTCAAAAATATTAAAGTAAGATTTACATTGCGCAAATGACGTATTTGTCCTCTACTGTATACAGGGATATTCACGGTGAATGGCCTATTAGATTATATTGGAAACTACGCCTTCCTGATCGTTGAAAATTTACACATGGTGTAGATGAGGAACTATTTAAATATTACAAAATCATGACGTGCTTCGGTTTTACCGGAATAGAAAGCCCCGTAAATTATTATATTTTTGGATTCCCCGTTCAATTCTACATCTTTTGTGTTTACATACATCCGGGCTAAAATGTATTGTTTTGACGATAATAAATTGTTTGTTAAAATTTTTACGATTGCAGTGATTACAATAAATTGGAATAATTCAAAAACAAAAAAAGATAGAGAATTGTACTTTTCACTGTTTGACCACAAAGGTGAAGTAATATTTCTCTGACAAAGGATAAATCGTATACTTTACATAGAGCTTACAGAGAATCCACACAAGTTGAAAGTTTTCAACAATGAATAACTTGACTTTTTTAAATGCAGTTACTTAATTTTTTCTTTGTCCTCTGACACGATTTTGTATATACAATATTTTGTTTATCTCTAATAGTTTTCAAGATATTTATGCAAAATTTATTTCTTATTAAATACTGGCCCACAAAGAGACTTGCTTTTCGAATTTCTTGTGCATCCAATAGCTCAGATGCACTTCTGACTCTTCGTTGCAGATCCTTCCTACTATTTACAAGGGTCTGGCATACTTTATCTTTTACTTTACACCATAGATAAAAATCAACTGGCGTCAGATCGGGTGATTTAGGAGGCCATACCCAATGATCCTCAATCATTTCATCCAGCATTATGTAAGTGCTTATTAATAAATGGATAACACTGTGAACAAAACGATGAAAAAACAGCTAAACCAGTTCCGTTTATAATAAAAAATTGCATTTTTATAATGTCAATATTCAACAAGAAATAAATTATACATAAATACCTTGAAAACCATTAAAGTTAAACGTGACATTGTTTATACAAAATCATAAGAAAATTACATTTCGCATCAGATGACACAGGAAAGTCAGTTGCTGCATTTAAAAAAACCAAGTTATTCATTGTTGAAATTATTGACTTCTGTAGATCCTCCATGTAAGAATGTAAAGAATGCGATTTATCTTTTATCAGAAAAATATTACTTCATCTTTGTGGTCAAACAGTGAAAAGCACAATTATCTATCTTTTTTAGTTTTTGAAATATTCCAATTTATTGTAATCACTGGAATCGTCAAAATTCTCACCAAAAAATTTAATATCGTCAAAACAACGATTTTGGCCCTGATGTATGTTGATACAAAAGTTGTAGAAGTGAACGGGGAATCCAAAAATGTAACAATATACATTTAAAATAAGAAAGTTAGTATCGACTTCCGGTAGAACCGGAAGCTGAAGTACGCCATGTACAAATTTTCAACGATCTGCAAGGCGTACTTTCCAATATAATCTAATAGGCCACTCACCGTGAATATCCCAGTATAACCGGATCAGCCGTTGCTGTGGTTGTTTGCGAACAAGATGAGATCCTGTGACGGAATTGCTGCCTTTAGATCGTTAATATAAATTAAAAATAGAACGGGGCCGTTACAGAGCCCTGAAGTACACCATCCATCAGAAGGACAATTAGAATGATTTGCTATTAACGATGATACACTGTCTTCTATTTTCAAAGTGGCATATTAAAAGGTAATTTGATCTTATTAAAATCGTAAAGCTCAAATTTTTTCTTGACCATAAAATATTTTAGATAATGAAAAGTTTATTGTATCGATATTATTGTTAGTTTAGACCTAAAACCGAATTGAAATTTGTAAAAAAGAGTTACATTTTTCAAAATTATCTGAGATTTTCAGGCCGCTTTTGATAAAGCAGGCAGTTTTGAGATAGCTCTGCAGGTGTTGGGGAGAGGGGTCCTTTTCAGAATGACCTTTAAAAAAGAACCGGCGCAAGAGTATCTGGCGCCCCCAGTCAAAAAAATAAAACTAGACGCCCCTAAATTACATTTCCAGAAACTTTATTACTTTTATTGACTTTTTTAAGTACCACGAATTGCTTGTCTTTGTAGGTTTTTTTTTGTTGCCACTCCCTAAACTGGGAATTTCACTGGTGAAGGTGGGTTGAGTGTAAGAGCAGAAGCATACACTGCGTATGCACATTCTGAACTCCTCCCATTTTTTTATTGTTTTATCACTGATTATGATCTATTTTGATGTTAATAAAATTATATGAATTGTGATAAGAAAATAATTAAATAAAGGCATATTATTATTGTTATTATATTTGCATTTCAGTTTGCTTTTTTAATCCTACTTATATTTCTAGTAGATAATATTAATTGCTATCAAAATATTAGAATAAAAAAATCAAAATCCATCTTTTTTTTGTTTGTGAGTAAGTCTGGTGTCCCAATATTATGGCGCCTCTCTATTTTTAGGCGATCTCCTAAATAGCCTAAAGGTAAGTAACTCTGACTGTTTAGTATATCGAGAAAAATTCCTATGTCAATAAACTGAGTAAACAGATTGGTAAGTGGGATTATTACAGAATTTTAGACATATTCGTCGACAATTCTAAATCTAATTTAAAAAAAATTATGATATCTCGAATTTATGAGACAGTTTTAAATTTAAATGAGGGATTATTGAGTTGAAGCAAAGTACAAACAAAAGGAGAACATGGCTAGAAGTAAAAATTCCTGCGTTTTTTTCCATCTGTTTTTCCCCAAGCTCACAGAGCTTGTCGGGGAGGGGTGTGGCGGCTGCATTTGCCTTACAAATACAAATTGGAGAAACGTAGAAAACTCAGTTCGAAGGAGCCAGTATAAATCCGAAACACAATCCGACACATAAGTAGGTACTCTATCTCTCACATAGAACCCATATGAATCACGAGGGTATTCGAACCATACCTAATAGTTGCCCGGCCAAGCGTCAGATCCATTGCCAGCGGTCTCAACCAACTCGACCAAAAAGGTTCAGATTCATAATTTTATTTTTTCTCTTGTTTATAATTAAATAAATTAGTTAATAACAACAAACAGATAATGTGTAAATAAACAGCTGTAAGACCATTTGAATTTCAAAGTAAATGATCTTGCATCAAAGCTTGCGGAGACCAATTTCCCGTACAGATCCTTGTAATTTCTTACAGATTTAATAATTCATGAATACCAACCATGTTTCTCTCTCTGAATATTCCAGATAAATTAAATCTCACGATTGTAGTTTGTCCCTGCATGTACGTTAAGATTCCGAAAGAATTCGAAAAGCATTCTTTTCTCGATTTCTGATCATCAATGTGTTATAAATTGCTATTGTTGGACAATTTTATTTCAAAAGAAACCTATCTCTTATTACAGCCCCATTGAATCAATATTCATTAAAGAATTTTAACATTAACTTATTACTGCTTTATAAATAATAGGAAGTTATTAGTTATGTCGTTTTGAGAACCTGATGCTCCAAGAAGAGTGGGTAACAAAACAGCCCAAGGACAAGAAAGAATGGAGAATGAACCACAAAAAGAAAACTAACAGGACGAAGTCCCGTTTCTCGATGCCCTTTATTCATTTTAATAATATCGAATACTATTAACAAAGAATTAGTAATTTGGTACAAAATGCTTTAAATAAGAGGACTATGAGATTTGTTAACGAATTATTACCTAAACATTTCGTTTTAATCGTTACCAAAACAATAACCACAAAAAAATGAAATAAAAGGTAAACTGAATAAGTTCATCACCCACCAAAGAAAGCACTATACCATCACCTAAAAATCACCAATTCTATTTACTACTGCAATAAGTACACAGCATCCCAAGTAACTTTATAAATAACATATAAAGAAAGTCTCATCACTTACACAAAATTAGCAGTTCATAAATGATCGAAAAAATGCAAATACAGAACCAGAAAATTTAGGCCCAGTTGTACAATGCCAGTTTAAATTTAAGCTGAAGCTTAAACCCACAACAACGATTATTTTAACAATTGTTGTTAAGGGTTTAAGCTTTGGCTTTAAAATTAAACTGGCATTGTACTACCGGGCCTTAGTAACACAAGAAGTTGAAAACACATTAACAAAATCAATATGTAAAAAAATACAACAAAACAATGCTGTATTAGTAAAACGAAAAGAGAATCACCATCGCAATTATATTTAAAAAAAAAGGAACAAAAATTTTTGTCAGAATAGAAATTAAAACGTCAATAAATTTCTAAAATAGAACCAAGTTTGCATAACAATAAATAAAGGTCTACATTTTTGCAAATTTATTTATTATTAAAAAGGATATTGAATTTTAGAACTTCTCTCATTATTCTTTGCCTTAACGTTCGCGATAATTCAACTTTGTACTTTTTACACTTCGCTCGACCACTTCACGAAAGAGAAACAATCTAGCCTGGGGCGACCTTCGTTTAGTAAATAAAAAAAAGTTTGTAAATTCGCAGTCCAAACTTCGGCTCTACCTGCTTTATATTTTCTTCAAATTAAAAATAAAATGTTTCCCTCGATTCGTACACAGTAAGTGTCAGACCCCTATTGTCACTTCGTTAATATTTGTTTACACGGGGGATGAATTACTTAGGCCCAGTTTTACAATCGTGGAATAACTGTTCGCCAAATATCCTTTAATATCTACGTCACACCTACGTCACGTTATACCAATAACAATGCTTATCCGACGATTGTAAAATCGGACCTTAATAAAACAATACACATTTTGATACTTTTAATTTGATCTTCTTGATAAGGGGACAAATCAGCAATACCATTTCTTACGCATAAAATAATTTGTGCCTTCCTTAGTCAAGCAAATTCATACAGTTCTCTAAACAAGATCGGTAAAGTAAAAGAAAGCCGGACTTTTAGGAGAAACATTTTGAAATTATATTTATATTCCCGTATACCTACCTAGTAACTTCCGATCAACTGCAAAACTCTGCATTTATATGTGAAAGTATACTTGGTTCAGATAATCACGTTATTCATTAACAACATTATACTAGGACATTCTGTATTCACTCAAGTAAAAATCTTAATAAAATGATTTTTGATTCTGATTACAGGGTAATTTTTTTCAGTGCTCTTTTGTTTGTAGTATGTAATCATCTATGATTACGAATCAATATAGAGTAGCGGATTTCTTTTAAAAAAAAGTTCGAGTAGTCTTGAGTATTCGTAATCGAGTGATTTTTGTTCAATTGCTTTTTTTACTGAACTCTTCCTACATGAAAGACGTGAAACTCCAAAACCTTAACAGGTTCTGACAACTTCAAAATAACAACATGTACTTTATGAATAATTTTCAGAAATTCATTCATCTTTCAAGCTTGTACTCGTATTTCTATTTCATAATTGATTATATTGATCCTACCTGTTTTCCACGAGCTTGATATCAATACTTATTTACATACAATTATTAGAGTGAAGCTAGTGACGTAGGGAATTTTGGGGAAGTTACTAGATATCCCAAATTGTCAATTTGTCAAATTTGGTGTTGTAGTTACTAGTTAGTTCCGTTTATTTTTTTAATCTCTTTCGATCTTTCTTAAAGTACAGTAGCGGACAATAAAATCCGGGCAAAAATTTGATATGTCATGCGTATTTCGACAATTTTGGTAAATCAGGCTTTTATTGAGGTTATGTTCCTGTCAAAATAAATAAATAAAATTTGAATTAAACGTCACAATTACTAGTGACATGCGTTAAACGTCAACAATATTAAAGTGAAGTTTACATTGTGCAAATAATGTGCTCGGATTTTATTGTCCGCTACTGTATGTGAGCTTTTTACATTAGGTCTGGATGTTAGTTTTTAGAATTTATCTTCGATCCATCAATTTAATTGTAACTTTTATCTGGTGGATGTAAATATTGGTATCAAACTCGTGGAAAATTGTGTAGGATCAGGACAATCAATACCGATTTCTTCATATACCTACATGTATTCATTCATTCAATCAACTATTTTCAACAAACCACTTGACAGATCTACTTTAAGTTTCACAACAGAAGACACAGATGAGAAAAATCACAATGTATATTATTAAAAACATTTGAATTTCAAAGTTAATGATGAATTGTAAATATTGAGCAAAGAAACTCTATTTTTATCACTATAAATTAATGTCATTGTGGTTTTCTTGAAAATTTGGAAATATTTAGGAAATATATTTCTAATGGACGCCTGTATTTACTAATAGTTTATAACCTACAGAATAATTTTAGCGAAATATTAATACTTGAAGCTTCGTCTACTTGTTTAAATTCGAAGATATAAAGAAGTAATACAAATATGTAGTAGAATATTCGTTTTTTAAACTTCCAAACCGTTCGACTCGACGTGAGAACGAATTTGTTTCTCAAGTTTCTCACGTACACGTGCGACAATTGCCTTTAGAGCCTTATAAATAATCATTAGTTCTGCAATTCTCGTCGTTAGTGCAGGTGAAAATGGACACTTGACTCGCACACCTGAGCCCGGTCATCTCCACTTGCTACTATTTCCGGCCGCTTGATATAAATTAAAGTTGATAGTTGAAGCCCTAACACTGCAAATCTTTCTTCTTTAATAAACAAGAAAGCTCTAATTCTTAAATTAGTTTTTCTGTATTTTTCACTGAATTTGATTTTAAGTTAAGTCAGTTCTGAGTTGTCTTATAAGAATCGAATGTGTTCTAAATTATATTGCATGTATCTTAATTTAATTTCAAGATATTTTTATATCTATTATGACGATTTTAAACTGAAAATATGATCGCGCTTTTGCGTGAAGTCGTATCTTTTAGGAGAACCCGACATTTGACTGTAAACTTTTCGGGAAGCATATTATCAACTTAATCAAGCAAATTTATGTTTCAGCGCTTCTAAAATGAAGAGCCTATTAAAAATACGAGTTTTAGAACCTCCGCTCAAAGGATTGCAGATTTGTCTTGCTATTTCATTAAAAAAATCCGGAGTTACAATTGAATTTATCCGAGCGTGCAGTGCTCGTCTGTGTGCGTGCAGCCACCAATGTTCCTCGGGGAAATCTCTTTAAAAGCTCTTGATTTTGGGATTTCATTACGGCAGCTGGTCTTCAAAGTCAGCCGAAACACGATTTCCGAAAGAAATCTTTTAGCCCAGGATGTTTAAGTTATTGTCGTCGATTTTTTAAACTCAACTCGAAATATAATCGTCAGCATTTAACACGAGATTATTTTAATCATCGCGGGGGAAATAATATGCACGCAATAAGCCAACGTAATCATTGTAAACGTATGCTAATCGAGCACTTAGTAAATTACATCTGTATATTCATGAGCAAATGTCGATATCAATTTCATGTATGGTTTAGCGGGACTATTGATATGCATTGCTTACTTATTTGTTTAGCAAACACCCCAAAATCTAACAGTTCTGATTTATATTTGTCTTCTTCCGCATTCGGTTTCGTGACTGGCAATTTATAGACATCCCCCACGAAGATTATGCTTGGACGGATTCTTTATTTCATCCCCGGAACAACCCTGGAATTAATTTCTACGACTAAGAGTTATGCGTAGCTCAAATAATCATTTTTCGCACGCGCCACGCTTCATTCGTTTTGATTACTTATTATAATTTCGTCCTGAATGGGACAGTGATTAAACCGCCATCCTTTATGCTCTGTCATGTGCGAAGTAAACGGCGCCGGTTAAATTGAAATTCGAAAAGAGAATTGCAGCGAAATGCCTTAAAATTGACTGTGAAAATTGATATAATTATAATGTCTTCAATAAACGTAAATTACTTCCTACCTTTGCTTCTGCAAGTAATACTAATTAAAACTTCTTTTCATAAAATATTTATTATATGACTCAGTTGGTTTCCCGAAAGGCCTTATGTAAACGGTACGCGGTAATTATAAGTGCTTTTACCAACTCCGTGAGTTAACAATAGCCTCGCGTTTGCCCTAAAAGAAATTACTGTTTAAAAATTAAACGAGTAAATTAAGAAATGTTTAATTTTGAAACTGTTTAAAGTAATTGTTTAATAAAGTATTGGAAATTTAGGAAACTTACCACAGAGTGGACTCTTGCTAAATGCATTGCTTTTTCCATAAGTCTTTCTTGGCATTTCTTTTACTATGCCTCTAATCTTTTTTGGACACTCGCTATTATTACTAGTCGATCTCTGACGTATTTATTCTTTTTTCTGCCTAAACTGGTACACGCTGCAATTCGACAAGGATGAAATAAAACTTTGTGAATGAATAGTCCAGGATGAGCACAGTACCATTTTTTCGCTCCAAAAACGCTTCGATACCCTTTGAGTCACAAGTCACCTTAAAGAGTGGCTACAGTAGTAGAAGACCAAAAAATTATAACGGACTTAAGACAATAATGAAACAGGAGAAGAAAGTAAGGAAGTGCCTCCATAGCCGGCGCCGGTTTCACTCCACAACCGGTACCGGTTTTGAGTAATGCTGCCGACACCGATTTCGAGTAATGCTGCCGACACCGATTTCGAGTATTGTTGCCGTGCACTAGTCCTTTGTTTTGCTGTCAGCATCAATTTAGAGTAAATAAACTTAGCCAACAAAAATTATATTAGAACGTAATATTTTATATTAAATACTAAAGAACATGTAAGTATGTAATTCAAAACCTTTTTTATTATCATTGTATTATTAATTTTTTCTTTAAATCGAAACTTTTCAGTCCTTTAAAGTGGCCTCTTATTTTGACAATAAGTACAATATCTTACTTTAACGTGACTTACATTTTATCAATTAGGAGTTGAAATATTATATGTTTCAAAGTAATAATTATAAAAAGATGAATCGTAATTTTTCTTAATGTGTTTTTATACCATATGTTTCATTTTGATTTGGAAACGTACGCACTTATTTCGCTCACATTTAAACCTCTCAATAGCCTTTCACCTAGAAAATAAAATGTGTCAGGCATGACTTAACGAAAAAGAGAAAGCTTTATTTTATGATGTCACCATTTCTCTTCTGTCTTTATCTTTTTACAAATTTTTAAGGAACATTCGATATGTACAGAGTGCACAGTTAAGTAGGGACACGTATTTTTGTTAAAAATATGAAATCTTAAATTGTAAAATTTTTACACAAACTTCTTTTTAAATTAACTTATCTCTTGAAATATTGTCAACAAACTTCGTTGAAAATGGAAGTTAACTTTTGTTACAGAAGTGATATTTATTTAGATTTAGATTTTATATGAGAAAGTGACACATAATAAATAAGCTACGTTATTCGTTATTATACAGTATGAGCATAAATGATTGAGGACAAGTTGAATTTCCCGCGTCTCTAACTAGTAATTTTTACTCTTTGTGTGTGGCCGTCCTGAGAAATTAATTTTTGTTCAGTGTCGGTTGTGTAAATTTTGCAGCCGCCTCCAAGAATTCATAAGACAAAATGGGGCGCGTTTGCCTAATGTACCTGTCAGTAGTTATTGCCGCTTCTTGTATTTAAAATAAACAAATTACTTGCCTATTTTTTTTGTAACCTATGTATTTGACCAACTTAAGAAAAATATTGAAAGGCGGGAAATTCAACTTGTCCTCAAACATTTATGCTCATACTGTACATCCTTTGACTCCTCTTAGGTATTTCATTTCTATCACCTGTAATCTGTTTTTATTTTTCTCACCCATGTTTCACTCCTGTAAGTTAGTATTGGTCTGCACTGTATATTGTTCTAAATTCTAAATACTGTCATCTTGGTTTTCTTCGCTATTACACTTAGTTTTTTTCAGAAACGGTTTACATTCCTTCAGTATTTCATCCATGAATTTACTTTATTTTTCGATAACGTACATATTCGTCCATAAACATGAAATTCTTTTAGATTCAGGGCGTAAACTTTTTCTTTATTTTAATTTAATAAAATGTATGAACGCTTTTGGGTCCTCTGCACATTCGTAGATCATTTCTTATGCTCATTAATAAATTAAAACAAACTCTGCTCAAATTAAAATCTTTATTAACAATTTCTTTTTTTGCAACGATAGTGACTGCTTGTTTATTTATTTATGTGTTCCACGCTGTTTTGTATTTGTATAATTGAAGAATTAAAAATCTTTGACTACAAAAGTTTTCTTTATTTTTCTTTTGTTTATTTAGTTGAGTTTACAATATAAATTAAGTTCCTGTAATGCCCATTTGTTAAAATACGTATATTACAAAACTGTTGAAAATAATTGAAGGCGTAATTATTACTGTTATTTTCAAAAGAGAGCTGTAAAATCAAATTAATGATTTGTTCAGTTCCTTACGCTTTTTTTTTACACCAAACTGATATTTATTGTCACTTCACCTTGCGTAATTTAATTGATTCGCGTTCAGTAATTTTTAGTGTCAATAGATACGTTCAAACCCGTGTATTTTGCTTGACTCCACCCCAATTGAACGTTGCTCGTATTTATAAGCTGTGTTAAAAAAAACTGAAACGCGTCATACAATGATGAAACAATAATTTTTTGCGAAAACGCGAATCCAAATCTTATCCCATATATTCGTCCCTGATCTTAAATGTAATTATGATTTTAGTTGACAAACAAATGTTATTAAATTGGAATGTTATTAAATTGGACCTGGTCTAGGAAGTTTAACTTCGAAGGTGCCTTCAAGAACTGCAAATCCTCCACGATGGTGTACATTCATCTGGAACTGCTTTTAGACTGGTGCGTGTGTGTGTGTGTCCCCTCATGATTGTTTATCTTAACAAAAATTTATGTGTCAGTAATAGCAACATTTATGTTGAAATACCATGGGATCATAATTTTTTCTTTAATATGCAAGACTTAATTGATGAATGATTAATCACGAACTAAATTACAATTAATTCATCACAATTATAAATCCGCCAGACGGGTGGTTAAAAAAATGATAACAGAAAGGGGATGAATTATCCTTTACTTTCAACTTTATCAATTTTTACAAGGCTTCGTCGAGACACTATGTTACTCTAGATATCACTATGACAGTGAGAGAGAAGTTCTATTATTATGCCCAAACTAGGTTTTAATTTTCAAAATTAATCACACCACAATAATCAACAATTTCCACTTCTTCTCCTCACTCTTTTACTGAAATTTTAATCAGACCATAAAGGACCCAAGTAGCAATTTCTTTGTTTCTAGATATCTGGTTTGAGCCTTTTAGCCAGATATTATCGCCCTCTTTATATGGAATGAGATTTCACCCCTTGCCCGCCACAGCCACACATATATTATCGGGATTGACGAAAAATAACGTTCTTTCTTTTAAAAATGACATTGACTTGAAAATAAAGAAAGAATTTATATAAATAAATATATTAAGAATAAGTAAACAATTATAAATTGATTAAGACAATTTTAAAACTGATTACATATATGTATACAACACTCTAGTCAAATTATTTATTAGAGATCACAAACTTAGACATATGTAAAATTTAAATCTGATAACTTCAGAACGATTTACGAGTTAACATAAAACAAATTCAAAATAACAAGAAAAACAGCATTTCATAATTAAAATAAGCAAATGTTAATTTATAAAAACAAAGCCAAAATAAAAAATTCTCACCCGACCGTAGAACTAGATACAGAGAGACGGACGGACTTTTTGTTGAGATCAACCACATCCTAAGACATTCTGTAAATGTCGATTTCGCCCTCGGGCTTTGGAGATGCACTCTACAAGACGGGCACTAGCTGTCTGAACTGCCGTGCTATGCCATGGCCATTTATAGGATTTTTGCAAAGGTCATTTCGATTACGCAGTATTCCACGTGTGCTAGTTTCTCTATGATTCATAATGCCGGCTTTATCAATGCCACTGCAATTCTTCGAATTGACAAAAGTCAATCATGACTCTCATCGGCCAAGGCTTTTGATAATGCGAGGCGCTGTTATGCTTATTTACATAATCTTTAGGTGGGCGAATTTTCCGCGGTCGCGTTGTATTGAATTTAACTTACGTATTGAGCTTATTAATTATGAAATACTCGATTTCTTACGCAAATACAAATAATATTGTTACAACAACTTTCAAACTTCAAAACAAAAATAACATAGCAATATGTTTTGTTTGTCAAAACTCGATTGTAATAGTACAATATTAAAAGAAAATGCTGTCAATTTACTCCCTATAAATAAGAGTAAAATATCACAATAAAAATCGTAATGACTACAGTTAATTTTTTTATTATGATGTGCCAATCGATCTGACTCCTTCTAACTTTCGTGAAACAGCCTTGCGGCTTTTGTCATGTCATGTCATGTCATTTCATTTTAACTAAACAATGAACTTTATACCACATAGTATACGATTGATAACTTCAATTAATTAGGTTATTTGCTGGCTATTGGCTACACTTTTCATAACTGCCGGCGAAAATACATAAATATAGAAAGAAATTGGCGCCGGTTACAATACATCTATTAAATAGAAACCAATGGCGGCGTCGGCTAGGAACGTATGTGCTTCCTAAATAAAAACGTTCATTCAAAATCCAAATGAAAATTATTTCTATTTCAGAAACAATTTAAATTTTAAAAAGTTTCTTCAAACTAGAAGAAGTTGTATTGTAAGGGGGGAAAGCTGAAGTGAATATAAATTTTAAAATTTCTGTTTTTTATCTTCAGTTCTTTAATACTTTTTCAAATTTTCATTTGGTGTTTTCAATTCGTTTCAGGATTTCACTTTGCTTTAATGACAACTTTCCAACTTGTTCAGAATCATCGAGTGTCCAACTTGTGGAGCTGTTAATCGATCGTTGCTTCAAAGGACTACAGATTCTAACTGTCAGGAATTTACTGTTGTAACTATTGAGCTCGTCATCATATATCGTTTAGGCTATTTTGATTACTGCAATGTCTCCAGTTCAATATAATTATTTCTAAGTACTCGAAAAAGACGAAATGAATAAATTGGACTAATTAACCCTAAGTTTATTTAAATTTTGAATTTAAACATTCGGAGAAAGTGCAGTGTTTCCTTGTTATATTAATTTCTTTTGTAGAATACCTAAGCCCTCAAAAAAATTAAATCAATTAATTTTAAATTTATTTAAATTGAAATTTTAAAAACTCTAGTTCGGAGAAAGCGTTACTCAATCTGAAAACTTCTAATCAAATCGAGCAAAATTTTAACAACTAAGCAATGTCAAGATGAGTTATAGTTCTAAATTACTTTTCATGTATTTTTAAAAAATATATATTTTTTATCCTATTTCCAATTTTTTACGAGTTCAAATTTGTTTTATTTTAAAACAATTGTTATTTTAGTGAACACTATTTATTCAATGTTTATTTTTTAGTTTTCAGCTTCTTGGTTCCTTGAAGACCAGCAACTTATTTTTTATTGATATTGAATTGCTTCAATTACAGTTTTGAACCTTTTGATCTTTTATCTGCATACTTCAAATTGTGATGACTAATACCACATAGAATATTAGAAAAAACTCTTTTGCTGTTTTTTTTTTGTTAATCTTGTCAGAATTAATCGTATCACTCTATAATTCGAGAAGAAGAATTATTTAATTTCCCAGATGATAAAAAACAAAGGGCTCAAAAAGAAAGTCCTTTTCATCATCTGGAATGTCTTTGAATTCTTTGAAAAAAGAGTCACAACTAAGATTAATGGCATACGTTCATCTGGAGAGATCAATTAAACGGAGGAGCACAAGGTATAGCCAAGGCAATAAAAACCAGAAAACTTTTGGAGCAACAAATTAATTAATTCTATACTACAAAGATGTGGTGCCTACAACAACTAGGAAAAGAAAAGCTCAATGACCTTCATTGGCCTTTACGAATTACATTAATTTACATTCGATCTATTTTAGAGGTTTTTAAACATACTTTAGAATTCGATCCGCTTGATCTTACTGTATGAAATTTAGTTAATAGTATAATTATAACCTTCTTTTTTGATTTGTTTTTTATTTTATTAGCAAAGGTTTTAATTAATAAGTGCATGCCATTACTTAAGCTCTTAAAATCATCCTCCCTTTCACTTTGAGCGGTATTTTTGTGTCCTGCGTCCTAACTCCTATTATAACCGATTAAACTGTATAGAGGTCAAATTTATTTTATTTTAAAACATTCGGTATTTTAATTAATAGTAATTTATTCAATGTTTATATTTTATTTAGGAATTTTTATATTTTATGATAGACACAATTTTTATGACCAGCTGAAAACTTTTCGCCTTTTGCCACTTATTGTCATTACTTTCCGTTCTCATATTTCTCTTATAAAATGATTTCTCTAAACTTCCCTAAAAATAGTTTTTATATTTTATTCATTTTTTATAAAAATTAAATTTATCTAATTAGTTTTACTTTGTTATTTTGTTCCTTTTGGCTTTCAGACTTTCGTTTTCAATTTTTTTTACCTATTTCACTTTGTTTTATTTCTTTATTTATCAAAGGTACAATCAAAAATATGTATTCTTTTTCAAATTTTTTCCGATTGTTCATTTCTTAATCAGGCGTTACAGTGCTATACGGCGGGCTTGTAGGTATTGTAATTACAGTGGAACCTCTTTAATCCGAACAATTAAATGTAAAGGGTCGTTCGAATTAGCGAATTGTTCGGATTATTGGATAGGCGTAAACGAAGTGTTGGATTTTTATCTATTTACTTGTACATACATAGTCTATTTTTAATACAACATAAAAGAACCATGTATATAAACATTTTTCTACATCAGGGTTGCATTAAAATCATATTTTTCTACAGAACCTCTCAGGTTTTTTAGTTTTGAAAATTTGCATTTTTATTAAGAAAAAGCAGTTTACGTAGCACACTTTCTTTCTTTAATAATCTTAACTTGCTAATTAAACCTTCTTAAGCTGTAATGAATTTTAATTAACGTAATTCGACTTAATTCAGTATCGCACAAACAAATATAAAATGAATATTGTATTGATTATTAATATTGTATTAATGAACGAATTCGAATCCAGTTCATATGTATTTGAATTGAACATATGCACTTAACACCGAATTGTGAAAAGGAAAACATTTGAACGTCTGGCGTGAAATCGTTTTGCATTAAATAAAATAATTTCCTAGCAAAATATATGCAGTGGCATAATAATGCGACATGAGGCAGTTGGCCAAAGTTATTAATCGCCCGGATTATTCCGGACCCCATTATCACGGACGGTAAATAATTTTTATTCCACCCTTCGATAAGATCCAGGGATTTCTCGTTATGAAAATTACATAATAAAGAACGAAAGAAATGTTGCTGTTACATCGTACACATGTTACAAAAAAAACTCCATTAATTTATTTAATTAATTTAATTAGTAAATTGCAATTCAAATTCTACCCAATTATATTTAATGTGCTTTATCACTGTTGCTTCGTTGTTGTATTCTTATTTCTTTTATTGTAATTATTTTAATTTTGTTGGTCCTTATTTCTCTTAACTGAAATTTGGTTGAAATTTTCATAACTTTTCTGTTTGGTCCAAAGTGTTCCTTAGGAATCAAAATTTCAACAAGTTTTAAAAATGAAATAAAATACCATTTTTTTAAGGAACGATAAGTAAACAACAAACACTTTAATAGAACACTTGAAATTTAAAAATTAAATTAGCTGTATAATTCAGATCATTTAGAAAATGTCCTGATTTTAAGGAATCCTTAAAAAAAACAAAGCTTCGCGAGTACAAAACGTTTAAGTATAACTCGGGACGAGTTTGACGAATCATTAATTAATAAAGCTTGAGGGAAAAATGGCATTGGGGTAAACAGATAAGGTGTGGAAGGTTCTAGAACGAAAAAAAATCTTAGAGAACATCATTATTAGTGTAAAGCTCTGGTATCAGAACGCAACAAAACAAAAATTCAATATGATTGAAACTATAAAAGAACTCCTATTCGTATTTGTCTTGGATGATGCTATAAAAAAGAAACCATAAAGAGAGCCAGAAGCAACCAAATAGTTCACCGAAGAAAGGGAAGCATCAAGAAATCTATTAAGTAGATGACATAGTATCTAAAGATGAAAGAAATTAAAAGTACAAACTACATAAAACAGGTGAACGATAAACTAAGAACAAGAGTAAATTGAATGAAGTTTTCAAAAAATGAAAGTAATACAATAAGCCGGAAGAATGATTTCAAAACGAAAAGTGAGTAATAAACAAAATTAGAAATGCGTCGTTTACAGAAAACCACATGATTACAGAAGGAACCTAATTGCGACAGCTTTGGCCCGATGGATAGTAAAAAGAACAAGAAAGGGAATACATAATCTAAAAACGAGAGAAAAAGGAAATAGAGGAAGACCATGGTAGAAAAAAGAAGATTCGCAAACATTCATTCAAGGTATGGAAATGTGGAAGGGAATATCGAGAAGGAAACCTTTAGAATGAAAAAGCCTAATTGGAATGGTTTTGGATCGATGGATGGAAAAAAGGACAAGAAAATTAATACCTGTACAAAGATGAGAGACAGGGACTAGAGAAAGACCAGTAGTAGAGAAGACAGGAAAGGGTGAAAGGAAATATCAAGAAGGAAACCTCTAGAATACGTAACTACAAATGTATCTACACTACAATAGTTTTGAATCGATGGATTGAGAAAAGAACAAGAAAAGATGGAGAAAAGAACAAGATTTAAAAATAGAGGACGACCAGCGGTTGCAGAAGCAAGGATTCAAAGCAGTTCGTTCAAAACAGAAAAGGGTGGGGGAAAATATCAAAAAGAAAACTTCTAGATATGTCTCCCTCAATATATCTGCACCCATTTGCTTTACGCCTGAGCGTGCAAAATAGTTAAATAAATAACCATTTGAAAAGGTAAAAGGGGTAATTGGCTTTGGTCAATAGGATGTTGGTTGCAATATGTATGACTAAAGAAGTAAATTCAGAATTTTCAAAATCCCAGTTTTCTTTCAACTTGTTCTTACCTTCGTCTCATTTCATTAAAGTAAATAAGTAAACACTGACTATAAGGATGCCCACGCATATGTATATAATTTAGATCGATATAATACAACCACATACACGGGGGGAGGGTGTTTTATTACAACGCAAGTACATAGGTAGATACATTATTATTAGCTTAAGTTATAACATTGAAGCAAATCCTGTATCCTAAAAGTAGAGAAATACGAATAAATACTTAAAAATCCTGGTTTAATCGAAAACATCATAAAATATACGAATACAAGGGGTTGAAGTAAAAAACGTAAGAGTACGGAATTTATTTTCCAAGTTTCGAGGAAACGCTGTAGTTGTTCATCAAGTATAAACAGAAGAAAGGTGGTAATTAAGGGTGAAAAATGTCTTACGCGAAAACCTGTGATAAGCGGCAAATACAGAGTTGTGTTGCACGAGTAGTAGTAGTACAGAGAACCACCCGGAGTGGCGCTGTGGTTAGATCTCCACCCCCGGCACCGCCTGCTATCCATTACACATATTGCCTACCGCCTCTTGGAACATACAGAGACGGATTCAACGTGAAAGAAAAAAGTTACCTATTTATTACACCCGGTCTTCTTTCTTTTTTGTTAAACGCAAGAAATAAAAACCGTTTACAATTCGCTCCACTATTTCTGTGGTATTAAATAATGAGGACCATCAAAAGAGTTTGTAGCATGTAAAGTTGTTTCGCCTCAACAGAAAGTATTGATGAAAAAGATCTAATTAAAGAATTTGGAAGCAGCTCGACCAATTCCATCTTTGAGTGACATGAAACAATTTAAAAGAAAAGACGAGAAAACTCAGACAATCCTTTTTTAGAATGGAAATTAGTGAAACAGGATTTAGACACTTTCTGGAAATACTGTGTACAACTTAAGCGGCAATTAATTTAGAATAAATAAGGAAAATAAACCAAAAGTTGTCAGCAATTCATAAAGAGTTAAGCCAAAGTGGGTAAAAGTAACCAATCGAGCCAAATGGAAATTTTCTTTCTTCCTTTTCCTCCCTCGACCACTTTTGCATCTTCTACGAAATTTACTAGATTTTCATATGTAGTTTCTATAAATGGAATCTATTTTTTGGATACATTTCTGAGGGCCAATAATAAACCAAAATTTTTTGCCTAAATTAACAAGTTAGTAGATTAAATAAAAACCTGGAAGATGATGATCTGCTCCCTCGCTTATTTCAACGGGTTTTATCCCAAGTGATCTTCTATAGGCTGCTCCGATTTTTCCTATCGTCTTGTTCTTCTTCTTCGACGTTAAAGATCCGTTACTTTCAACGCTCGCCTTGTTGATGTTGTTTATCCACCTTTCTCAGCAAACCTCCTGGAAGTATTATTCCAAATGGTCTTCAATTCTTGGCTCCTCTTGCTAGACGATTGTGATGCATCAGACCACAATGATTCTCTAGTCTTGTTCTTTATATGTTAGATCTGAGACATGTTGCTTCGACTCGGTTTTCTTGTGATGTTATCCTTTTGCCTTTTCCGGAGACCTTCCTAACGATCTTAACCCAGGTGATAATAATTATTTATCCGATTATCGCATTCCTCATCATCAGAGGTCTGTAACTTCTGCCTTAATTTTCTTCTTCCTTCTAATTGAGTCTCCTTTGTCCGGACGATCTCACCAAATTCTCAGTTTTGAGTTGTTCTTCAGTATCTGTTTAAATTCTTGTCTGTTTTTCTCTCTCTCTGGTTTTCGTTTTAGCTCGATCGGCTCTACTTTGAACTACAATATACTATATTTCGCGTATGGCACTCAATAATCACAATCAGATTCCTCTTTCTTTCTTCTGTCCAAACGAAGCAAATTTTTAGCCCGACGATCTCACCAAATTCTCAAATTTGAGTTGTTCTTCAATATCTGTTTAAACTCTTGTCTGTCTCTTATTGTTTTTCCAGTTGTGGAATTGTCATTTCTGGTTTTCGTTTCAGCTGGATTGGCCCTACTTTGAACTCCAATCTACTGTATTTCGCGTATGGCAATCAATAATCACAATCAGATTCCTCTTTCTTTCTTCTGTCCAAATGAAACAAATTTCTAGCCCGACGATCTCACCAAATCCTCAATTTTGAGTTGTTCTTCAATACCTATTTAAAGTCTTGTCTGTCTCTTACTGTTTTTCCGGTTGTGGAATTGTCATTTCTGGTTTTCGTTTCAGCTGGATCGGCCCTACTTTGAACTCCAATCTATTGTATTTCGCGTATGGCAATCAATAACCACAATCAGATTCCTCTCTCTCTCTTTCTTCTGACCAAACGAAGCAAATTTCTAGCCTTCTGTCAACTGCCCAACTTAAACATACTAAAATACACGCTGCTTTTGAGGTTTTTGCTTTGTAACTTACCAGCACAGCTGACTGTCATTCTAAAATGTGGTCGGCTGGCTCTCTTACGTTATCCCGAACTAATAGCTTTCAGCTTCTTGGTTCCTTGAAGACCAGCAACTCGAACATTTTGATCTTTTATCTGCATAGTTTAAATTATGCTGTCTAATAGCATATCGAATTGTAGAAAAAAGTCAACTGCTGTTTTTTTTTGTTCATCTTTTCAGAATTGATCGGTTCAGATGGTAAAAAAAGGAAGACTCAGAACCATCACCTCTAATTCCTTTCAAAAGAAAGAAGCAGAAGGAAGAGTAAGTCGTATTGATCGCATACGTCCTTCTGGAGAGACCAATCAAAGGAAGGTGCAGAATTCTTCGGCAATTTTTTTCTTAAGGGTTGCCGGCAATAACAATCAGAAGACTCTTTCAGCAACAAACAAATTAGTATGCTGCCCTCTGGATGTCAAGGATATGATGCCTACAAATAACTGGAAAAGCAAAAGCTCGATGACCTTCAATGGTTTTCACGAATTTAAACAAATTCACATTCGATCCACTTTTCAGGTTATTAAACATATTTTAGAATTCGATCTTCCCGTAAGAAAATTTTTATTATTAATTTTTCTTTACTGTCTTCCTCTCACCTCTACTTACCAAGTTTTCTAGGCTCTTCCTTAGAATCAACTGTCCTAGCTTCGATTATAACCACTTTACTCTAGGTGGAAGTCCCTCCTATATCCTATAACTAAGTAACTCCTGAGTCAAAGAGTAAACATATCGTTGGGCTAGTGAAGAATGCCCCAGTGGAAAGGCGAACACCCGAATTTTGTTCCACATCTAACAATTTCAGTGTGAAATTGTTGAAGAATAGGCGATGCTTCCATAATATATTTTAGAAAAAACTAACGCCTTGTACAAGCTCATGATTGATGGATGTGACTTCAGTAGTAAAAGCCCGAACTTTTAGAACTTATTCTATCTAATAAATACAAGTCTATTGGAGAAGAGTGTTTCATATTAAATATGAGGTGAATGTGAGAAAATGATCGTAACGGATGTATTCCATGCACATGATGTTCTGTGAAGTAACGTCACCAGCACAGAATCACAAAAACAAATTAGCTATATCCATCTGGAGGAGAAATTCGAAATTGGCTCCAATTCTGCATTTGGATGGTAGGACCAAAGAGAACGCCAGCCCGTAAGATCGGAGGTGACGTCACATTCAATCTTGTTCTTTCTTTCAACCGCAGTTCTGTTCCAACATTTTTCTTCCCCAGTTCTTATATTTACTGGTAATCTTTAGATTCTGTGCATTGGTAATTGTGTGGCCTTCGAAACTATAAGCAGGACACTTTAAAATGTACAAAAGTAAAGTTGTTAAAGCTGATTAGAATGCAAAACTATTTTTTTTTCTTAGTTTTGAATACCTTGATTTTGAAATAGACTTATATGCATATATTCTCATGACTTTTGCTTTGGACTTTCAACCAAACGACACTTACCGGAATTTTAGCATAAAAGTGTTTTGCACGAGTTTAAATGATTCTTTTTTTGAAACCAGATACGTACATAATGATGTTCCAATAATCTCTGTCAAGTCCTTTTTTTTTGGGATAGATGTTAATTAGTCCGAAGCTTTCGCAAATTGTCTCTCCCACTTCTTCACCTTTCATTTAAATTAGATCCTTTGTTTACATTTATTCACCCAAGACAAAAACTTAATTTACATTTATGAATCCCTTGGATCGCCCGATATTGAAAACATGCGAAACCCATCAGTTAATTAAAGGATTCAAAACAATGGACTGATCCCGGCAGTTTTCTGCGCGCATACGTTCACATTTAACACTAAAATATCCCTCATTAAAATTTATTTTATTTGCGAATTCAATTAACCTGAATTTCGCAGTACATAATTGACCGGTTTCGTTGCAAATCAGAACTTGTAAGCTGAATTTAATTTTTGATTTTAACTCGGTTGTCATAAATCTGCTATTTTTTTATCACGTCATCTCGTTATTGTAAATCTCAAATTTTAACTTAAGCCTTTCCTTATCTGGCTTTTGCTAATTTGCAAGACGTGTGGGTTCAGAAATATAAAACGCACGTATAATTCCAGCTTAATGAACTCGTATTTGAAATAATTAACTTGGAGATTTTTTCCTTCCTAGAAGGAAGTTTTAATCTGAGTACGACCCTGAACCGAACTCCCAGTGTTCTACCCTTTTACCGCGATGAGGTATCGATTGCAGTGACGTAACGCAGGTAATGCGTCCCCGGGCATTGTCACTAGGGCTGCGCCGTGCTGGTGCGTGTCTGTGCGTGCCTAATTGACCGGCCACATTTATGATGAAGGGTTATAATGTTACCTTTGTACCTAGCAGCCTCCATTAGAGCTCATCTTAACCCTAATTAAATTATTTATTTTGACTGTAGTTCTCACTTCTCCAGGAAATTTCTCACAGGCTATAATAAACTGGGTTTCAAAAAAATTGCAACACTCGAAAAGAGTGCAAATTGCAAATTATGTTCATGACAATATTTTTTGAGTCAGATACAATTGATAGATACAGAGGGACAACTTTGGTTTTATTAATTCCAAAGCAGTTGGATAGGATTGGATTGCAACTGTATATGATGGAGAATATCCTCTGCTACCATATACAGATGTAGATCTTACCATCCACTTTTAAGGCATTGCTAGCCAGAGATTACATGCGTTTCGACTTAAATGTTTGTCGTAACAGCAATAACATCCCCCAAGCCAAGGGACAACTGGGACGAATTTGTGAATTATCTGGGCAAGTACATGAATAAGCCGAAACATCCTTGCACTACACGCTTCTGGCCCATTTCGACTGCAACCACGAGCACGAAGAAAAGACGGCTCATTTACCTCGAAGATTGCAGGAGAGTGAGGGTGAAGGCAACCGCAGCCCTGTTAGCGTAAATTATCAAGAGTTAGAAATGTAATAATTAAGAAAATTTAATAGTAATAGGTTGGTGCATAATTATCAGCCGTTTTTATTGACGTCATGGATTGCCTCCAAGAATCGTGACTTCTTTGTCCGTGGAATCGACCGTCTTCCAAGCAAATGGGAAGCAGTTATTGAAGTAGATGGTGACTACGCTCTGGAATAATAATTTAAAAATGTTAATGTTGAATTTTTATGTTTCTTTTTTCATAATAAATAGGGTTTAAAAAACGCCTGATAATTATACATCAACTGTGACACCAACCTAATAGTAAGAAGTTGAGAAAATAACTAAGTGAGGGCGCTATTTTTGCTATTGTATGAATTTCTAAGCCACAGTGTAATGAGTGGCCGACGCGCGGAATTCAAGTTAACCATTGGATCCATCAGATCAGATCAGAGTAGACGAGTGACAAGTGAGTAACATTTTTAAAATAGGCAGTGAAAAATTGACCTAATTAATTATTTAAAGCTAGTTTTGCGAAAAATTAATGATTATTTATATAACACAATAAACTACTTACGCTTTCAACGCTTCCTTTATTTACACATACACACACACACTTAACTACGACAGAATATATTTTGAATGCAAAGGCTCGGAAGTGCCCGAAGATTCGAAATCATCGCATTTTACACTCCACAACGAAAAAATTGTCTGCAAGATCCACGGCTGAGTTCGTCAAAAGAAAAACCCCGAACAACAATAAATAAATTGGCTTCGACAAAAGTAGAGTCAAAGAAATTTCCAAAATATAAAAAAATATCTTGAGATCACAGCAATAAGTCATATTAAGGCCCAATTGTACGATGCCAGTTTAAATTTAAGCTGAAGCGTAAACCCATAACAACGATTATTTCAACAATTGTTGTTAAGAGTTTAAGCTTTGGCTTAAAGTTAAGCTGGTATTGCACAACTGGGCCTAAAGGTCATATTAGTGTTTATTTCTGGTATTTTAAATTCGGAATGATATATTACCAGTATTTCAGAACTAGTTTTAACCCTTTTCCTGCCTTTCGGCAAAATAATGTTCGTCCGTTTATTTGAACGAAGTTTTTGGGATTCTTTGACAAAAATAAGATCAATACTTTACCATGGCCGCTTAGATCTCCTGGATTTTCCCCCGTTGAGCACGTTTGGGATATACCTGATTGAAGAATAAGTCGATTAGTCAACCCCCTTCAAACTTAGAGGAGTTGCCCCTCACAAGCTCTAGAGGAGTTGCTTACACAGTTGGAGATTCATCCAAAACGAAATGCCCAGAGTGTTCAAGATTGTATATTATGTCCTTGTGGGGACGTAACCATTTATTAAAGGAAAAGTAACTTTTCATTACGTACTGGTTACTAACATCTTATGGAAATTCTTACCAAACATTTCTTAAACCTTTGCAATTATAATTCGACATATTAATCCTCACCAGAAACCTTTCCTTCTGAATATCACCATTTTTTTCATTTAAATTAAAAAATATAACATACTTGATATCTTTAACTGACTAAATATATTTAATTCTTCAATTTTTAGGACATTACTACTTCTTAGTATAAACCAGAAATCGAATTCGTATTCGTATTTGATCAATTAACAAAATTATAATGATGAATTAAAAAATCTGCGAAGAGAATAGCGAAGGGAGGAAAATGGAAAAACGAGAAGAAAAAGTTAACCTATTTATAGAACAGAAAGAAAAAACTGAAAAGGGTTATTAAGGGACTAAAATCTACAGGAGCAAGAACAAGATATTAAACCAGAAATAGATCAAAGAATTACATGTAACTCTAGAAGAATTCTATAATATACTAAGGATTTTAAGAAATCGTAGACTGGGTTGCATAAAAGATTTAAATTAGGAATCAGGGTTAAATTCAAGCCTAAGTTAGATTGTGACACACATTATGATATACTGTATAATAATATATGTCACAATCTAACTAAGGCCCAGTTGTACAATTCCAACTTAATTTTAAGCCAAAGCTTAAACAAATATGTTTATATCAATAATGACTTTACAACAAACTAATTATAACAGGTGATCAATATCTTTTCTAATCAAATGACCTATAGAAATAAAATCGTGTGTCTTTGATTAGTTTATTATTTCAAATGCCACTTGAATTATATATTTATATTGCATTGTTATACAAAATGATAAGAATGCAATAAAAATAATTCAAATGGCATTTGAAATAATGAACCAAACAAAGACATAATTTTTTTCTATAGGTCTCTTGATTAGAAAAGATATTGATCACGCGTTATTTATCAATCCAAGCAATGATTAGAAAGCGAACAAAAAAAAGCAGAACAGAGATCAAATCAAAATAGCATATAAAAAATTAATAATAAATGAACAATGATATAAAAGGTAAAATCAGAGACCTTCAAAATTTGCTTTTGGAATGTGAATGTTTTAAAAATATTTTTAAAGATTTTTTATCAAGTAGGCAGAATTTCTCTAAATTATAGTTTTGTAGAACAGGCTCTTTACTCAATTTTGACACTAAAGACATTTGACCAAAAGTCAGATTGTTTGGTTATATTTTAAGAACAGCAAGATAGTAAAGTATAACAACTGAAATAACAATAAAAGTAGCGACCAACTATTTTCTAATTTTGCAATTGCAAAACCCTTCTTTTCTTCTGAAAGCACGTGATTTGGAATTGTGATGCTACAACTTTAGCATTACATTTCAAATCTGACGTTTAAAATGATTATTTTTGACAAGCCGTTAAAGAAAACCACATTTACAGCCGGAAATTGAATCGTGCGAAATTTTAAGGCCGCGGTAGTACAAGACGAATAAATTGAATCTGAGAAACACGGTTCGTAAAAGAAAAAATGCGTTAGCTATTAATACCATTTTATACTATCTATTTATATTTGGGTAGACCAAGCAGACAATTTACTACTTGTACAAAAAAAATTGTAATCGACATTATAGAAAAAAAAAACAACTTTTCGAAAACTGACCATAAAAGTTTATATCACAAAATCTTCTAAGCGGACACTAAATCGCGCAAATATCGTGTAAATATCATCAGACGTAATAACAAATTAATAACAAATTGGTTTCATAAACCTACGTGGTCAGGTAGATATATTAATTTTCATTCGTATACTTCTAAAAACTATAAAATTGCAACAATTATTTCTTTAACAGATCGAGCTGTTTTACTTTCAGATAAACTTTTCATTTATGATAATTTAAATTTAATAAAAAAGACTCTTGTTCAAAATTCTTATCCAATAAATCTTATAGAATCAGTAATAAAAATCGTGTTAAATATTTACAAAATTCAAAAATCCACAATAACAATAAACAAACTTCAAAAAAAAATACATATCATTACCCTACATTGAACCACCATATGACACATTTAAACACATATTCAAAAACACAATTTAATTTTAGCTAGCAAATCTGTAAATAATTTAAATAGTATTTTCTCAAATTTAAAAACCAAAACACCGAAATTAAAACAACCAAACGTAGTTTATGAAATTAAATGTTTCAATTGTAATTCATGTTATATTGGAGAAACAAGCCAAAATTTAAAAAACGTCTAGACCAACATAAATATCATATCCAAAAAAATAATCAAAATCATTCAATGCTTGTAGAACATTCATTAGAAAATGACCATAATTTTGATTTTGAAAATACTAACATTTTATATTACGAGTGTAATATTTTCAAAAGACGTTTTATAGAAATGTGTAAAATAAAAATGTCGTCGAATTCTATTAATAAACGTACTGATTTTGCAAATTTAAACGATACATTTTGTAGTTTTCTCGATTCCTTAAATAGAACATAGATCTGTCAATTTTTTAACATTTGTAATGTTCAAATTATTTTTAGATTAAAAAATAAATATAATATACATAAAAAAAAAATCAAGTTACTTTTTCAGTTTCCGTTGACAACCTTGTTTATTTTGACAACATATTTTTCACTTCTGACGAAGCAGTCGAACGACTGCGAAACGTAAAGTGTATAGTTGCGCGATTTAGTGTCCGCTTAGAAGATTTTGTGATACAAATTTCATCGGACAAGAACCAACTGTAAATATAAAAGTTTATATTTACATGACAACTATTATGACGCAAACGTAAATGGTTGCTATCACAATTAGTAAGCCAGAACATACTACACCGATACTACATGTCTGGCCACAGTTTTCAAAAAAAAATTTGTTTGAAATTCGATTGCGAAATGCTTTTGCATTTTGGAATGATTTCATTCTCAACTGCAAAAAAGTCATTTCGTAATCTAGAATCAAAAATAACTATTTGTGGATAATTTGCTGTTTCCAATTTTTTAAATACCTATGAGTTTACATTGATGTCAAACTACTGGAAGACGAATGTTGACATTGACTTTTGTACTGAAACACTTAATGAATAATCTCCTTTTAAGATTGGAAGAGATTTTAACTGCAGAGACTTATGAATAAACTTAACGAAAAGGTCTTCCGATCAATAAACTTAGAATGTAAACGAACATCAAGAAATCGTATAATAAATGGAAGAGGAAGAAAACTAATTGAATTAAGAGAATCTGCTATCAACTATCACACTGTGGAATGTTTTTGATCCGTATTTCGCTCTGAATTCATAACATTTTCGAATTTAATGATAGTCTTGAGAAAGCTTCTCAAATTAGATAATGCTCTTAGGAAACCGTCAAATAAAGGGAGACATTAATTGAAAAAATTGATTTATAAATTGTTAACGGACAAGACACTTCACTTTTGGTTTTCTCAAAGTTGTCTATCGATCTTGAGATAGGTATGTACTTTTTCATCACTGTTTTGCTGTTTATTTAAAGCTTTCTCAAATTAAATTGATAATTTTGCCACAGCTCCCAAATTAATTAATAATCTTCAAAAAGCTATCGATGTAGAACGAAACATTGTTTCGAAAAAGTGCACAGAAACATAAATTTTTAACGGACAAGAAACATAATTATTATTTTCGCTTTCTCAAGTTAACCTGAGAAAGTTATGTTTTTTTTTAAGTTCATGTTTCGCTCACTATCGAGAAAGCTGTCAATGTATAGCGAAACATAGACTAAAGTGTGTACGAGTTTTCCGTGGACAATTTTACATCATAAATTTGTAACAGATAAGAAACTACATATTTCGGTTTTTCAAAGCTGTCATACAATCTTGAAAAAGTTTGAATTTTTGTTTCGTTGTCTATTTAAAGCTTCGTCGAATTAAATGAGAACTTTGCCGTACCTCTCAAAGTAAATGATAATCTTGTAAAGGTTGTCGATGTAGAGCGATACTTTGTTTCAAAATGTATCATAAATTTGTGCGGAGACATTTTATTTCGTAAATTTTTAACGGACAAAAAAACATCATTTTTTCGCTTTCTCAAGATTATCGTTTAATCTTGAGAAAGTGTTAACAAAGAAATGTTAACTATTAATAAAGAAATAATACTGAAATATGTAATTGTCGGTTGTAACTATGGTAATTGATCACGCAGAGCTCAAGTTCCGTGATTTTGACTTTATTGAGAGAGCTGCGAAATTACATGATACTTATGTTTCGCTCTCCATTCAAGGCTTTTTCAACTCAAATGATCGAATCTCGAGAAAATGTACAGTGAAACATTAAACACTATACAAGTTGTCAAAAGACAATTTTAAATCAAATTTTTAACAGACAAGGAACTACATATTTTCGCCTCTCAATCATCGTTTAATATTGAGATAACTGTGAACTTTTATGAGATCTTTTTAGCCCTTATTATTTCGTTCTCCATTTACAACCTTCTCAAATTAAATGATAGCCTTGAGAAAATTACTGATGTACAGCGAAACTTTAATTAAGGAAATGTTATACAAGTTTTGTCCACAGACAATTTTAATTGATAATTTTTAAACGCACAAAAAACTACTTACCTTATATACATATAACTCGTGTCTAAATAAAAACCTGGTCAAGTAGGCTACATTTAGTAATTCTGCTATGTAAATGCAATGGATAAATTCTCGATCACAACCCACTTGACCAGGTTTTTATTTAGACGCTCGTTACTCTCGCGGACACTACAAACGGAACGATTGAAGATTTGCTGAGCACTAATGCATCGTAGATAAGGTCGAATTTCGCACAGTTTTTCTGCTTCTCGTTCTCTTTATAGTAGTGATACTTACTTTTCAAAACTTTAACTTGAGAAAGTTGTGATCTTTCATGAGATCTTTTTAAACCCTTTTTTGCCTGTCCAGTCACAGATTTCTCAAATTGAATGATAGATGTTCTTGACAAACTTTATCATTTAAGTGATAATCTTTGTTTAAAAAGTGTTATACAAGGTGGACCAACGAAAACGAAACAGGCTGAACATCTTCCTGAAAAATGTTTGTTTGAAAAAATGCTAACTTATAATCTAAGAGGGATACTCCTCTATCCTATACCCAACTGTCATACATCACCTCCCTCTCTTCCAATAGAATTTAAATAGGGAATGGACCATAAGTGGCACAATATTGAAATGGTAATTTTATAGAGAATTTAGTAATGTGAATATGAATACCCGAGAATTCGATTTTAACCCCCACTTATGAGAAAAAATATGGTTACGTAATCCAAAGTGTGACAGCTGATATGAAAGCTAATTTTATTAGTAATGTACAAAATGACATTACGTAACGATATTGAAGGCTGACTTAAATAACTGAAAAATAAGGTTGGCAACTTGACCTCTTTAGAGTAAATACTCAAAATGTTCTCCATTAACTTGTATACATGAGTATTAATTTTGCTCAAAACGTTGTGAAAACTCTTCTGAAGATGCCGGCTGAGTGGCATAAATCTTGCTTTATAAATAATCCCAAAAAAAAATATGTAAGGGAGATGAATCTGGAGATCGCGGAGGCGATTCACTAGCTCCTCTTCTTCCAATTTAGCGTCGGAGAAACCTTTCTTCTAAATACTGATGAACCAGTCGAGCAAAATGTGAAGGAGATCCATCCTGTTGAAATATTAATTGAACTTCAAGGTAGCGTTCATCATTCTCTTTTATATCTGTTAACGTAGGAACAACGGTATCTTCAAATAATTCCAAATACATATCCCCCGTCAAATTTCCAGGTAGAAAAAAGGGACCAACAATTCCAGGCACAACATTTCATTTTACCGATTGTTGAGTGTTGAGTATATGCTTTATGAAATACCGCTGAATTGGAATCTAAATAGAAATAAAAAATTTGGACCCCTGGCCTGTTCACTCATAATTTCACAAAACTGTAAACGGCGGTCAAAGTCGTCTTCTTTAAATTCCTCTACCAAGTGAAATTTGTAAGGATGAAATTTTATTTCAAATATCTCAAAATTCGCCAGATGCTTGTTTGACTTAGTTAGTTTTCTTGTACTCAACATTGGATCCACAACAACTTGTCCTAACCGTTTCATTTCTCACTGGCGTTTCAATCTTTCATTTTTTATTTTACACGGTCCCGTTTCCCAAAATTTTGAGGCTAGTTTCAAAACATATTTGCGATGAACGTGGTGTGTTTGGATGTTGTTGATTGAATTGTTGAACGGTACTGTAGGCACATTCATTATTTAAGAAAAAGAAGTGCAACCATTTCTACTTTTTCTGCGATAGAGCAAACCATTATTAAGACGTCATAAACTTGACAATTAGATAATTTTTTTTTATTTGTGGTGGTTGCCCAACGGGGTCCTAAGTCAAAGACTTGTCAGGACCTCAGGAGCGCGAGTGTATTTGAGTGTATGTAAAGTGTTCCATGGCTTTGTTACTTCCAATTTCCTCGCCATTTAAGGGGAAGCAGTGTCGACTTTTATCCCCAACACTGAAGGGTGCCTGAAGTCGATACCGACCACCCCCGAGAAAAATCCCGAGTGCGGTTACAAGGCCGGTCCCTTACGACTGGACCGTTCAGGCGTTCAATGCTAAAAGAAGAACAAATATGAGTTGTGACACTTTGGATTACCTAACCATATTTTTTCTCTTAAGAGGAGGGGGTTAAATTCACATTATGGAATTCTCTATAAAATTACCTTTTCAATAATGTGCCACTCATGGTATAACCCCTATTTAAGTTCTGTTGGTTCGAGAGGTGGAAGGAAAGGGATGATTTAAGACAGTTGTTTCGTTTTCGCCCCCCCCCCCTGGAGTTACCTGGAGACAATTTTATTTCGTAAATTTTTAACTAACAGGAAATATCATTTTTTGACTTCATCAAGGTTATTGTTTCACTTTTTAATCCACGTTTTGCTGTCCATTCACAGCTTTTCTAAATTAAACAATTGTTACGTCCCGTTTTTGTGTTAACGATTTCTTAATCATTTGTATCTATTTTGGCTTCAGTGAACGCTCTATCTGCTTACAAACTCTAAGGTTCTAGTTTTATTTCGTTTGCAAGTTGTTTCTAGTCTCTTTCCATAACAGTTGGGGACACTGATAATTTTTCTAGAATTCAGAGCGGACGGGGCGTGCCTTCGATATCCATCCGTGTCCGTCTTTCTTCTGAGAAGCCATTTTTGATGTGCACTTCACGAACTGTGGTCACATTTTCGTTGGAGCTTATTGTGGAGTTTGTGCACGTTTGTGTTTAGAAACTGGCCACCCAAAGGCTTCTGGAAGTTTAATCCAGTGCTTTTATAGCAGACAATGTCTGTGTCGTTGAATTGTGTTTGAGGACGCCACGTGCTAACGAGCCGACGCGTCGCATTTTCTTTCCGCTCTAAGCCTTTACTCTACAAGGGGTAAGTCATTTTGGTTCAGTTTCAACTTCGTTGTTCTCTTTTACTTATTTTCGTGTTTCTTCCGTTAGCAACTACGTGAGAGTTAAGCTGTGGAAAATCTGTGTCACTTTTTCCTGACCTTGACGTAACTGCTTGGTTCTCCCCGGACGAGTTTTGCCGTGAATACCACCGTTTCCGAGAGCCTCTTCTACTATAACACCGTCGTTCACCGTTGTAGAACTCTTGAAGGAGCTGCCGATCTGTGTTGAACGAGTTTCGTGTGCCGCAGCCTCCCAGACCGAATTTATCGTAGAATTGGTGGGATTCGAGATTGGTATTGTGTTAACCCTCTGTATCTTTTACGTTACGTATCATTACGTTAATTGTTGGGTACCTTTTGTGCCACCGTATATCGTCACTGCCTGACGTCTTTCACCGTAGTACTTGGAACCTATTCGCTAGGTGGCGCCCTTTTTTCTTTTACATCCAGGTATCGAGCTATCGACAATCTATTTATAGCCCACCCCGTCTCCACTGAACTAGGCATAAGTCCAAGTAGTTTTTCTTTAACATCGACGATTTCCCCCCAGCGTTCACATCTTATACAGGGTCAACTAGCTAGGTAGCACGATTATCTTGAGAAAGCTGTCAATGTTCAGCTAGACATTAAAAAATGTTACACAAATTGTTCGGAGAACATTTTACTCGCAAAGTTAACGAACAGAAACTATGTTTTCTAGCTTTGTTGAGAAAGCTGAGAACTTATACTCCTAGTATTTTAATTCACGCTTCGCTGTCCATTCACGACATTTTCAATTCAAATGATAATCTTGAAGGAGCTCTTCAAATTAAAGCTGTCAACGTACAGTGAAACTTTGGTTAAAGAAAGTGTTATAAAATAACTTTAATTTGTGATTTTTTATAACGAATTAAAAACACGTTTTTCTTTAAAAACTCTGTGTTTGTTTCTTAGTTTTTTCTAAAGGTAATGAATTTTCATTTGATCAACGACGTGTTTCAATAATACATAGCACTTAATTATTGTTTTATGTAAAAAATTTAAATTCTAAGAAATATTTCATATTAACACCGTAAAAGTTAATAAGCGAAAATGTGGTATACTGAGTTGGGCAAGAATGTAGAACAACATTTTCAACAAACATGAAAAATTTTATACAAGGATTTTATTCATTATTTTCTTTGTCAATTTATGTTCCAATGGGTTGCTCAACCCTGTATACGTTTCAAAGTATTAATGGATTCCTAACTTGTTTTTTTTTGCATTTTGACTTTGATTTCGTACTTTATGGCAAAGTTTCACAGCTTTGCATTCGTTAAATGTATAACAGAAAAATTTATTTTTATAGCAATTCATAAACATCCACCCCTTTGAAACCTGATATATCTTGCTTTAACTCTGTCGGACGGACAGTCACATAAACACTGTCTGTTTGACGTTCGATTTTAGTTAGTTCCTCGCCACGGAAAGAAATAGGCGATCAAGCTCGCTCGATGTTTATTAAAATGATGTATAAACGCGCAGCGAGCTCGATTGCTGTTCCTCAAAAAGCTTTTAGCGTGTCGATATAGGAATTGACGTTTTAATGTGTGGGTGTTGTCAGCTGCTGGGCACACAGAGAAATACGATAGGAGGGTATTTATAAAATCATGTTCACATACATCATTTTAAAAATATACGCGCGTTTTAGTTTTTATTTTAAAAACTGTAGAATGCCTGCATACAATGTCATTTCAATTTCTTTAAAAAGCCACTTGGAAGCAATAACTTATTAATAATAAGTGCTATACTCGTAATGACAAATAATTATCTTTTCTTGTTTTTCAATTTAAATATGTCGTAAGCTCAGTAGTGAAAATTTAAAACTTTATTATTAAATGGAGGTCGACCGCCATCAATGCATTTCACTTCAATTTATTTAAACGCTGCGAAAATCTAACAGGAAAGTGATTGAGCCATAAGGAATCACTTGAGCGTAGAAAAGCTTGACGTAAATTTTCCTGTTCTAAGGTAAGCTGATTTCCTCCTTCCTTTCAAACAGGGACTGTGTTCGTTATGCTTGTCTGACCTAAAGTTATTTCCATGTAGCATTCTGTAATCGACCTTTTTCCGTTTCACATGACAAGCTCATGTTGTCTTCAACATAAAATTGCAAAAAGACGTATCACTACAATTTTTTGTCGCTTAATGGCGTTGATTCGTTTGGTATCTTTCAACATTACATGGGCAAATTCGTTGGAATTAAAACTCATCTTTGAGGGCTATTATTACTCTTAACCAGACTAAACAACGAATTTCTGAGCATTTTTCGCCGATTTATGCGGCGATGCTAATTTGTACGAGGGGAGTATAGATTTGACTTAGACTTTCTTATACAGCGATAACACAAAGTTAATGAAACAAATTTTATTTTTCAAAAGAATGTCTTTTCTTTAACATAAAGTTATCCCAACGATCAGGCAACTTGGAAATACCGACAGAGAAAAATTCTTTTGGTTGTCTGCAAAGCCAATTTTGCACTGCTTCTCTGATGGTACAGCTTTGAATTTCTTTGGCGGCGACGAATTTGAGTGATGCCTTTTCATACCACCCTGTTTGGTTACTGGAATTTAATTGCACACTCAAGATTTATCATCGGCAATAATTCGTTCCAGGTTTCTCAATCTCAGCACATAAAAATTTAATGATAATTCGCGGTCCAACAGAACTAGGTACATCACCGACAATATAGTTGTCAATATTTATGGAAACAAAACAGTCTTTGGTATTTATCAACTGTATAGTGTCTTGATTATTATGAAGTAAATTTGTTCAATTTTTTCAATCAGAAATTTAAAAAGTCCCCTCGTACATAACGAGCGTCTAAATAAAAACCTGGTCAAGTGGGTTGTGATCGAGAATTTATCCATTGCATTTACATAGCAGAATTACTAAATGTTAGCCTACTTGACCAGGTTTTTATTTAGACACGAGTTACATACAAATATAAATAGATAAATGAAGGTGATCTTCTAAGGTGCGCTATTTATCGCGGGATGTCCGGATACAAAGGGAAACTGAAAGCACACGCAGCCGAGTTATTCAGAAACATTTTAAAAGCATGTGCGTCTCTTATTACGAAAACGAATTCTATTAACTTAAGAGCTTGCATCCGTCAAATTAAAACCAAGAAAATGTTTACACTTTTAAACGCATGTGAAACATAAAAGTCAAGTGGCGCTCTCCTTAAAATGCTTTCACATGTACAAAAAAAGACCCGAGTATATATAACTCCGTAAGCAGATAAATAGCTCGGTTTTTAAGTCACACGTTGCCTCCGAGTAGGTGCAAATCTACGAAAAGCTAGACGTATTATTTACCTACTTTGCTATTTACCTTACAGTATTAAAATGGTCATATTACGTTACGCTGGCGCTGATTGAATTGAAAAAATTCTCGGCCATAAAATTTTGAACTTGTCCCAAAAAAACTGACTTCAGTTCGCAACTCACTGATACATAATTATTACATAGGAATGATGATATAAAATATTAAAAAGAATTAAGTAAAACAAGAAGAACTGAAGAATTTTGTTACTTCTGATAGTTTATGATTTATTTAAGAAAGAAAAATATATTTAGCAACCACCAGAAAATATTCACAATCAGATATCTGTCAAAATTAAATGAGATAAGAAAATCATGAGCAATGGAAGACCACGTCTGGGAAAACTGCTTCTCCGTAGGATACAGAAAGGCAATGTCACTTTTAATTTACGAAACTCAAATATACTCACTGACATGAAGTGAAGAATTTTGTTACTTCTGATAGTTTATGATTTATTTAAAAAAGAAAAATATATTTAGCAACCACCAAAAAATATTCACAATCAGATATCTGTCAAAATTAAATGAGATAAGAAAATCATGAGCACTAGAAGACCACGTCTGGGAAAACTGTTTCTCCGTAGAATACAGAAAGGCATTGTCACTTTTAATTTACGAAACTCAAATATACTCACTGACATGGAAATTGCAACACCAAGAAGGAGTGGACATTTTTTCAAGAAATTTTACAGAACCGTTTGACTATCGAAAAGTAACAATTGATTAAACCAAGTGGTAATAGTGAATTAACAGTTTTCTCAGATAAATTAGCAGGTGTACTTCATAGTATTTTTTTTTGTGGTTTTCGATTGTTTTTGTTATTATTTCTGTTCTTGTTAACTATTTTCAGACTTTGATAATGCTTAGAGTAAGACATTTATTACCAGTTGAGGGAATTCGGGAGAGGTCGCGTTGTTAGCTTACGGAAAGGTGGTTTCTCATTTCGAGAAATTGCGAACCGTCTCAACTGAAACCAATCTACCGTTATGAGATGTCAGCAGGCATGGTTTGGAGAAGGCCAAGAACGTCGCAGAAGAAGAACCGGAGACCGAAGACGAACAAATGAAATGCAGGATCCCCGCCTCAGAATTTGGCTTTAAGAGACGGATTCTCTACCATCAGATCAATTGCTAATCAATGGTTTGATGAAGAAGGTCATCCAATAACAATGCGGACGATGTTCCGTCGTATCATAGCTATTGGCTGACGTTCTTATCGGCCACATTTCGTCTTAACTTTGACTGCTCAACATCGACAGCAACATTTGGACTGGTGAAGGAAAAGACTCCCTTGAAACGTCGAATGGAAAAGGGTTGTGTTCAGCGATAAATCCCGATTCTGTTTGAGGATGTATTTAAGCAGGCAGAGTCCGACGAAGACGTGGTGAACGGCGGAATGTTGAATTTTCCGTTGACATAAATTACTGAAAATGTGGGACACGGTACTGATTTTGAATTTTTAAGTGTTAATATTAGTTTTTTGTTTTAAATTTAATAATTAAAACCGCAACGACGAGTTTTTCTAAGAATTAATACGCTCTTGTTCTTAATAATTTATTTAAAAAATGTCTTTATTCGCCAGTGTCGCCTGGATCAGGGTAGAATGCAAAAAAATTACACATTGAATTTGTTTTTGAGCAAAAACATTCAATTAATCATATTATCCATTCACGATCTTTTGATATTCAGGGTAGGCCATGTTCCGGTAACATTTTTGTTGGTACCTCCAAGTGGATCTATTTATAATTTGAAAACTGCCGCCGAAAAACATTAATAAACTTAGTATTAAAAAGTCACAAGTATTTGTTTTAATGTTATTATTTTACTTTCTTTATGCTATCGTAGAGTATAAGAAGCAATAGGAACCATGTACATGCGAAGCCAGCGCCACTAATGACCATATTCTGCATTAGTGGTATGAAAATACGAGTTGTTTCAAATTATTAATGTACTATCGCGGCCTTATAATTTCGCACGATTCGATTTCCCGCTGTAAATATGGTTTTCTTTGACGACTTGTCAAAAATAATCATTTTAGACGTCACATTTCAAATCTAATGCTAAAATTGTAGCCAAAGGTTGTAGCCACAAATCACTTATATCTATAGATGCTTAACGTACATAGTAGGCGGCTGGATTTGTTACTCTGGTGGTTGGAAGCGAAAGTATGGACTTAGCGCGCGAAATTTAAATTTCAGCTTTCTTTGTATATAGATTTAATTGTTCAAACGTTCATAAAAATAATCATTCCTTAATAGAAAAGTAAGTCATTTTGTCAAATAACTTGATGGTTTATTAAAAATTATTGTCTTTGATGAATTTTTGTATCCCGTTTTGCATTACTAAAAGCCGCAATAGACGATCATAAATATGTATGTAATTTATACCGAGTGAGCATTTTCAATCCGGGACATGCCGGAAGTTAGCATGACTACCCTTAATAATGACATGTTTGATTAAAATCATATTAAAAATTATTTGAATTTAAGTATTATAATTTTATTACAAACTAAAGATTAAAAACAAATTGAACGTTTTCTTATAAATTATTGTAAAAATTCAAATAACCCTCCATTCTGTGCCAAACAGTACCCTAACCTATTATAAAATCCATTAATCACATTCGTTAGTGGTTCAGCGTTAATGTCATTAAAAATGTCATTATTAAAGGTAGTCATGCTTATCTCCTATGTCCCGGATTGAAAATGCTCACGCGGTATATTGTTTTTGACAAAATGTAAATTTGAACGTTTTTTCTTGTTGTATAAGAAAGAATTTCATTAAATTTTACACATAAAAACTCCTCATGTGCTTTCTTATCATAAAAATATACGTTTCAATTTACGTTTTGTCAAAAAATACATGTAAATTACATCTATTTTATGATTGTTCATTGCGACCTTTATGAGTTATTAAGAGCAGAAGACTAATCAAATAACTAAAACGTAATAACACGGAAACAAAGAAAATACCGAGAACACATTTACCTTTATATTTAGCAAAATAATTGCGTTTTATTTGGTGCGTAATAACTTTGACCCAAGACTTTGACACATGATTCACAAATTTTATTTGAAATTTTCCATGGAAACGGAATAAAACAAGACCGTTTACCGTACTACCAACTTTACATCAATTGTGAATTGTGGCAAAGGTAGTGGCAAAAGCTAACACACTGACATCTCGTGTTTGGAAGCGTAGTAATTTCTTGGTCCGTGAGTCTGTCATTTAACTTAAACGTCTATAGTCATTTAGTGGTTTGTGGTTGTAGCATCACAATGCCAAATCACGTGCTTTCGGAAGGAGAAAAAGGTTTTGCAATCGCAAAATTAGAAGATGGTTAGTCGCTACAACGCATCGCAACCGAAATTAATTGTGGCAAAAGCACAATATATAGTTTAAAGCAAAAATGGTTGGGAAGACACGACTTAGTTAGGAAAAATAGTTCCGGGCGCAAAAGGAAAACTACAGCGGAAAATGATGATCGACTTGTCCATTACATAAGGGAAAATCCATTTGCAACAGCAAAAAAGGCTATGGAAGAGACCCACTTTCCTGCGTCAATAAGATCAGCAAGGAAAAGGCTCCGAGAGCAAGGATTATTTAATTGTGCAGCGGCAAAGAAACCGCGAGTAACACAATTGAATTAACCAATGGGATTTGCAAATGAATTTCTTCATAAAGGGCCAAATTTTTGGGAAAATGTAGTCTTTTCAGATGAAAAAGTTTTTCAATCCACCTATAATGGACAACTTAGAGTCATATCGATAACATTTGGGGATACATAACAAAAAAAATTTATAGTACGAATGAATTTCGCCCTCAGAATGTAGAGCAACTTACCGCTGCGATTCAAAACCAGTGGAATAATTTGCAAAATATCTACAATTTTATAGATTCAATGCCAAGAAGATTGCGTGGCGTTTTGGACTGCAACGGCGAGTCGACAAAATATTAAAATACTTTGCAATAGTTTGCTTAAATTAAATTATTGTTTGTTATATATTCGTCTTGTTTGGTATTCGTTTTGTTATGCATCTTCCATGTCTAGTTTACATTCTTGTATTTCTGTTGAGTTCAGTTGCTGTTCTTAAAATATACTTAAACCATACTTAAACTATCTAAAAACCAAATGATTTGGTTAAATGTCTTTAGTGTCAAAATTGAGGGAAAAAAGCCTGTTCTACAAAACTAAAATTTAGAGAAATTCAGGCTACTTGATAAAAAATCGTGCGAAATTTTAAGGCCGCGATAGTACATTTGAACTTGAATATTGTAATGTATTTCAATACCAGGACGTTCAAGTATTAGGTACTACAATCGTAAATTGTCATAAGAGTGATATTATTCCCATACAATGAGTCTCAAGAAATATTTTCATATCACTAATTCACAAATCACCACGCCAGGCGGCGCTGAACGCAGAGATGTGCATGGCGCCTATACGAAGGTCAAGCTAAATTTATTGAGGAAAAACACAGTTAATAATTTCTAGGATATTGTTTTAAATATGCTCGAAGTAATTCCCGTCAGCAATGATACACTTGACCATTCTTTCTTTCCACTGTTTAAAAGCTCCCAACCAATCTTCTTTCGGAATACCTTCAAAATAAGCTTGAACTGCGGCATCAATCTCTTCTTCAGGTGAAAACCTTTTACCCCCCAAATTCCTTTTAAGCCCAAAAAATAGCCAAATAGCTAAATCAAGTGAATACGGCGAATGTTCTATTACTTTTATTAAAGTTAAAGCTGCCGTATGGGACGATGCATTATTATAGCACAGCATAATTCCCCTGTCTGGAACTCTACGGAACACTTCAGGCAAACATTTTCCAGTATACCATTTAGCTGTAACTATCTTTTGTCCACTTAGCTTACTTGCCTTTACTAGGCCCGTACTTCTGAAGAATACCGCAAACATATTTTTTTTCCTAGCTCGCTGCTTCTTGGTCATTGTTGGAGTTTCCTCATCTTCGTGAATCCATACACGACTCTCTTGGCGGGTAGGTACGTCGAATAAGTGAATATAAGTTCCGTCACGTATCACTATTTTGGAAAAAATTGGCGTCCGCCATTATTTAAGAAATTTAAAGCTTCATGGCAAATTCTTAAACACGCTCTGCTTTTTGGAAGTCAGAAAGGTGATGCGGCACAAAATGACTAACCACTTTTTTTAAATGCAGGTGATCGTGTATGATTGTTCTAACCTAACAGCTAAGGATCCAATCTTGAGTTGATGCTCTATTGCCGCATAAGTGGCTTTATTGTCCTCTTCAATTATTTTTTTTAACAGCAGCAATGTTTTTATCGATAACAGCTGTAGGAGGACGCCCTGCTCCTTTTTGATGAACTCCTTTCGCGTTCAAATTCCTTATATTGTAACCAAGGAAGGTGATTATTCACTAAAAGCCGAATCTAAACTCTCTTTGAACTTATAAGCGCTTAAATCTCTTTTAAAACCATAATAAAACAAGATTCGTAAATGCTCTCTGTTTAATTCCATTTTTTTACTTGTAAAGTCACTTTAAAAAATTAGTAACTTGAGTTATAACGAACGTAACTTCAAACGACACATAAAGAGTTGGCCTAAATAATACTGTATGTTTTGTTTTTCACGGCCTACTAGATTTTCTTATTCTCAATAAATTCAGCTTGACCCTCGTATATAGTCGATGGGACTGACGAAAATGCTCTCTGGTTAATTCCATTTTTTTACTTGTAAAGTCACTTTAAAAAATTAGTAACTTGAGTTATAACGAACGTAACTTCAAATGACAGATAAAGAGTTGCTCTAAATAATACTGTATGTTTTGTTTTTCACGGCCTACTAGATTTTCTTATTCTCAATAAATTCAGCTTGACCCTCGTATATAGTCGATGGGACTGACGTTAAAGTGCCAAAAATTTACATTTGTCACATTTTGAGTTCTGTTAAAATACATGCACGTAACTTAACGAAAAAAAGCATGGCCCTTTAGATTATAAAAAGATCGCGAATGTCCAGTACGTGAAAATACCAAGGTTCTGTTTTTAGCCACACTTCCTGAAACACCCTGTATATTTACATTTACTTTTCTACGATTTTATACAGAACTAGAAATTTAATAAATAAAATGATTTTTGAACTCTAGGTATAGAATACATTTACAGTAATAACTTTGAACAAAAACAAAAAATATATAAAAGTTAAATCTAGAATACGGAAAAATGTCCTCAAGGACTACTTAATGTAGTCTAGCGTTTGCCTCATTGTAAAGGTTATTTGTAATATTTTTGCATCCAATAATTTTTTAAGACTTTTCCATTTATTTCCTGATGCATCTAATTTTTGTTTTCTCATTTTCAAGATCTTCTACTATTTTTTGTTTTTTTTTTTTTTTAGATTTCGTTTTTGTCTAAATTAATTTTCTTCATCTACCTTTTTCTTTTCTAAATAAGCTTTTGACACATTCCTAATACTTATTACGAGAGCTCGTAATTATTAACAATAGAGAGAAATAAATTACTTCTTTATACGTATACAAATTATAACAAATAGAATTGAAATATAATTTTTTTGGTGCTTCTTTTTTCTCTACTTTGCAATGCGCTTTTATTTTTCGTGATAACTCTAAATGATAATACGCATAAAACCATACAACTTTTGTATTTAAAGTTTTTCTCTAACTCCTAAAATAAAGTCTCTGAGTAGGGTGTAAAATATTTTTTAAAAATCGTATAGATAATTGCATTTTTTTTATAATGAAACAAATAAATAATTTCTCCTCAAATTTATGTTTCAGTGTTTTTCTTTTTGTGCATATTTTCTCGCTTTCCTTGTACATATTTTTATGTTTTCTTTGATACTACTAGTTTTTAAGGTGCTTAAAAATCCGAGCTTTACTTATTACATCTGATCATTCGCAACTATAAATTGCACCAAATTGTATGTAGAAATTGAAAATGATTTATATAAAGCTGTAAATTGTTTAAAGTAAATCAGTGATTTCACATCAATTAAATTATACACAACTAATTAGCAGGAATTAAGAATATAACAGTACAAATCAGACCTATAATGAAATAATGAATAAAATTAACCGGTGAGAAGTTAGCAACAAACCTCCAGCAACAAATTTTCAAAATAGTAAATTGGCTGCCAAAGCCGAACTATAATTTTAACAGCATTGTTAAGATTATTAACTATAGTTTATCCCTGGTGTACTTATCACAATTGAGAAAAAACGAAATCCAAATTATTGGCATTAATTAAGGCCCAGTATCTAATTATACAGGGTGTTTCGTAATTGCACGGCACTAGTTTAGGGATGTCATCTGTAGCCCGAAACAAACAAAAAAGTTCATATAAACATTTGTCTCAAACTAATTTATTACTCAGATACTGAGGTATAAATATGGAAGATTTAACAATAAAACATTCAGAGTAACTGTTCAAAGTGGCGTCCGTTTTGTTGAATGCAGCATTCAGCCTTAAGTCACTGTGGCACCATCCATTACCTAGAGACAGTCACCCTATTTATCTTTAACCTTCCATATCTCGATAATAAATTAGTTTGAGACAAATGTTTATATGAACTTTTTTGTTTATTTCGGGCTATACATGACATTCCTAAACCAGTGCCGTGCAATTACGAAACACCCGGTATAAACAACTTTTTAAAAAAACTATTCACGATGAAAACTTTCATGTAATCGGATAGCAAATGACCAAATATATCGAAAGATGCCACAAGTTTTAGCCGATCGATTTTATTGATTACTGATCGATTGAAAATAGTTAATGTCACGCACTTAAAAGACGCCAAATACAATAGCACGTAACATTTTGTACAAATGTTGCACAAACTCAATTCTGACAAAATACGAAAGAGAACATTCAAATCTATCGATTTATGCTATTTCTGAGTTATGGCCGATCGATTTTATTGATTAATTATCGATTGAAAACAGGCGTTCCCACGACTTCAGATATTCAAGACAGCGTTAACTCTAAATGCAGATAACTTTTTATGCAAATGTTGCACTAACGAATTTCTTGCAAAATACGAAAGAGAACATTCAAATTTATGCTATTTCTGAGTTATGGCCGATCGATTTTATTGATTAATTATCGATTGAAAACGGGCGTTCCCACGACTTCAGATATTCAAGACATCGTTAACCTTAAATGCATATAACTTTTTATGCAAATGTTGCACAAACGAATTTCTTGCAAAATATGAAAGAGAAAATTCAAATCTATCGATTTATGCTCTCTCTTAGTTTTGGCCCATCCGTTTTATTGACTGATTATTGATTGTATTTAGGCATACTCTGGGTATACGTATTTAATGCAAAAAAAAACTTTTAGCGATGGCCCAAAACTTAGAAACATCATAAATCAATAAATTTGTATATGCTCTTTCATATTTTGCAAGAATTTTGTCTGTGCAACTTTTGTATAAAAAGTTATGTGCTTTTGTATTTGACGTTTCTTAAGTGCGTCAAATTAACTATTTTCAATCGATAATTAATCAATAAAATCGATCGGTCGAAACTTAGAGATAGCAAAAATCGATAGATTTGAATGTTCTCTTTCATATTTTGCAAGAAATTCGTTTGTGCAACATTTGCATAAAAAGTTATGTGCGTTTATAGTTGACGCTTACTTGAATATCTGAAGTGTTGGAGCGCCCGTTTTCAATCGATAAATAATAATCAGTCAATAAAATCAATCGGCCAAAACTCTGAAATAGCATAAATCATTAGATTTAACCATTCTTTTTCCTATTTGCCACATTTGTACAAAAAGTTATGTACTATTGTATTTGGCGTCTTTAAAGTGCGTGACAACTATTTTCAATCGATGAGTAATCAATAAAATCGATCGGCCACAACTTACTGGTGACATCTTTCGATATATTTGATCATTTGCTATCCGATTACGTGCAAGTTTTCATCGTAAATAGTTTCTTTAAAAAGTTATTTATATAATTAGGTACTGGGCACTAATTACTGCCAGTAATTTGGATTTCGTTTTTTTCTCAATTGTGATACACCAAGCAATAGTTAATGATCTTCACAGTGCTGTTAAAATTATAGTTCTCTGATAATTAGGACGGCTTTGGCGGCCAATTTAAATTTTGAAATTTTATTGCTGGAGGTTTCTTGCTAACTTCTTACCGGGATAAAATTAAATATGTAAGTAATTTAAAAGTAACTGAAGTAACGAAAAGAAGTGATTTTATGGGCTTCTTCCAAAAAAGTAACTTTTAGTAGTAATTAAAATAACTTGCTTCGATCCCTGAAAGCGATTTTAATTTAACGTATTGGTATCAATTCGATGAAATCATTTAATGAAACAGTAAATATAATGAGAAAACAATATACAGGATGTCACTGAATAACTTGGTCTCGTATTCTACTCTTCAAACTAATGATAAAAATTCTTATAAACATTGTTCGGAAATGATTCTTTAAAAAGTTATGGCCACTTGAAATTAAAAAAATAACAATGTATGAAAATGTTTTTTAAATATTTTTTATAGCAATATGCCTTGAATATTCAATACTTTAGTAAGTTACATTACCTTCAGTACATTTGCAATAATTTTTTAAAATCTTTCACTTTGCATTATTACAGTAAGTGATAATAACTTTTCAAACATAAACATAAGTGATCATAACTTTTTTTACAATTATTTCCGGACAATGTTTGAATGAATTTTTATCATTAATTTGAAAAGTAGAATACGACGCTAAAGTCTGGCCTAGTCATTCAGTGACACCCTGTATTTAGAGCGGACCAGAAGTAATAAAGCAAAATCAAGAGTGATCAACGACCTTATCATAAATCATGAAAATTGCTTATCTCAAGAGCGAAAGAAAAGTCAAATCTGAGGGCTAAAAAGTACCATGGTGGCTAATAGCACGGATCCGCTAAAAGAGCGGTTTCTTCTAGCATTAGAAAATAATCTACTGAAAAAGGATCTTTGAGTAAAAAGTCTTTGTAGGAGGATGAGGGCAAAAACTCAAACAAAAACTTAAGGCAGCACATTGGCATGATTCAACTTGATGAAATCGTTTATTGAATTACTCTTCAAAAAGCGAATAACGAACTTCATTAAAAAGACATTTGAAATTGAGGGTGAGTTCGCGTTTACGTTCGCCGAGCGCTCTGATCAAAAGTGTGAGGGAGAGCGACTGCGTTGCACTGCATGTAAGAGTGAGAGAAAGAAACACTCCGATCGATCTGAGCGTAAACGCGAACTCACCCTGTTTTTACAATGCCATGCCAGTTTAAAGTTAAATCATTAACAACAATTGTTAAAATAATCGTTGTTATGGGTTTAAGCTCCACCTTAAATTTAAACTGACTTCGTAAGACTGGGCCTAAGGATTTTATTTGAACTTTTTCGTTAATTCGATTGTATACATTTAAATTAAAATCTTCAAGTCCATGCAACTCCTGGAAATGGTTTGATACTTTTATTTTATATGCCAATGTCTTTTAACATTACTGTATTATTATTATTACACAAATATGCAAACATTCTGCGGAGTTTGTTAGACTTCATTTTTATGTTGCATGTTTAAAATGTTGAAATTAAAAAAGAAATTATATATCAACTGTAAACTTTAAAATCAAAACTACAGACATTACTTTTATTATAAATTATTATCAACACTATTAAAATCTAAAATGAAAACGAGAACAAATAAATAATTATTTTGAAATTACAAGTAATATCATATTTATTAATAACTTTGAAAAAGAAGCAAAGAAAACTGAACAAATTAATTATGAAAAAATAACAAAATTATAAAATCCTCAAAAACCATGTCAGTTTCTTTTATTTTAAGCCCCTGCTGAAAGTACATCTTATAACTTCATCTTTAATTATTTGTATGAATTTATTTCATCAAAAAAAATTATTAATCTCTCATGTTTACTGTCACGCATTTCTTTAATTAATTCACTTTGCAATTCAAAACGGCTTTAGTCCCGTTTCAATTGTTTTTTTTATGCTAATTGTCTACTCTTTTTATGCTTGTCGTCAGGTGTCTTATACTACACGTAGGAGGAGATTATTGATGCGAGAGAGACCACATAATCTGGTTATATTTGCCCATTGACATACTTATGTATTTTATTTATTTATAGGTATAAAGCCAGTATAAACTCTCATTAATAATCAATTAATTTTTTTGGCTTTTTTCACGTTTCAAATTGCGAGAAATCAACTTTAAATCCGTCAAAATAAAACTAAAGAATAACAGAATTAATTGGATCTAAATTAATGAATACTTACCTGAGACTGTCGCCGTAGTGTTAGCAAAAGTGAAAATCTGATTTTAAATTACCTTAAATATTACTTGCTGTTTTATATACAGGATATTCCATAAGTAATTGCACATACTAAGAGTGCAAATCTGACAATGAGATTAATTTGAATGGAATAAATTTGGATTAAATTCACAATAAGTGATTAATGAATATTTCACTAAAAGCATTATTTAAAACAAATATTTTTTTGCGTAAAGACAAGTTTTGTAAAGTCACGAAATTATTTTTCATTTCCTGCTGAATAGAATTGAACCTAAAACGAGCATGCATTTCAAAAAAATAGTGTATTTTATCAATTTGCGGAAGCATAAACCTAGGCTGTTAGTAATAGTAGAGTCCTTGCGGGCAGTATGATATGAATTACTGGCAAGGACGATTCGTAGCGTCGCGTTTGTGTGAACACAGTAACGCGGGAAGAGTATTATAGAGGTTGGGGCTGACTCCCCCATGCTCTTAGCGCTAAGTGCTTGTGTTAATCTGCTTCCCCGCTGCACCACGGCACCCCAGCACTGTTATTCTACTATTCTCAACCCAGACGGCAGGCGAAAGTTTTACATCAGTGTCGAAGCTACTTTATTTTGCCGCCCATGTATCTTAAGTAAAACACATAACACGAAATTGGATAGGAAGTGTCTCAATGCCAAAACAACGGGCGTACTCTGCAGCAGTTTATTTTTATAACAAATTTACAACAATACGACGACACTAATAACTTAGAAAAAAATCGAAAGCATGATTATTACGAAACAATACGAAGCGACGAGGCGATACATAATAGAAAGAAACACATACATATATCACTTGCTGAAGGAAAAGTTATGAAATTCTTTTCGTGTTGACTATTAAACCGGAATAACAATATCTACGAAAACCAGTTGTAGTAATTATCGGGCTGACCATGTTTCGAAGTTCTCCATTAGTATCTCGCTTATCTGAGTAGATTCGAAGACGGTTAAAACAGCTTGGAATTAAAATAATTTGTTACTTATTGTTTCATTTATGAAATTTTAGGAAAAAATCGTCCGTTGTTGTCTAATAGAATGCTTCTCGAATATATTCTAATAGGGTGCTCTACTAAAATAGAATTATTTTCAAAACTCCATAACTCCTTCAGTTTTATTTAGTAGTAAGATTAAAATTCTCTTTTACATTTTCACTGAGATAATAATGCGTAAACTAACCTAAACGATGAAACAGAAATAAAAAAATCGTCTGTTGTTTTCTAATAGAATGATTTTCGAATAATACATGATATTCTAATACGGTGCTCTATTAAAATAGAATGATTTTCGAAACTCCATAACTCCTTTAGTTTTATTTAGTAGTAAGTTTAAAATTCTCTTTTATATTTTCATTGCTGAAATAATGATGCGTAAACTAGCCTAAATGATGAAACAGAAATTAAAAAAATCCCTGAAATGTAACGACTGAAGAAAAATGTTAATTTTACTTCCTACTTACTTGCGCTTGTTAATCTAATTTGCGATTTAACGAAAGTCTGGAGCTATTCAAATACAAAAATAAACCAAAACAAGCAATAAATGGGAAACTAAAAATACTCTCTAGGTAAACTGTGAATACAAAATAAAACCTGGAAGTACAAAAATCCTTAACTCTTAAATTGTTAATAATTTTACTAAGCGAATTTCCTGCCCCATCTCGGACTTGCGAAAGTCATCCAGAAGCTGAAATATTAATTAAATCGTAGCAACACTTTTTTATTTCAGTTTTTTTTTTTTTAATTGGGTGGCTTACCTCGTACGAAAGTTCTTGCTTCAAAATCGCGGTGGTGTGCGGATTTCCCGCGCAGCAAGCCAATAGCGTAGGGTAAAGAATTTTCGAAAGTGCTTCCTCTGAGAAATAAGGGAAAGGGAGCGAACAAAGTTGCTGTAACACTGATGGAAACTGACCACTAACCAGAAGCATCTGGAACAAAAATTCAAACAAGTTTTTTTTTTGAGAAAACTTGAATCCATATTTAATTAACTGTGTGCATCTAAACATTAGAAACTTTTGAGAGTTTCCAGTTTACTTTCTGGTATCTGAATTGCGGCTAAAAATAGATCGAAGCAAGTAATTCTGCACGACATTCTTAATTATCTAGAGTCAATAGAAGCTGCAGTTTTAATCAATAAGCGTGAATAAAGTGGAAGTTCGTTCTGCCTTCCCCGTCTATTTTAAATCTAATGAAGCAAACGTTTCAATACAGAGCTATAGAAGCTGAAGTAATTATCTAATTTTACTAATCATGTTCAACTATACAGGATGTATTATAACTATCTGTACCTACATATTCAAGTTACCTTTCATTTACAAACTCCCTCAAATTATAAAATTGTTGTTATTGTTATATAAGTATTTATAAATTTGATTCTAAAATTCCCCCTTAAATAGCCAATTTTTTTTTATTATATCATTAAATGTAAAAAAATCATTTTCACGACAGAAATATTTATAATTTGTTTCATTTTAAATTTTTTTATAATTGAAGAGAAATTTTCAAAATACAACTAAACAATTTGGGGAATACTTATGTAGAATAATTCGACTTGCCAATATCAACACATCTCATACTCTCATACAAGGGAGCGGCAGAGGCAGTGGATGTTGGCGCCATGCTATCTTAATGATGGCGGATGGCGCGACCGGTAAACGAAGAATGCGGTTCAAACACAAGACATTACGTATGTACCGGACGACAAGACAAGTCCGCGAAAGACAGATAAGTCGGAAGGTTTAACGCTGGCGAGCTTCTAACGAGTGATATTAATGACGTCTGAAACTCGCCGCACGTAAACACGCAAGCTATTTGTAACGTTAACTTACATAAGTAAACCAAAAAGAAAAAGAAAAAATGGAAATCAGCGCTCGCACATGTATTACCTGATTATCGTTGTTCTCGATTGCGAAATATCCCGTAACGCAAATCACTTCGTGGAGAAGTTGCTCTTGCAGTTCTGAGGAGAGGAGTTTCCCGATGTTTTCTTTGCCGGATGAAACTGTTGGAGCTGATGGGGACGCGCAGCACCATATCAAATGGCCGGCAATGTGACGGAACTGCAGAGATATGCCTTCAGCACCTAAAGCTTCCTAAAAGTAACGTTGAACAAAAACATCAACTCACAAAAATAACGCAAGAAACTAATAAGAAATTAAATGGTCAAAATCTAACGAGCCATCAAAAAGTAAACGAAACTTTTGAAATAAAATATTTATGTCGGTGATGCCATCTGAATTGATTTCCGAACTTGTCTGCTTTCTGAGAAATTCTTCAATTGCCAATGGATTAGAGTAGCGATTCTCAACCTTTCTAGCTCCGCGACCCCCCAAATAGTAAATATAAATAAAATTAATATTTCGCGACCCCCCACCTATAATTTTATGTCGCTACGTTTATAGCGACGGGTATGACCATACATTTTTGACGTCATAAAGTGATTTCATTATTGTTTAGGTTATTTTCGCGACCCCCCTTTAATATCACCGCGACCCCCAGGTTGAGAAACGATGGATTAGAGTTTCTCCAATTTACTTACTTACTTACTTAAACCTGAGTCTTTTTACCATCAAGGGCCGGTATTACAGCATTAGTTTAAACTGCAGTTTGACAGTTAAACTTCAGATTTTAAGATATTCCCGTTTTATACTTGCCGATGACAACAGCTTCTTAGTTTAAACGTCAATCGGTGGTTGAAGAGAAGCTTAAACTTACTGTTAATATAAGTGAGGTTAGTTTGATTGAATTCTTTTCATTTTATTGTCTAATTTGTGTTTAATTTCATACTCATTAATCTAAAAATATTATACTGATCTAAAGTTTTATCTTTAGATTAAACTGCCATTTTAAACTCATCCTATAATACCGGCCCTAAGTGTAAGACTTTGGAGTTGAGTTTATTTTCTTTTTCCACTCCTTTCGATTTTTTAGAAGCTGGTTTATATCCCTCCACTTGATATCCCTTTCCTTGGCCTTCCTCTCTTGTTTGTTCCTTGTACTTGTACCTCATAGATTCTTTTAGTTAATCTGTTTTCTGACATTCTGTAGATGTGTCCCAACCACCCTAGTTGACTTTCCTGTATCTTCTGCATTATTGATTTTATTTTTAGTTTTTCTCTATATACTTCATTCCTTAACCCGTTTCTTCTAGTCTTCCCTTCTATTTTTCTCAAAACCTCACTTCTGTGGCGTTTATTCTACTTTTGTCTTTACTTGAGAGGGTCCAAGATGCACTTCCGTATAGTAGTGTAAGGTTTACAACTTTTTAACAACTTCTGTTTTAACTTCGCTTGTTATTTCTCTTTTATTGAAGACGGTTGATCTTAGATAGTTATATAATATTCTACCTACTTTTCCTATTTTATCCGTTATTTCTTTTTCTTGTCTTCCGTTCGCTTCTATTATTGTTTCTAAGTACTTAAATTCGTTCACCTGTTCGATCTTTCTTCCTTCTATTGTGATATTATGGACTCTGCTATTTTGCGATATTACAAATTTTGTACTTTGATTAATCAGTAAAAATTTTTCTACTTTCTTCTCTCTTATCAGTTCACGATGATTATGTTATTGGAATTATTAACTTCTTACTTCATTAATTTTTGTATGTTAAAGTTAGATTGGCAACAGCGTGAAAACGATAATAAAGGCACCTCCCCAGCGCAGTTGCTGATGAGGCGTGAAAATCTGCCTGTTCAAGACAAAACCTTGAAACTTAAACTACCAGATCATGATAGGATAAAAGAAATGATGAAGCAGGAGAACGAACAGCAGAAGAAGAATTACAATAAAAGGCATCGGGCCAGAGAATTGGAAGAACTCGAAGAGGAGACAAGAGCGTGGACCATGAGAGGATAAAAGAAATTATGAAGCAGAAGAAAGAACAGCGGAAAAAAAATTACAATAAAAAATATCTGACAAGAGAATTGGAAGAACTCGAATAGAGGACAAGAGTGTGGATAACAATAGAAAATAAAGAAGGAATAGTTACAAAGAAGAGAGAAGAACCCAGGTCATACGACGTTAAGAGTAGAAGATATTTACAGGAACTTCCAGCCAAAGGTACCACTTACTCCGCAGTCCACAGGAGGTTCAGGAAAAGAAAAATTAAAAGGATGGAAGAGTTCCAGAATCACAGGAGAGACCCAAAAGAAATAAAAAGAGCAGAAAATAAAATGCCATTAATATACTTATATACAGGTCATTTTTTTACTTACTATATGCCAATCGATCAATAAGTCAAAGAACTTTTATATAGCTATCTCCTTCTAACTTTCGTGAAATAGCCTTGCGGCTTTCGTCTCATGTCACGTCATGTCATTTCGTCCTATATTTTCTTAACTCAGATCTATACAATCGGCATATAAATAAAAGAATGAACTTTAAATACATGTTATAAAAAGTGAGCAAATAAAAATCAGATTAAAGTAGGCGGTGCAATGTCTGTGATTAATTGAATTTTCTTTTCTTAACTCATCTCATTTGATGTGCTTTACATTTACATTTATTTTTAACTTTCATCTGTGAACTACTTTTCAAGCATTTTCTGAATATCTCTTGATGTCTTTTACTTCCAGTCGTTTTATTTTTTTATTATTTTGTTCTGATTGTAATATTTTGTATTTTGTTTTCGTCACTTTTTTGTAGGTTCTTTTTCACATTTTTTTCTTTCTTTCTAATATATTATATCATACTTTATACGCATTACACTTTTAGGCGCAAGAGTAGAACTAAGACAGCGAAACGTTGAAGTTAATTTACAAACAGCACTACATAAGGCTCGAAATTAATATACCGATTGTTTCACTGAAAGTTGAAAAACGGCAGAGATGGGACAGTCTAATTATAAAATAAAAGATCACCATTTTACTGCATATTCTAAATACGAGGTTCATACAAAAGATCAAAGGATTTTAGATAAGAGGGTGCAAAATGTGCGCGCACGTTTTCAACTTAAAATGAAACATATGGTATGTATTTGTCAAAGAAAATTATTTAAATTAGTAACTTCATGTTTGATACTCTTTTTATTTGAAATATTTTTTTTACGAAATATGTAATTACAATTCATCAAACAGAGTATAAAATTGATACACAGGCTGTTTTTAACTTCATGCAAAAAATGAAACCAGTGAAAGTTGACATTAAAAGTGTTAGAATGAAGCAGTTTTGTACAGCAATTGATTAATAAATATTAGAGATAATAAATGTTTACGGCGAACGATGAAACAGTTTGATAGTCCCTGGTTTATTTTTATTACGTAATTAGGTAATCGGAGAAGTATGCTGGTATATCAACATCGGCTGTTAAAGTGGGTCAGCTCTCAAGTGTACGTCGTCGAAAATAACAGTGTTGAAAACATGGCCGAATTTCCCAAGAGTGTTATTGTCATGACATGATTTTAATTTACGGCGAATGTGGTCAAAATGCGTTGGCTGCAAGACGTTTGTATGCACAGCGTTACCCAGATCGCCCTTTGCCAAATAGCAGATCCTTTGTGTCAGTTGTGCAGTTTGTTGTTTGGCAAATTATTCGTGAGGAACAATTACCCGTTCCATTTTCAAAGAGTGCAAGCTCTGATGCCCGCAGATTACCTTCAACGCATGCGATTTTGTCGGTGGTTACTCCGGGAACAGACGGACAATTCGAACTTTGTTAATAACATTCTCTTCACCGACGAATCAATGCTTACAAGGGATGGTATGTTTCACTTTCACAACATGCATGTGGGAGCAGGAGAAAATCTGTGGGAAGGTATGTTAAACGGCACTCTAATCGGTATGTTTAAGTCTCGTGCAGGGGGGGGGGACTTCGAAACTTATTGTGGGTGAAGGTCACCGTCCGTTATGTCTAGCGGTTCTAAACATTTCACAAGGAATTGCCGGATGTCGGTATGAATTTTTTGATTTTTTTTTCGTTTTAATTTTAGTGCATTCGTGAGAATATCTGTTACCAAATACACCAGTAATTTTTTTGCACGAACTTGAAGAACATCCTGTAAATGTCGACGTTTCGTTGTACATTTGATAGCTTCTACAGGATACTTATTTATACTATTTATCTTGAAGAGGTGTCAAACGTACAGCGAAACGTTGACATTTATATCAATTTTACAATTTTACAGAGTGTCCGATCAAACGTAATTATATATCTTGAAATTATTTTCAAAGGACAAGAAAATGCTTCAATTATGAAATATTTTTGTTTAATACTGTTTCAAACTCTGCTAGAAACATAGTCTTCACATACGTAGGCAAATTTACTAATAGTGTCAAATTCAGTCTTTATTTCGTAGGCTACGCAAAAAGAGCGTATCAGTTGACTTTTAAGATATCATTTCTTATGATTATTAACAACTCAAATCAAGCATTTAAATTACTCCCACTCCAAACCAAAATGAATCCATCACTGATTCTTCGTTAAGATATTCCTTACTTCTTCTCCAAACTTGTCTTCTGGCATCATTATGACTAATGTAAATCTTGATTCATCATCATTCATTTTCCATCTTCTATAGGTCACAGCTAAATTTCTGTGGGCTTCCCTTTGGGTAGATGTTTTGATGATCTTGTCTGCATTCTGAGGCCTCAATTAAGTTGTAGATGATTTAATCAAAAATTAATCCAATAATTTTAATTATTTTAAGTAGATCAAATTTGAGAGGCCAAACATTTTAAAAGGTGTGACGTTTAGGATAAGTCCTGTCATCACCCCCTTGATATAGCAGAACGACTAACATTTAGCAAACCAGCAATATGTCTTTGATAACACCCCCCCCCCTAAAGCAACGTAATTGTTCTAGTAACTTCAATCTCCTTTATATAACATCTTGGAGCAAATGGTCGTTCGAAAATCTTCTTATTTTATACTACCAAAAAAAAAATTAAAAACCAGTATACTGTGTTGTTTAAACAGAGCGCATGTAGGAATAATTTTAGCACTTAATAATCAAAAGTTTTTTTACGGTTATGTTCTAAAATGATATTAGCTCCAAAAATTATTTCAAAAACAATCAAAACTGACTCACCTGAAACTTCTTTAAATCTAATTCGGCAACTCTTCTCAAGAGACGGAACGTGGCTAAAGCTAAGCTAAGGCAAGGCATTGGTATTGTCGGTGGTGATTGTCCTTCAATTCGTGGTGGAGAATCGGGGGGCAAAAGTGATCCATACAGCATGGAAACTGCGCCCATGAGCTCAGTACCATGTAGGGTGGCCACCTGCAAACAAAACACGGAAAGTGATGTTATATTTCATAATCTTAGAATTTAATCACAAGTATCATAAATTACAAAATAAATTATAATGATTATAAGACATTTAATAATTTTTATGAAAACTCTTAATCCTTATTTACTGTTCGTAATAAATTAAATTATTAACGAAATGAATATTATAGTTCGATTTTTTCTTCTTCGATTCAACTTTCTTTTAATGATTTCACTACTCTTCTTTTTAACACATTTACATTTAGAAAACTATTTGTTTTCATTGTTCTTCCTTTTCAAAGGCAAATTCCGAGTTAAGATCTATACTTACTAAATGTGTAGGATCACAATCTTCTGGACAATGATCTGCAAGTGCTGCTAAAAATTCCAACGATGCTAAGAGGAAGTTGCAGGCAGGCGGTATGTCGTGGACAGGTCCCCGAATTGACAGACAATATTTAGATAATTGTTCGACTGTTCCCAGGCAAACTGCAAAACTAAAACACAAGAGACGACTCGTCTTAGGCCCAGTATTTCATTCAGAGTTTAACTTTAAGCTTCGTTTTATTCCCATAGTAATAATTGTAAAGACAATTGTTTCTGTAGAAATAGAACGAAGCTTAAAGTTAATGAAATACTGGACTACAGTAAATTATCAAGGCCCAATTAAGTTTAAGTTTCAGCTGAAGCTTCAACCCGTAGCAACGATTATTTATTTCAACAATTGTTGTTACGGGTTTAAGCTTTGACTTAAAGTTAAGCTGGAATTGTACAATTGGGCCTAAATCGTATTTCCACAAAGTTTAACAAAATATGATAATTAAGCACTTTCCTGGTTATTGAAATTTGTCAAACTTCTTCAGGGAGAAGTTAATTTACAGCAAACGTCGAAATTTAAATTGATTTATGTAAAAGCTGTTCGACGAAAAATGATTACAAATTGTCTGATAAGGCATTCTAGCTATTCTTATTTGTTAATTTTTACTACATTCTTTTGTGAAGAATTTTTGAAGTTTTATCAATAAAGATGCGAGGCCCATTTGATATCTAAGGTATACCTATGTAACTACGAAGGGGATAGAATAAAAATATAATCTCCTACGACCTCAACTTCCAACTGTAACTCTTCATCGTCTAAAAATCTTTGTTCACGAGATTCAAAGGTTTGATAAATTCCTGCAAATTTCTTACAAGGTTACTATAAATAAGCCCCTTTTACCGTAGTTTTGTGGGAAAGATAATCTTTCAGCAAAATTTCTTTGGAATCCCAAAGAATCGTAGCCATCACTTTGGTTGAACTTTAAAGTTCTTTGATGTTGTAGAATGGGTGTGCAATGGGTTGCATTGACTCGTGTCTTCTCTTAGGATCAAACTGATGGATACACGTTTCGTCCCCTATCACAATTTTCTCTATAAGGTTCTCTTTTTGTCTTTCCCAGGCAGCCAAAAAATTGCTGCGAACTTTTAATCCTTCGTTGTTTATGGAAGGAAGTGAGCATTTGGGGCACCCTCTTGCGCTCACCTTTGACATCCCTAAATGTTCATGAATTATGTGGAAAATTCTTTCCCCACTAATGTTTAAAATCTTAGCTATCTGATGAGTCGTAATTCGTGGATCTTCAAGTATTAATTTCCCAATTTTTTAATGTTTTCTGGTGTCGTGACAGAGTTCGAGCATCCACCGCGAGGATCGTCTTCTAAAGACTCCGTATACCATTTACATTGTTTAGATCAAACTTTTATAGTTTTATAAGATGGAGAAGCTTCATTGTAAACCGGTATCATGTACTTGCAGTATTCCCTCCTTTTGTGAGAATTTTATTACTACTCGATGTTCAATTCTGTCCCAGATTGCAATTAACACGCACCAGTCTTTTGACCTTCAAACTATAAAAAAATTGTTTTAAATTTCTTGGCCTTCTTAGATATCAAATCGTCCTCGTATGTCTCATCTTGTAACTGCTACATTTTCAGCATTGACAAGTAGCTTTTTCCCGAAAGCATTACAATTACATATATTATAAATAGTTATTAATTTAGTGAAACATATTTCGATACACTTAAGTAATGTATTGGTCATGTGTTGTATTTTAAAGCTAGGCTAAACGAGCAACATTAGAGAACATTCAAATTATTTGAAACTCTTAAAATACTTAACGTGATATGATGGTCATAGATTGCGAGCCATATTGCTTAATAATCTTAAGCGGTATTAAGAGTTTCAAATAATTTGAAAGGTTCTATGCTTTTCATTATTCTTTTAAAATAATATTTATAAAATTCAGCCTACTCCGCTATACGTAAGCTACAAAATTGTCTAAATATTAAAGGATTACTACAGTAAAATGGTCGTACCTTTATATTACAACAAAAGGCTAATACGCCTCTAATTCAGCCTGAAACCTCTAGACTCTTATAAGCCATATTTTAGTTTGCACAAAATATTGACAGCGTCTAGTACATACAGGGTGACTGACAATTACTCCGACAAAAAAAAACACGATAAGAAGCGATGTCCGAGGGTATGGGAAATTGTTAAAAATTCTTTCTACTTTAGTTTTCGAGAAATTATTAATCAAAAATTAGCCCCAAAACGACCTCTGGTTAAAAAATAGAGGAGCAGATGAACGAAATAACTGCCCTCATAACTGTTTTATGGTAGGCCCGGCGACGTAGCAGCGATCGTGAACTTGAAGTGGAATTTCACGACAACTCCGTTTTTGGGTCAACGCCCAACGCCATGAAATATGAACTACAAAATGTTTACTTGACAAATGCGTGCAAGTCGCCTGAAGCAGATTATTCCATGCAAAGGATCACAAGACCCCACTTTTAACACATGCTTTGACAGGTAAACATATAAATCACTAAAACGAACAACAATCTAAAGCTCCGTGATAAGAATTCCTAGTACTTCTTTCATTTTAATTTATATTGTAGGTATTGTAAATAAAGTTTATTTCCGCAAAAAACTGTCCTTTATCACCAGAATTTAAAACATTATCATCAGTAAACTCATTCATAATATGTTTCGATTGTTAATTATTATAATTTCATTTTGTGTGTAGCAAGTTACTACACAAATCTATTAAAAGTTTAACAAATTCAAGACGCGTTTGCAACTCCATATCGTGTGTTTTTAACGCACTTATGTGCATTATTTCATCAGCTGGTTAAAGCTGTGTACAGGCTTGACAAAAGACGCAAATTGCTTCGTCGCGTTTTCGTAAAAATTCCGCACGAGGACGTATGAGAGTGTTGATCCAGTTCGAAGTCGTCAGTTAACAAATTTGGATATAAAATATTAGGTCTACACTGAGCACTGTGTTACAGTTCGTTTTTGCTTTAACGTTTTCATTTTAAGTTGTTTTTAAATTTTGGCTTCATTGATCGCTCTATTTGTTTACAAACTCTAAGGTCCTGTTTTTATTTTTTCTTTCTTCTTGCGTGTAGATTGGCTAGTTTTGAATTTGGAGCGAAAAGGGGCGTGTCGGCGTTTTTCGGTTTGCAAAAAAATCAGCATTGTTCCAGGTCGCCATATTATAGAATTCACGACACTCATGGGCGTTGGCCGTCGCTGATCGTCACTGAAGATAATTTTGTAACTTGTGTTTGAGTATGGCCAACTAATAAATTTTGGGGATTTTTCTTCGCTCGTGAACGTTTGTTGGAAGCATAATCCAGTGCTGTAATAGCAGTTAAAACCTGTGCCACGAATTTCGATTAAGTTTACCACGTGTTCGAACAGACGCGTCGGAGTTATTTATCGCTTCAGGCCCTTGTCTTAAAAGGGGGTAAGTCTTTTGGTTCAGCTTTAAGTTCGTCAAACTCGCTTTTACTTACTTTCGTGTTTCTTCCATTAGCAAGAATTGCGGAGGATCGAAAATTCATGAAAAATCCGTGTCACTTTTCGCGACCTTGACGTAATCGTACGAGTTTCGAAGCAAATATCACCAGTCCGAGAGCCTGTTTTACTTTCACCATCATAGTTCGTCGTTGGAGCCCTTGAAGGAGCTGTCGATCGGGATTGAGCCACCGTCGTAAGCTGTAGCTGAACTGAACGTAGAGTTGGTGGGACACGAGTGTGGTCTTGTACAAACCCTCTGTCTTTTATTTACATGCGTCTCTAAATTGATTATTGGGTCACCTTCGGTGCCTTGTGACACCCTTCTTGCCTGCTTAAGACCGAGGTTCCTTAAGAACCGCGTTTCATTGCATACGAACTTAAACTTTCGATCTTGTAATTACGTCTACTGTCCTTCTGACAGAGTGACAGTTACTTTGCGAGCCGTACAGGATATCCTCGCCGGTGATTACGCGTTTACTGACGCTTTGTAAATTTCAATGTAATTAAATTAACGAGTCTATTTTTGGGGCATTTTAACGTAACCCCTTATTTTCGTTTGCTAAGCATTCTGCTCCTTGTACGCTTCTCCGTCACGATTTATAATAAACTCCGTATCATTGTTTGGCGCATCTTTTATCAATATACAGAGTGACCGTTAGTTACCGTTAGTGTCTGACAAACATTTTTTTATTGCGGAAATCAAACCTGAGGGATTCTCAAACGCTTTTAACCACGTGTGCAATCCTAGCGGTGCCACGTATCTCACCATAATGCTTGGAATTTACAACACGCTAGGTGGCGCCCCTATTATTTAACATCTAGGTATCGAGCTACCGACAATCCTACTGTAGCCCACCTCGTCTCCACTGAGCTGGGCATAATTCCAGGTAGGTTTTCGCCAACATAGACGAATTTCCCTCAGCGTAAGGTAGGTAGCAACTAACAGCATTCGGACCGACCCCAGATCGTACACCGCGCTTCCCGAGGTATGCTGTCTATATGCAGTTTAACGCGTCTGTTATGGAAGGTCAAGTTTTACAAGCTTTATTCTGTGTAAATACCATAAAACGTTTATGACATACGTACGCTGTGAATTTGGCGTTTTAGTCTAAACATACCTACTTTTTGAGTAAATTTATAATTAATTATAAACTGTTTCACAGAATTTTTTATACTTTTTCTCGTAATCTGTGACGTGCATTCACATACACTATTTGGTCAAAAATTCTACGTATAATACTAGCGACGTTTAAAACATCTGTATCCTAATAGTTTTATTGCCTTCGCGCGATAACGAGACAAAATATTTGACTATCAGCTGCCTGTCGGGCCGTTCATTGATCCCTGCGATCACCAGGGGCAGCTGGTATATTCCGCTGTAGTAGATAATCCACACGAATTAATAAACGATTATTTACACAGTTATTTGCAAATTTGTTACTCTTATTTCATACGCAATTCCAATTATTTTTGAAATTACTAATAATGACGTCCCGTAAAAGAATCAACTCAGACTTCCATTCCTAGCTGTTAAACGTGCAATAAAACGAAATTGAGATATGTGTCAAGGTTGCATTGTATGCAGGCAAGAAGTCAATAAAATAATAATCATAAAATTAATAGTCCTATGATACTGCTGCGTTTATAAAACGTGGAGTCGTATTTCGTGCGCAGTATCGCAGCTTATTTTTTAATTAATTATAAACTGTTCAAAAGAATTTTTTTTAATTTCTTCCCGTAATCTGCGACATCGATTCTCTCATGCGTTTTATTTTGTCGGAACAATTGTCATTCACTCTGTATATACATATTTTTTAATTGCAATTTACTTTACTCTATTCTGTATTAAGTAAGAAATTAAATACGTTTGTAATTGCAATAGCAATTGAATAGCTTTTTATTATTATTATTAAGGACCAAAAGAGAATATTAAGATTGAATTGAAGAGATTAAAAAACTCAACAAGCAATAAAGTCAAAAGTCAAATAAAATAAAGTCGGAAAATAAAGAGATTGAGATAAAGAAACAGAAATTGACGAAAGATTGAAAGGATACACAGAAATTGCAATAATTTTTTCAAGATAAAAGTTCCTTGAACCTTATCTACTATGTAAAAACAGCACGGACACGTGGATACTGCGAAAAGACACCCGACCTGTAGGGGGCTGGAACGAAAGATATTATACGAGGGAAGCGATAATCAGCTGTGCACATGACACATCTGATGAGATTATCGCGGCATGTGTGAGCAATCCCATAACCTCTCCTCATTTGTGTACATGTGGACATAAGGTACGAATTTATCTGATTAGGTAGTACTTGGCAAAATGACTTCGACGTAATACAAATCCTATTTACACATTTTTTAAATTTGTTATTTTTTCATGAGAATGCAACTTTTCAATCAGTAAGTATTGCGGGCTTTGTTTTAATTTACGAAAGGGTTTTAAAGCGTTCGAAAGCATTTCGTACTTCGTCCAGACAATGTAAAAAGGTTTATAGGGAAAAAAAAAACTTCGTGCAACTTCACGACACGTCTTCCCCTTACAACGATCCTCGGCGCCCCTGGTTAGGTTAAAAGCCGATTTGCTTCCGTGCAGCCATAATTTTTAGTCACTTATCGGTTTCAGATAAAAATGAGTTATCCGAGACGAAGGAAGGAATGGGAATATGTCGGACACGATTTCTACTTTTGCCCTTTATTTATGTCCGAACTTAAAATTTTAAAACGCCATCGTGAAAGGAATTTTATTTATTTCTAAATTGACTTTCGAACAATTATAATCTTTTTAGAACTTGTTCGGAAAGATTTTCATATTTAATTCTAAATTTTTACAACAGGTTTCAAATATTTGAAGACGAGGGGCTGCGTAATCTCACGTTCCTGGTTTTTGAATAAATTAAAATAAAGATTTCTGGTTCAAGTTTAAATGTTAATAAAAATCCATTTAACGATTTAAAGCGAACAATCTAAGTTCAATACATTTAGCAACTTTACCGAGCTAGTATTCTATACACATCAACGACAAGGCGACCAATTTACTAATGGGTGCCAACTGTGAGCCACACTTTGAATTCGATTAGGCGGCCATCAGTGGAGCGACGCACCCATTTATTGTCATTAGACGCCGACGCCGCCGGTTCTCATTGCAACTACACATCTTCATTTTCACCACGTTCAAAACGCTTATCTGCTATACGTACACAATTCCACAAAATTTATTTTTGTTGTAAATATGGGCCCTACTGCTTTTGGTAGAGAACAAATTTCCAAGTCTCTTTTTTATAAATTGTGACTTGAAGATTCTTTTCGAATTCTATTTTAAATGTGCAGAAGTTAAAAAGGAAAACTCTTTTAAATTTAATGACCATTTGATGATCGTAAAAAAATAGAAGTATAATGTAATTAATTCTTTTGAAAATTCAATATTTGAACACAATTACCCAATATGAAAGTAAACCAACATATGCATCGGACATGCAATTATACGAATTAAACAAATAGTACGTAAAAAAAATAAATTCTATCGGAGATTGAATAGTACACATGTCATCTCCCAGGCGCAGCAGTACACTAGTTACAGAGTAAAAGCAAGGGATAGCACTCCCTCTGTACAAATATAAACTCGGGGTGCATTGACGCGCACCAGATTTGGAAAGCCAATGCAATTTTTACAGCCTGCAAAGTGTTTCCCTTTCAGATATCTCCCGTTCAGGCTCGCCTCATACAATTCAAATTGGATAGAAAAGGAGCAAGGCAGACGTGGGGCACGTCGACATGATGAATATTGATTCACTTAGTATTCAGCGAAGATGAAGACAGTGATGATTGTTATGATATTGATCATGAAACTGTTTGCATGTTTGTGCAGGCGAGCCAAGCATAAATTATTTGATATTAAAATCCTTGCTGCGCTTTAATCAATACGATGCGTGTCTGCTTTTATTTAATAAAAGAAAAACGAGAATTATTTAATTCACCTCAGGATTTTATTAATACAAATTTAAATTAGACAACTACTTTAAAAAATACTCCAAAAATATTTCTTTTTTTAGCGCTAGAAGTTAAAACAAAATACAGGGTGGTGATGAAAAAAATTGACATATTATACAAACGCAGTTTCCTGTTGTCATTATAATTAATACTTTCAACGTTCTTTTATGAAATATACTTTGAATGGAGCAACATTTAATATTACTTAAACTTATGTACTATTTATTATAGTTAGATTCACCTTTAAATAAAGCGTTTTTTAAAGATCAAACGCCTTCTGCGTTGAGTAAAGTTAAATATAATAATATTTCCTAAATATGTATAAGGGCAGATAATAAATTCAATTAGAAATAATTATTAAGGGAAGATTTTTTTCCTCACAAAGAGCAGTAAAAGTTATTTTGGAATATCTCTGGAGGATTCGACTTTCCTTGAGCTTTAGGAAAGCCGTGCATCGGCATAATGTAACCCGAGACAATGTAAAGGGTCGCGGGGGCCGAACTCGGGCAATTTGAGATCCTACTGTTTACACAGAATCTTGTTTGCACGGGCCCGGCACACATTTACAAAACTCTTCACAAATCGCTGGATGTTTTTGTCAGAGCGCCAATATTGGCAGAGATACTTCCTTTGCTGGAACTTAACGCAGAACAAAAATTTTCGTACAATGAAGTCTAAATCAGATGTCACATTAAAGCGTTTTGAAATTTTTCTGTCAAGATTGAGGAAATAATAATTGATTGTGAGGCAATGAGAGACGAATAAAGCACAAGAGTATGGAAGCCAAAAAATAATAAAAAAAGATACCATAGATAGATGAAATAAAACACCACAGAAGGAACCAGACAAAAAACTAAAAAAATCAAGAAGAATCTAAATACTTGCTAGAGCGTAACGTGTTGAATCAATCATACTGTATTCACAATTTTCTACCAACAGAGAATATACAGGGTAACTCAGATTTTATTTTTAAACTAGGAAATAGAATCCTGAAATTGTGTCAAAAAATTGTTGTATGACATTATTTACTGTTATTATTTATCCCTGAAAGTGGTTAAGCTATGAAAAAACACCCTTCACAATATTTTTCGGTTTTGAACAGAATATCAACATTATTTATCACAGTGTTACATATTTATTGAAAGTTACAATTTCTTAAATTGACTCTTATTAGAATTTGATTTTGGAAATTTTGAAAATTCATTATTTTTGTTGTCTTTAAAAATAAGTTTCTGCATGATTTTGATTAATAGTAACAGATACGACTTTGTCTTTTCCAGGAAAACAAGAAACAATTCGGAAAAAATGTAAACCTGTTTATAAACTACAGCAAGATTTCACTACAATAAATTCAATAACAAAAAAGTACATGAGTAACGGAAGAACAGAACATTTATTAAAACATTTAGAAAAAACTAAGCGTAACGAATTATTGATGAAATGTTGTAACAAGAATTACATGTAGATATACATAAATAAAAAAAACATTATCTTTTTAAATTCAGGGAAATATTTCGATTTTTGAAACACAAAAAGTGAAGGATGATAAGTATTTAAGGAAAGAAAAGGTTAAGAAAGAAACACAAAAGTGTGGGTTAGAACTTTTGAGTGAGAGGATTTTAAAAAATACCATTGATGTATACAGTCCGTTATTTGATGTCTCACTTCATTAGGAAGACGGTCTGCAAAAAAATTGGGACACCTGCATTCAAGTTTCAAGACTAAATATAACATGATTAAAAAATATCTAATCTCAGATAGACGTAGACTACTATAACTTCATCTCCTAACTAATACTTTTATGTTCTACAGTCTCTTGACATTATCTCACAAAGAGCATTTACGTTTACAGGCCAAAAAAAGAGTTCAAAAAAAGTGAATGGTGAATCGAAATTTAATTGGGCATTGAAGATTCAAATGTAGAAGTAATTTAAAATGTAAAAACGCATCAAATCTTAGGATACATAGAATAACACAGTAACACTTCCATAAAGTGTGATTTCTTTTTGATATTAAATGAAAAACGCGATTTAAAATAAGCAAGCCGACAAAAGTATAAATTTCAGGGCGGAGATATCCGTCTCTTATAAACTAGTTAACAGTTATTAGACGAATAACTATCCTGGAAACACTTTAAAAAAATCAATCAACAATTCAGAAAATTTTAAATCGCGACACCCTGCGATCGCTTTTTAACCTAACATTGCTTCTGCTGACGCAATCACCGCAATTAAAACCGACTTGCAACAAAATTTCTAAATGGAAAACTTTTTTAAATGCTGAACGAAGGACTCTTCACTGTTGAACAACAATAAAATAATCAGAAAATAAAAAATAAATTCGACAAAAACAAAACACAAAAATTTGCATTCGTGTCAAATAACCATTGAGAAAGAAAGCAAAGAGGGGCGCCTGATGAATTGGATTGGATTGAGTTGAAGTAAAAACAATAAACACATGTTAAATGATAAAATATGTATTAATCAAACTACATAAATAATAATTTTAACGGTAAAATACCAAACTGAATAAATTGTGACCTCACTTCAAAGGAACGAGACGTACAAAAGAGATTTAGAGAAAATGCAGTTAATGAAAAGAACAAAGAAAGAAATAGTGAAAATTGAACGCGGTAAAATGTGTATTGATATCGTAAAATGGAAACGGAATAAAATAAAGCTGAAACTGGACGTAGCGGAAACCAATGCAACAAGAAGAGTATGAAAGAATAGACTTTGCAAAGAGAAAAGTTACAGGGTTGACCAAATGTATATGGGAAACAAGAATAGCAGAAAAAAGAAAATAGTGAAAAGAGCAACATGTAACGCAGGAACTTTAAATCAAGAAGGAAACCTGTAACAAACCACCAGAGAAGTGAAAAGGTACAGAATAAAATTGTTAGGAATAAATGAAGCAATATCAATAAATTTAAGATGAGAGCAATGATCACGGTGAATTGAATACTACTCTGTCATGGTTGACAGTTAGGCTAAGTTTTTCAATCGCAAGTTAACTTTAATCTTTAGTTTATTCACATAAGAATACAATTATTACTATGGAAATAAACTGAAAGTTACAGTTTAACTTGTCATTGAAAACCGGGCTTTAATGTTGGTTAATATTGTGTAAAAGGAGGAGCGGGTATGCGGTGACGTAACGGTTCGCTATCTCACTTGCAGGAATGCTGCCACCCTTACGCTGGATTTCACAAACGTCACTTAACTTTAATCATCGATTAAGAATAATCATTCCTATACCTTCAACACATGTAACCATGGCAACGTTTACTTTTAACGCTTGATTAAATTTAAGTAACGTTTGTGAAATCCATCATTAGTATTCAATTCACCGTGAGCAATGATGTGCTGATAACAAGAATTTCAATTAATGACAGAATTATCGAAACAAAGGATTGTTCTTAATCAGTTTGACGGAAAAAGAAGACGGGTTGAAGTATGAAATAATGGAAAGAACTAATTACCATTTTCGAGGCAATATTAAACCTAAATTAAAACAAACTCGCAATAATTCAGTTTTACATATGTTTCAAAAGAAGTAGTGCAGTTTGAATCTAAAGAAACGTTTTATATCACACTGATCTATGCCCGGTTGCACCAACTTTTTAAGCAGAGCTTAAATTTAAATGATGTTTAAACTATGACATTATTTATAGATTTAACAAAATGTTAGTCACATTCTGATTGATAATTAAGTTGAAGTTTAAATGTCAATCAGAATGTATTTGACACTATACTGACCATACGTAAACGTCACATTCTAAACATAACTTAAATTTAAGATCTGCTTAAAAAGTTGGTGCAACCGGGCATTAATGTAATTAATACAAACATCAGTTTACGTTCCGACATCTCGCAGCCAATTTTTGATCTAAAATTGTGTGAAAATTAACAAATAGAAGCTGTTATGATTTGCTGCTAAATAAAACATAAATCGGCCAAATTACAGCATAATTTGAAAATGTTAAAATTTAGAAATTTGATGCAAGTCGGTTTTGATTAGAATGGAATCCTAAATGGAATGGGTAGCTGTTTCGGTCAGTGTAAATAGGGTCAAGTCGGTGAGATTTCAATGAAGTTCTCGAGGTGCTCTTCTGCTGAAGAGGCCCAGGCCCCAAAGAGGGCCGAAACAGTATCCGAGGATGCTCGAGGAATCCTTTGTAATCAAAACCGACTTGCAACAAATTTCTAAGTAATGAATACAGATCCAAGATAAGATATTATGTATTTTCATATTAATGGGAAATCTCAATGCTTGCTAAAGTTGATTCTGACAACTGTTGATTTGAGAAAATAATAGGGAAAATGGCATAGGAGAAAGAAATGAAAACGGGGAGATGTTGAGAGTTATGCGGATTGTTTTAGCTTAAAATAAGGAACCTATTCATTAACAAGAACTATCATAATGAACTGTCATATTACCAGAAAATAAAATAAAAACCAAATAGACCATATTAATGTTAATGGATACACAAAGTAAAAGAACTGATATACGAGTAGAATCAAATTTTAATTTGCAAAAATTAGTGTAAAATGCAGCTAAAATGCAGCTTCTTATTGTGTCAACATTTTGAATATTTTTTTAATTCCCTTAATACTACTTATAAATAGTTAAGTTACATGAAAAAATACGAACTGCATAAAAAATTTAAACGAATACAAAACGAAATTGTTATTTACTTATTCCTTTTTAAAAATTTGTTTGTTTTATAATTTGTTTTTTGTTACAATATGTAGAGGAGTGTAAGCCTATCGCCTGTGGTTTTTGAGGCCACGAGCGTTCTAATATTAATCACTCTCGAAAATAAAACTGCCAAAATAAAGTCATTATTTTTGATTTGTGTGATATAAATAGGCGGATAGATTCGTGTATGAACGAAGACCTTAGCGTGACTTCAATGCCCAGGAGACAGGAGACCGTATAGTGCAACAGATGTACCGACAAGCAGATAAAGGCAGTAGTCGGTTTTGCCCCTTCACGGCTCATCCTATACAAGGCTAGTTACTACTCGATTCTCTTTATTGTTGAGCTTTACTCTCTGGATATTTGAATCGCATTTAGTTCAGTTTCGCACGGCAGGACTTGTATTAAAGCATTTTCATAATGTACTGCTAAGCCTCAACCCAAAATAAAAATCGAATACATTTCGAATTCGAAAGCCAGCTTTGAGTAAATTTCACTGTACACTATTAATTGTTGTGATTTTCACTGGACTTGCATTAAAGCATTTTCATAATGTACTACTAAGCCTCAATTCAAAATAAAAATCGAATACATTTCGAATTCGAAAGCCAGCTTTGAGTAAATTTCACTGCACACTATTAATTTGTTGTGATTTTCACTGATTAAAACTTAATCGTTTCGTTGCATTAGACTCTGTAATTTATTAAGCCCCCACTCTATTAGAATGACATGCTTTTTCGATCGTATCTTTTATTAATAAAATTGTGTACATGATTAATTTGAAAATGGCCAAATAAATGGCATCCATCACGCTATGCAATCATGCGATCTGCAATGTAATGTCTTCATTTATGAAAACTCGAATTCGAAGAGTAAAGGAAACTGAATGCTGACACGTGTAACAAGGAAAATATTATTTTTAATTTCTCGTTGTCTGAAAATATAAATATTCTGTGAAAGTCTCGGTTTGAATATTAAACGTTAAAATAAGTTACGTTGAGCACATGAAGCCTTCTGTGGACTTTGTATCTTTGCATTTTGCATTACGAAAATGTAAACAGCAATTCCTTGTTAATATATTTTGAGTGTGGGCGCCTCAAGAACAAATTTCAATTAACATCGTGATCCCTCGTTAAGATTTTCTATTAAAAGTTGGCGCACGAGATTATCTGAGTATTTACTCTGCTCTGCCAAGACAAGCTGTTGATATAGTTAAGTTAGTTACGGCACCGAAATAAAGAGACTTTCTGTTTACAGCTCGCAAAGCCTCGTAATTTACAACTTCCCATACAAGGGCGACGTGTTTTGTTCCTGTATTATGTATATATTGTAACTGCTTTTAATCTTTTGAATTTCGGGCGCGAAATTGTTTACTTTGCGCGGAGGAAATTTACTTTACAAAAAAAAATTATTCACGCTCAAAGGGCAAACATATTACCTCACGTCCAATCGGGAATATACAAGCGAAATAATCGAGCATATGAGACAAGTATAACAGAATAAATGAATTATAAAATACTCCCTGATTGAAACATCACGCTGCGCTGTGGGCTATCAAAGTAAAATAATCAGGGATTATCATTGTTTGCAGATGTCAGCTAAGAACGTAGGGGAGCTATGGGGTGTTTGCAGGGTAACAACTGCACCTAGATATAGCATGTGCACCGTACGGGGCTGCTCTTTTTGCCGACAACATACGGTCAAGATCTGACAGCATGTGGTGTTGCAGCAAGAGGAATATACTCTAGTTTATCGATGTTTGACAGGTTTATTATTGTAGGTCAAGTTACATCGTGCTCTAATAAAATAACACGCTATTATAAATAAAATAATTATTTCAGTGAACGAATTTGTTCAAAGCGTAATGGAGGCAAGAACATTAAATTTGTTCATATTCAAAGGAAGTTTACTTTGTTGGCACAATTCACTAACAATGTTTAGATTATATTACAGTAATATTATAGCATCGAGGGAGTTTGTGATATTATAGCGTATTTTCTGATCGTCAACAGTAGGTAGAAGTAAGTGCTGGCAGGTTAGAATTATACTTAAATTGCAAAGAATGAAATAGGGTCGAGGTATGATCCCTGCGGAATGCCGGAAGTAACTGAAATAACCATTAAGAACTACTCGCTGTAATCTCTCATGCAAATACAAGCCCGATCATTTAAGCAGCATGCCACAGACTCCGTAAGTTTCTAATTTATTTAAGGATGATTTTGTTGGTTTTACGTTTTTTTTTTTTTAATATATGACTAAGTACAATGCCAGTTTAAATTTAAGCTTAAACCTAAACCCATAGACGATTATTTCAACAATGCGTTAAGGGTTTAAGCTTTGGCTTAAAATTAAGCTGGAATTGTACAACTGGGCCTATCTCAGATGTATTTAATTCAAATAAAACTACTTCCAAAAAAATTACTCCAACAATTTCGTTTAAGTAAATAATAATAAACTAAGGCATAATTACGAGGAGAAGTCAAATTTGACCCGTATTTTTTATAAACGTAATTAAAGACCTGTGCAGAGAAGTTAGTCATGTTATTTAATGTCGAAACCAAGTGTAACTTAATCCTGTTCAATATCCGAAGGTCAAAGCGATAAATAAAAATTATTATTTCAGTTTAAAATGGAAGCTAAAATAATCCTACCACCTGTAAGATGGTTAATAAAAGAAATTTGTTTAAAAAGTGTGCATAAATAAGACAATGCTCTAACTACTATAAACTTAAATAATAAATTTTTGAACAGATGTAAACAAACTATTTGATCTTCGAAATTAAAAAAAAAGTGCTGCCAACGAAAAATTGTGGTAAAAGAATGAATCTTTGTTGAGTTCCTAGAGACGTGGGTAAACGGCGATGAAGCTGCAAATTTTCTGCCCAAATATGGCAGAAACTGACCTCCAAATGATATCAAAACTTTTTATATTGGTAATTCAACCAGTTTATTGTTTAAATACTGCATGTATTCTTGTTTTATTATTTTTTCAACACATACCTTACTCATCTCATTCAAATAGATTCAGATCTTTCATTTGTATACTTTATTTATTTTTTATGTATCATTTCGTCATCTAGCAAGAATTAATAAAGTAATTTCTTTACCCCAAAGTAGATGTGGAACGGTTGGTATTGAAACCATTTTTTTAATGGTTCCCTAAACAGAAATATTGAACGTTAATAATTAAAACAGATTTATGGATTCTTCTGACACGTTTAGATTGTATTAATTTGTACCTAGAATAAATTTATACTAGTTTTAAATATTAACGAGTATATAGATATGTTATGCCATATGACTAAATAAGGGTGTGATCGCCCTATACCCATGAATAATTGATTTGATACAGGGAGGCTAATGATCACCCCCTCAGTAATAGTCGTGTTATACTTTAGAATTTCAATGTGGATTTAAATGTTATTATTTATTATTATTGCCGCTCAATTTTGTGTGCAGATTCGACTTATGCTATTAAATTTAATTATTAGACTTCTTAATTTTAATTCAACAAAATAAACGGAACGTAATATGAAGTGGACTTGTACGTATCGACTTATACACATGATTAATCTACTGTGAATATCAAATAACTTAATTCAATCACAGACCAGTGAACACAGTTAAAAATTCATTAAGATACTTTCAGGAAAGTCACTTGTTATTTAAAGCAGGATATTTTGCCTTGTAACAAATTACTTTCGATAAATTAATTGACATTTCTAAGAGGAAATGGATTTAAAAAAACTGAATAAATTAATGCCGTTATTAATAAATTTTAATAAACAAGATTTTTAATCAAATAGCATTGTTGCTGTGAAGTGATAGGAACTATTTTATGCATCAGCATTTGTAAACCTCTCTTCTGATTTTCCATTCTTGCTGCAGTTTTCCAATAATTAAATTTACAAGAAAACGCATAGGAACATATTTTAAATGAATTTTTTTTATATTTTGGTGCTTTCACGACTGCATTATGAAACTGACTTGGGTTTCATAAGGTATATTCGTTTTAGAAATCCTGGGTTTGCCACAATAACGTCAACGTCAAGTAATTAGTGCACATATAGGTCAAGTTGTGGTTGCACCAGAAATTTATCTAAAACGAATAGATTTTGTGTTGACTTGATATTAATAACTACGTAACCTCCCTAATTTAACATATTAAACTCATTTTTACATTACGACTTTGTATTATTTGTTATTATGAGCATAATGGCCAACGCCGGTTTTATTTAAAGAAGTCTTAAGAAAGTATTATGAATTCGGGCATAGAATTTTGTATTTACTTATGAACATATACAGCGGGAATGTTTTGGCAACGAACATATACATAATTCGCACTATTATGTGATATCCGCAGTAACAAACAACTGAAATAAAACAAAAAATTAAGGTTAACCTGCGGCTGACGCAACTAGACCCTACTCTCGAGTAGGTGCGCATTACGTCAACACCAGCGTTGCCGTAGTGGCAAGTAAAACGAATATGTCAACGTCAAACCCGACAGGCCGAAAATCTAAGACGAATGTACATTTCGTTGACGTAGGTGACTTGGGGCAGTCCAAGTCATCTAAAACGAATATACCTATAAATTAGCTCATTAAAATGCCCAAAATTTTATTTTATTAGGTTGGCGACAAAATGTGATCCAAACTAGTGTCGCCAATTTAAGAGATAAATCCCTTTTTAAAGGTTATTTGAAATCATTAGGGATTAAGGGATTTTAGAGTTTTGTTTCGTAAAAAGAAATTGATATCTGATAGCCCCTGGACAGCTCAACGTTGATCTTTTATGTATTATGAAATCCACCATTTATGTAACAGTTCGCATAAGTTGTAGAGTGAAAAATAAGGTTATGTACGAACTTTAAAATACAGAGATATGAAACCTTACTCTCAAAATAATTCTAAATAGTGACGCTTTAAAAATTGAAAGTAGACAACTCATTCTACTTCTGTGCTTTTAGTACATTATGAAAACACGTTTTTTCTGGTTTGATTAATTGGCTGCCTTTTCTAAAACCTTGAGAGGACACGATTTAAAATGTGCACCCTGTATAATACGAATATGCTCCGCAAAGTCTCCCAAAGTGTTTCTTAAAATAGCCCTTGTGTACCATATGTCCAAATAAATTTTCGATAAAGGTAGGCCAAGGAAGTGTAAACGTACGTCGTAACCTACAACACCAACCAGTTTTGAGATTAGTAACACGTCGAGGTGTAAAATATGGAAAATTAAACTTCGATTTTACTTAACTACTCAAGAACTACTAATCAACTGGTGAACCAAGCTGTTTTTGCTCTTGTTCTTTTTCCTTGCGATACCATTGGGCTAATGGCAAATTGTCATCTTCATTAAAGTCTTCAAGTTCGCCTTTTGGAAACAATTTTTAATTGTACTAGCGGTTACTCTTTTTCAAACCGTATTAACCTTAATTGTGGCTTGTGGCATCTAAAACTGTGACTTTAAACTCTAGTTTACTATCCTTGCAATGAACTAGACGAGTGACGAAAATCTTTCAATAATGCATCTTGAGCAACCAAAAATTCTTTGATCTAAAGGTTGCGTAATTGCCGTACAATTTGGTGGTAAAAATTATAAATCTGTCCATTTTAAATTTTATAACAGGGGATGGGCACTACAGTTTACAGAACAATACTTCTTCTCTTATATCGTTTTCCACTGGCTGCACTAGTGCACACTCAGTGTATCTTCATCTCTTATTACATGAGGTTAAAATGAGATGAAAATATGACGAGTGTGCACTAATGTAGCCAGTGGAAAACGATATAAGGGAAGAAGTATTGTTCTGTTTTTCTAATTTTCTATCCCATTTTCTTAGTTCCTTTTAACAGTTGCGACGTCATTCAAGCTTTCCTGTTGCTTTTGTAGTTCACAGGTCTTTCTGCCACATCCAAGAACTGATAGACGATCTTTGCTGTGTTTACCTCCGACTCACCTTTCCCTTTTGAACTTCAACGTGGTGTTTGGTATTTTATAAAATAAACCAGTTTCATCGTCATTGAAGATGTGGGATCTTGGACGGCAATGTCCCTGGTATCGGAGTAACGGATGCTGAACAAGGAGCTGAAGTAGGAACTATCTCAGGACGTCTTAATTTCTGCGAGTTTCTACTCTCCTCTTCTACAATATCTGGCTTCGACGACGCCGATGAATGTGTGAGGTGTAAGTGATTTCTCGACAATAGCTACACAAAAGGTAGATGCGGTGGTGAATGCTTCCAACAATGACTATACAGAAGGCTTGTGGATGCTTCCGACAATGGCTGCATAGAAGGCTTGTGTGTGCTTCCGACTGCACAGAAGGCTCTGGGTTACTCCTGACAATGACTGCACGGGAGGCTTGTGAGTATTTCCGACAATGGCTGCACAGAACGCACTGAAGCTGGAGCGGTTAGCGCTCTCGCTTTTATAGGGCTTTTTAGTAGCGGTCTAAATGTGTAATCGAATCACAGATGATCAGAGCTGTATCTCTTTCATCAGGGGGCAGTCTTTTTGTCTTTGCTCCAGGAGTTGTCATAGCGACCAAAATTGAGGAGCCGATCCTATTTGCGAGCCAATCATGAACGAAAGCGGTTTCGCTTTAATTTGTCAAGGGGCGGTCTAAATTTTATTTGTGACGATCGTCATCGTTGCTTTGTTACGCAGATGTCAACGAGACGCTTCGCCCGCATTTGTTTATCTGACAATAGCTGTCTTCCATTTACAACCTATTTGAACGTGATTCGATGCAAATTCACTTAGAAATCACCGATGCATTCCATTTGCAATTATTCAATTACTGGCGATCAGTGATGAGGAAGTGATTGAGTTTCCCCTCCCGCACCCCGTACTGATCAAGCCGGTTTTCTAAATCAGTTATCATTTTCATGTGATTTCATACATATTCTGAGATTACCTATTTAGGTATGTTAATTTTAGTTCCAAAACATCATTCTTTTAAGAATCTCTCTGTTTACTTTTAAATCAGTTCAATTCAAAATCAATTGACAAAAGTGCATTCGCGGAGCAACCACGGCCTTAATAGTCTGAATTTAGAAAAGACACAAAGAATACTTTTGACGGCGAAATTTGATTGCCAACTTTCCTGGGAAATGGATTTTCGATTTCGTCCCCATTTCGAAATGCACCCCGAAAAACACTCTTTTTTGGCCGTTTTTGCATGTTTTTTCGATATTGCGGACGATAGAAATTTTTCTATAGAAATCCGTAAATACGTCATTTAGACACATCCTTGGGATGATTTTTGGTGGCGATCGTAAAACGATCGCCCGTCGCTGTGGAGAGCCAGGGGACGAAACGTTAGGGGATGCACGTTTGTAGATGACTTTTCGGGAATTTTTTTCGACCCTTCAACGTAGTCGGATCGTGACGAGCCTTTCGCCATCGTAAGAGAAAAAAATACCCAAAAAACCGACGGCGATTTTGCGATCGGACGCGGGGGGGATGGGGAATTTCGTATGGAGGTTTTCAAAAATTGCCCTTTTTGACGGTTGAAAAAATTCCACAGCCTTTATTTACTGACCGAATCGGACCAAACTCCGAACGTAGGTATGGGACCGGAAGTTGTTTATATCTAACGCTCGGCCCCGACTTCGGTCCTGGATTTGAGGCAGGGCCCGAAAACCGCTATTTTGACACATTGTCGAAAATTTCTCGAAAACTAAACGCAGCGATTTTACAGAACTGTCTCACATGCAAGAAAACCCCCTCGAGTGCCTAACCTATGGGGCCTACGCCCTGGAAAAATGCGTTTCTCCGAGATATGTTTTTTTGAAATTTGTCAAAATCGAATCGAATCGAGCTGCACATCATCGTATGGTAAAAAATGACGAGGAACGCGATGCCATCGCGCGTTTGAAGGTCAGACCACCGGGAAAGTCGCTACAGGACCGTACTCCCGGTAAAGGGTAGGGGAACTTTCAAGGGCCACCCCCGCCAAAATTACCGACGGATCTGGCCGGGGACACGTTTCCGCTTAGCCCGATCCTTCCTCTTGCCGCCCCCTCTCGACCACACGGTAAGCCGACGCTATGCGTTCGAGCGGCGCAGTGCTTCCAATGTATTTTAAATGGGACGATCACAAATTTGGAGGTTTTCTCGATCTGGACGGTGCTTTATTAAACCCAGGTAGACGCGTTTTTGACGACGCTTAGATTAGTCGCTGACGAGTCTTTTGAGGTCCCACCCGTTCCGGTAGGACGCTCAGGGCCGGCTCGACACGGTTTGGAATTCGACTCCGATTAGGTGACGCTTCAGAAAAAAAATTATTTCTCCGGAACCGGAAGAGATATCGTCGACGTGTTTCAACCGGAGGATAGCTCCATCCTCCCCCTTCGCAACGCCACAGGTTTCGATCCGATTGCACCATAAATAACGAACGGCGAATTTTTTAAATCGAAGATGCACTTCATGCACTTTTGCTTACACTATCGAAAAACGTTCCTTTAAGAGATAAGTACGTCGTGCGACCACTCACATGAAAGCGCTCAACGAGCGCAACACAACGGAAGTGGTTTCCTGTTAATTCTCCTTTTAAACTTTGCATTACACCACTTAAGTTATAGAATTTGTTTACATGTTATTTATATTTATAGGTTTCGGTTTTCCACTCTGCTATTGTAGCGGTAGCGCTACCATGTATTTGGTGAGCCAATTCTTAACTAACTGAGTTTAATTCCTAATTTAGAGCATCACATATCGTATATGACATTGGCCATCTGTAAAGCTCTTTTATCTGTGGTAGTAGCAAGCAAATTAATATAGCGATTGAGGCCCAGTTGTACAATGCTAGTTTAAATTTAAGCTGAAGCTTAAACTCTTAACAACGATTATTTCAAGAATTGTCGTTAAGGGTTTAAGCTTTAGCTTAAAGTTAAGCTGGAATGGTACAAATGCCAGTTTAAAGTTAAACAAAAGCTTAAACTCTTAACAACAATTGTTGAAATATTCGCTGCTATGGGTTTAACCCTTGGCTTAACTTTAAACTGGCATTGTACTTACAACTGGGCCTAAGTTTTATTTTGTTAGATAAGTGTACAGCTCGATATTATTGTGCTTTCATTGTGTTAAATGATCATAGACATTAAAGTGTTTTTAAAATAAACAACGATTACAAATTGTTGAACCCAAAGTCGTAAAAGTATTATAAAAATTTAAAATTAAATTAATCGCGCAACAGTTTATTAAAACGCCTACTCACCTAACAATATCCTGCACTCTATTTGCCAAGGTGTGTTTGGGAGTATTTTGAAGAACGACTGCGACGAGCTGCATTAAAGACGTGCACAGCGGATCTGAAGCAGCCTCTGAAGTTACGCTAATATTCTGAAATTAAAGTAAAAATTCCAACTGCATTAAGAAATAATCATCTCAGACCTTCCATAACGTCTGGGAATCAAAAATGGAGACGGGGAGGCAACCCTCATCTTTAGAAGAAGTGATGTGTCGAGTATAGTGACTGAATAATTCTTTTGCTTGACAGAATAATGTAATTTAAAAAAGTTACCTGCAGTTTCATCTGAAGTAAATCAAGAACAGGTGTTAAACGGTTTGATTGCACGACGTATTCGCAATTCTTCTCTCCTGCTTTGCCGGACTTGCATGCCAATTGCCATAAATTGCACGCTATCAAAAGGCTCCTGCAATATAAAATCGTTGGAATTCAAAAATAAATTTAGCAGAGCGTCATTACTTGACAGGTACAGGTGAGTGGACGTCTTGAGCTAGCTGAAATAATTTCCCCAACACAGCGAAACCGTTCACGCTTTGGAAAACAATGCGGTCATTACTTCCTCCTTTAGCTAATAGCCGGCACAATTCATTGAGAATTCTGTCCAGTTGACTGCAAGTAACCGCTGACCACCCCTGGGTTGCCTGACTCGTGATGCTACTAATCGAGTTTATGCTTCTGTTATAGCTCCTCTTATTCGCACAGTCTACATTCTCGTGTTTGTACACAGTTTCGAATTCAGCGGCCTTTGCTGCTAACCGCTGGCGAATTTTTTTGCAGCGCTTACGGTGGGTCTTCCCACGTTCTTTCGCGGCCACTTCTTTCGGATCAACCTTGTCGATGGGCGCGTCCACAATATGCTCTAAGTTAAATTCTTCGAGATCTTTGCCAACCAAAGGCGTTGCGTTTGCTTTGTTTATGGATTCCTGATGCAAGCGTCCATTTAAGTGGCTCATTAAGTACACTTCAGATTTTATCTTAAAAAGAATACAATTCATGGGCATTCCATTTATTTCTATATTTAAAGTTACGTAAACAAAATTGATGGAAAAATCTTACCAAGACATTGCACATGGTGCATAATTTTTGGGTGGAATAAGGTGTAATGTTGGGTGCTTGATTATCATCATTGTAGCAACGATGTATGGACAGTTCTAACGCGCGTTGTCTTATTTGTTCCATATTCTCTTCATGTCTTCTTGCTGATTCTTCTTGCTTCTGAACGATTCGTTTCTGTAATTCTTGAGTGGATGCTAAATGCTGAGCGTGTAGAGCAGACAATCTCTCCTACGAATAAAAACAGTCATAATAATACATAATCGTTTATGTTGAAACTTACTTCTCTGTCTCTGGCTTTCTCTCTAGCGAGTTCCTGCCTTTCTCTTTCACGCTGTTGCTGTTGCTGACCAATCCGTTCATCCCGCTGCCTTCTTTCAACTTGTAAACGATCCAACTTTTCTAATCGCTCCCTCTCGAGTGCCTTCCTTCGCTCTTCGACAGCCGCTTCTTTTGCAGCCTTTTCTTCTTGCCTCTTCTTCCGATCTTCGTGGATTCCTTGAATGCGACCTCTCTGTTCACGACAAGAAAGCATAAAATCGTGCCTAAAAACCGTCCGTAATTACAAAAATGATTGCAAAAGAAGCAGGTAAGGACCTTTTATTCTGAGCCTCCAATTCATTAATGAAGGCGATTTCTTTGAGTTTCTCCTCCTCATTGTGCGCCTTACGTACAATACCTTTGAGGTGGCGCTTTCTGTTCTGGGCCGCCCTCTGTAATCTAAAACAAAACTATGTAGTTTAATCAGAGTGTCACATAAAGTCTTTTTTACCTCATTTCCATTCGTTTACGTTTCTCTTCGATGAGTTGAAGTTTGGCAACCTTAACATCTTCGACACGAGCTAGCAGAGCTTGCAACTTCAGAGCTTTCTCTTGTTGAAGGACTTGCCTGCGTTGTTGTGCTTTGACTTGTTTCGCTTGGTACCTGCGCAGTGTTTCCGACAAGGAATTCTTCCTCAAGGGGTTTGAAAGTTTTTGGTGGAGCTCCAAAGCCCTTCCTGGATGTCTGGCAACCAAAGCTTCCAAAGCTGCTAAAGTGTCCACCCGTTCACTCCAAGACATGCCTAAAATAAAATAAATGAGAATTTGTTGCGATTATTCCTCAATTATTACTAGCCTGCCAACATGGGTTCATATCTTGCTTCAAGCGATATTTCATCATCTTCGTACGGGGCGGTTTCACATTCACCTTCGTTGTCCATTTGTAGTTCACCATCAGTTTCAGTTCCGTCTGTTTCGGTGTCGACTTCTATGTCTAACCCTTTCAGTTGTTCGATCTCTTTATTTAAGCGTTCTTCTTCTTCCGTTAATTGTTTTGCTCTCTGCCTGTGCTCTTCTTCACTCACCACATCATCTTGCAGATCTTTTGCCTTAATTTCATCGTCTGTTTCAGAATCCAAATCAGCTACAGTTTTCCGTCTGCACTCGTACATTTCCCTTTCCATAGATTTCCTGGTGCTTGTACTCGATTTGCTTTTCTCCTGCGTAACTTTATTCTGCCCACAGCTCATGGGAATTTTGCTCAGTGATGTGTGGGATCTCTGTAGACATCTCGCTTGTAGTTTGTTGCTCGAATTCTTATCGACGTTATTCTTAAGGCATTTCAACGTGTTCAAATTGTCTTTAATGTCCTTGTTGATGATTTTGTTTTTTTGATCGGAATTTTCAGGCAACAATGCCAGTGCTGGCAGGCTCGACGTTGCGCTGATTTGATGAAACCTGGTCGCCCACGAAAAGGCATGATCGGCCTTCCGGCATTTCCCGTTGACGTTTTTAAACCTTGACCTGCATTTCACTGTTAACCATCCATCGGAAGTTAAAGAATTTCTCTTCACAGTTTCATTGCTTAGTGTCTCGACAGAACTCGTTGCACTGTTACTGATATTCACTGGAGTGTTATTTACTAGGGTCTCGACGGAACTACCGTACTCATCTGAATTACTTTTGTGCAATTGTGTGGTAAGTTTGGGTGTGGTGGCCCTGTCTTTTATGCAGTTGTGCTTATCACTTGTCTTTTGTTCGGTTTTGGTTGGCTCAGGTTTAGTGCTGAGTTTAAACATCGGTCTAGGTATGTTATTGAAGGATTTCATGTCACCTAGAGTTTTGCTTCGAGACAGGCTCGGCCTTGGACTGGACGCGATGGTATTTCGCCCGGAAATTTGAGGAGACTTAATAATTTTTGGTTTCACTGTGGATGGGGCGGCGGGTTTTGAAATTTCAGATTTTGATCTCGCAGACGAAACCGACCTTCCTATAGAGCTCCTCGTCAACGCCGTAGAATAAGCCGGCCTAGCTGAAGTAACACACTTAGGTTTAACATCAATTTTAAGTTTAACTGGGGATGGTTTCCTTTCTGGTTCGTCGGTTTGACATTCTTGGCTAACTTTTATGATCGTTTTTCTCAGTGCAGGTAATTTCGGAAAGTCATCCGTGGACGTGCTTTTCTCTGCACTTTGAACCCCAATTTTCCGTAAAATATCGTAAGTTTTTTGATCTTCGCTTGGGGAATCTACAGGCTGAGGTTCTTGCTCGGAACAAGTTTTATTAACTTCGGAAACAGAATTTTTTACAGTAACAAAAGTGATGTTATCATTTTGTGCATCTGACACATTCGAATTCATAGCTAATTCCTTGATGCTGTCAAAAACTGTTTCATGACACACTATTACCTCATTCTTAAGTTTATCTTCACTTCCTGCAACGTCCAGAAATTGTGGTCGTAATTGATCTTGATTCTCTTTCGAAATCAAACTTCCTTCTCCGTCCGATTGAGATTTATCTTTGATGTTATTCTGATTTGAAGTCGCTTCTCCCTTTTGCACTGGACTTGCGCCCGATCCTTTCACTCGTGCAACGTTAGGACTCGCTCTTCCAGACCCAACCGGAGTTGATTTTCCGGATTTGTTCGCAGGTGTTGTTAAATTCGTCTTGCATATGTCCCAGGCCAACGAAGTCGGCCTCTGAGGCACAGGTGTGTTTTCGTAATCCCATTTCAAACGAAACCATTCTGCTAACGCCTTAAAATCCCTTAAATAATTTTCAAGAACCAAAACAACTTCTTGGCACTCGGTAAGGCTTTCGTGAGTCTCTACAGTATTGTAGATTTCAGCGATCTAAAGTAAAATATACCTAATCATTAGGTAGTTTTTAATTTACACTGTAAACTTACAGAACGCTGCAAGTTCCCAAAGAGCAGGGCCCAATAACGTGCTCTTAGTTCTGATTTTTTGTCTCTTCCGGTCGAAGCAGATCTCACTCTTGCGCCCGCTCTGACAATGAGATTTCTTGGAGACGGCTTTACTGATCGCCGCCCTTCGGAAAGTCGAGGAGTACAAGGTGGCTTTCCAGAAACTTTACCTAAAAATAACAATAACATGAATAGTCAAGTCGTTTTGCCTCTTTCTTTTCTTCATTTTAAATACAAACTCTCTTAAACCACTTTTGTAATTGAAGTAATTTTCTTATCCAAAAAAGTATTGGTACTTGATTTTTATGAGTAAAACATTTTAAATACTCAGAATGTTTGATATCTCAAAGAAGTACTTCAAAAGTTGTGAGGTAATTCAAATATTTAAATACATACATAAAAAGTTAATGAATACAATGTATGGGATAATGTTAATAAATGAGTTTTAAAATAATGTATCTAGAAGAGATGTGAAAATGCTAATTAATAAGCAGTCACTAAAGTCCTTCACCTTTTTTCGTCTGAACTCTGGGATGAGGTAAAAAAATGTTAACAATAGTACTACACTCTTTCTGACAAAAATTTAAATATGTATTAGTTTATATAACACAGGAACAAAGAAATCATTAAGTAAATAATAGATCTGCAACAGTGAATTTGGATATTACAGAAATATGCCCAGGCATCCCCACACTCAAGTGCACTGCTACCTGAGCCCTGACATGATATCGTTTACATACAATATCTAACTACATTTATTTATTTATTGTATCTCATAGTTTCTAAATTTCATCAAGAAGAATGTGCTCCGACTTTTCTTTCTCTTTTTAATTATAATTTATGCATTAATTGTATTATTGTGTAAGTATACATTAGACAAACATACGTATATATTATAAATAAAATTAATGAATTATCTAACTAGTAAAACCTATAGAAATTTACCATTTCTAAAGCAATCGTCTACAGCTGAAATATTAAAAGTTAGTAAGTTTCTGGCTTCTCTACCTTCCTCCTGCACTAACAAACGGACTTCTTCCATTTTAATTAGTTTTGTTCGATCATGGTTGGACAGAATCACGAAAATCCTATTGCAACGTGCTTGTATATTTTGACAGTTTTGATGCTTAACCGAACAAAGCCACAAGACGCATACATCAGCTGATATTTGTCAAAAGTAAAACTGTCACGAGCAGTGTCACCAGCGTGCTAACGTGTAAAAAGTAGAAATCTCTCAAAAGTTACCAAAAATCAGCGTCGCCAACTCTAGGGAAATTTCACTATTTCAAGGAATTTAAGGGTGCGTTTCGTTTGCGCGCTCACACGCTTTGAGCGCTCACGCTTACAAGCGCTGTTTTCTGTTGTTTCCTTTGGCGTTTAGTCGCTTAAGCAGTTATACGCAAAGGTGTTTCTTTTGACTTTTGTTTGCACAACGAATTCATAACCTCAAAACTATAACTTCAATAGTGAAATTGAGCCAATCATAGCTGCTGTAGCTACTTCTAAAGTGTAATGTTTGTTTATAACCTGACTATGATTAGCTAATCTCCTCATACGCATCTCATACGTTCCATTTGGAACATAAGCGCTTATGCTTTTGCTGCCCTACCTCGATGGAATAAGCGATTGTGAGCGAAGACTATGACGTCATAATGACGTTACTATTTCGTCAGCTGGCGCTTTGTGAGCGTTTGCAAAGCCAAAGGGAACGATTTAAGCAATGCTTATGAGCGCTCAAAGCATGTGAGCGCGCAAATGAAACGCACCCTAAACGTGTTTAGGGACAATGGCTGCGTTCCGCCAAAGATAGCGCTTACATTTCGCTACTGCTACATAGCAATAGCAGACTGCTAATTTGCAGCGTATTAGCTAATTGAGAACTGGCTGAACGGATTCTTTGTTTTACTCCGTAAAGCGATTTAAAACATGGCGGCCGCTAGTTTTATCGCTCTCCCTTAGCAGAAATTTAGCTTCGGCTTGAACACATATAAGACGTCACGCTACGTGGCGCACGCGAAGCGCTACTTAGCTTTCTGCCAGGCTGAACGCAGGTAATGTAATAGAATTTTTAAAAAGTGCAAAACATGGCCTTCTAAATGAAAAGCGAGTTCTATCTGGCCTGCGCAAAAGTGCAATTCAGGCGTGCTCCGCTAAGCACTGCTTACAGGGCGCTTTCTTAACCTAAAATCTTGACAGTTCTGTCACATGTGAATGGTGGATGAGTTCGTGTAAGAACAATTGACGTTTTTGTTGTAAAAATTTGAGCATACTGTATATTATTTACGTTGGAATAAGGTGAAGTATTTATGTCCAATTTCGACAACTTAATTTAGCATTAAACTATTACGGTTTTAGATTAAAATCTCACCTGCATATACTCAGAATGTCTGTGGTAAGTTACAACATGTATAATAAAGCTTCTTTTCTCATTGTGCGTAATTATCAACGCCCTTTTAACACGTTTTACATTATCAAAAGTCGAAACTCTTTTATGTAACTTGTTGTAATTATTCATAACACGAAAGTGCCAGTCTTTCTTTATTGCGCAAGCGTACTTCACTCCGACGAGATCAAATGATTTGTACATGAATCTATAAAGTTTACACCACATAAATTATGTTATATTACGGTAATTACAATATTAATTAATTTTGCGTGAACTCACTTTGATTAACAGTAATGACAGTGCACTTCACTCATTGCCGTCAGTGCCCCGTAACCAGCGCCAAAGTGTCGACTTTTGGTGTTTTCTCGAGCACAAAAGTTCAATGTAAATTTTTCAAAACGCCCAGGCCAGTTAGAACTCGCTTTTGATTTAGGGTGCGTTTCGTTTGCGCGCTCACACGCTTTGAGCGCTCACGCTTACAAGCGCTGTTTTCTGTTGTTTCCTTTGGCGTTTAGTCGCTTAAGCAGTTATGCGCAAAGGTGTTTCTTTTGACTTCAACGAATTCATAACCTCAAAAATATAACTTCAATAGTGAAATTGAGCCAATCATAGCTGCTGTAGCTATTTCTAAAGTGTAATGTTTGTTTATAACCTGACCATGATTAGCTGATCTCCTCATACGCATCTCATACGTTCCATTTGGAACATAAGCGCTTACGCTTTTGTTGCCCTACCTCGATGAAATAAGCGATTGTGAGCGAAGACTATGACGTCATAATGACGTTACTATTTCGTCAGCTGGCGCTTTGTGAGCGTTTGCAAAGCCAAAGGGAACGATTTAAGCAATGTTTATGAGCGCTCAAAGCATGTGAGCGCGCAAATGGAACGCACCCTTAGAAGGCCATGGTGCAAAATAATAAAATTTTAAAAATACGTAATAAAAACAAAAGACTTACGATTTTACTATACAATTCAGTAGATTATTGAATTAGAAAAAAAAAAAAAAACTGTGGAACAAAGGATGACAAAACAAAGAAATTTTAAAAACTATAGGCGCCATGCACATCTCTGCGTTCAGCGCCGCCTGCCTAAAAGATTTTGTGATACTTACCGGTAATAGAGAGATATCGGTAAAGCGAATAACGTTATGCAGTATTTACGCTGCGCTAATTTGACATTTGAGACATGCGCGATTCGATTCTTAACGACGAAAACGTTAATACCGTTACCGCATGGAGTAATTTACGAGCAAATAATTCCGTGCGTTACTTGCGTAACGTATAAGTCCCGCATGCGCACTGTTGTAACTTTTGACGGCAGGCTTTTGTTTACATTTGTTTACCACTTAGTTTTAGACAAAAAGGCTTCTGTTTTTGAGAATTTAATAAAATTTTTATTTCGCACAAATATAAAAAGTTAAGTTAAAACTTATAAGATATCTTTGTGTATCGCGGTATTCAATGTTCCGAAAACTGTAAATTAGGAAGTAAATACTGCAATACGTTTACACAATACTGCTTTGCGTAATTTACGAACCGATATCTCTCTAATGTTACCGTAACATTACCAACTGCATTTTTTAACTAGAAATTAGATTTTTATACTTAATTAGAATTTTCTGATTAATTTGATATCAAATATCGGTACCTTATTTTTTCTTTTGTTAAATTTTAACAAAATTTTTAACTTAAATATAATATTTCATCAGGGTTGTATTCATAAATTACACTCTAGGGTCACTCTCGGGTAATATTGTGATCTCTCTCGCATAAATGAGTTTATACATATATTTTTTCTACTTTGCGTTCACAATGAACTCATTGTGACACCAAAAACAGTTTCACAATGAAGCTCATTGTGAAACCGTTTTTGGGGAAATTTTAGTCAATTTTTAATTGAAAATATTTAATAGATTTTACGAAATAACTCATTATTTATTTGTTACTTAACAGAATACTCACAATGAAGCTGGATAAGAAAAATTAATAACTTGTTAATGTGACTTTTGATTAAAACGAAAGGTTTTCAGTGTTGCCACGCATTACAACTAAAATTCCCCATATACTAAGGAGATCAAATTTTTGACAGTATTTTTCATATTTTTGTTCAATAAGTGACGCAAAGTAGAAAAAATACTATATTTTACACGTTTCACAAGAGGCATTGTAACACTCGTTCCGTTGGGGCACTCCTAGCTCGCTACGCTTCGCTAGTCGTACCCCAACTCCACTCGTGTTACAATAAGCCTTCTTGTGAAACTCGTAAAATAATATACTATTGTTTCTCACATAAGAATCTTAAAGAACTAAACCAGGCGTGTGTTTCCATAGCAACAAATACATTTTCTACACCCTACTTGAAAGTGGGTCGTGAAAAGTTCGCTCGTTGTCATGGAAATCATTACACACCCAGGGTGCACTCGAAGGTATAGTTTATGAACACAACCCAGAGTTGCATTGCTCACATATGTCACATTTTAGAGTTTTCTTCTTGGAACTTTTCTTTTATTCCAAATCATACTTTCACTCCTTAGCATTTTTTCTTTTCTAATTTCTGACAACAATTGCTAAAATAGTTAAAAATAATCAAACGAAAACATTTAACTGCATCAAGTATTGATTTATTTTATCTAGTACTTACGTTTTTCCTTTAAACAATATAAAGTAAGGTTACACGTTATTAACAACTTATTTCATTAGTTGCAAGTTTACGGGTCAATCATTTGGAAAAATTACAGCTTTTTCCATTATGTTGGCAATAGAGGTAATTGGAGGTAACATTCAGAAATCACCGGTCACAAATGAATGTTACCTTACCGGTAACACTGGAAATTTACCGTAAGGTAACGTGGTAAAATTATCGAGTCACAACACTACAAATGACACAACAAAGCAGAATACAACAGATTCATAAATCAAAACAAATAAATTTAAAAAATATATACAGTTTGTTAAATGGATCTTTTTACGCACGTCATTGATTTTTTCTGTAAGAATCTCATCAATACTCTCAAGCCAAGTAATAAATCGTAATAGGCCCCATACACTTGCGAACAAATTGCGCAACAGAGGCTGTCGTGCAAACAATTGTATAGTGTATGGTGTTGTTTGGCGTGCTGCGCAACTAGTTGCAGAAATTCAAAATTGTTTGAAATTAATTGCGCAACGAGTGGCGTTGTGCAACGATTGCATCGTGTATGGGCTTTATACGACACATTGTGCAGTAATTTTTGAATGAGTTTGTTGATTTATACCGTCATCAGACGGCATGTTTCCGTAGGTAAGTACTTACACGACAAAAGCAACTGGAGTTTGCACAATATTGCGTATAGTGTATGGGTGATAGCGTATAGGTGACCTTGTTTGCACACCAACTTGTGCAACGTCAGTTTGCGCAATTTGTTCGCAGGTGTATGGGGGGCTTAAGTCTTACTTTACAGTAAAGTATAAAGACGTTCCTTTTTCAATCCTAACGAGTGATGTACGTAGGTACAATAGTTACATATAAAAATTGGTTTTAATAGTGCCGTTTGTCAATCCCGTGCGTAAAAAGCCCATTTAACAAACTGTATGTACAGTAACTAGTGAATAACCTCACAGAAACAAATATAAAGAACCATTATCAACAAGTTTCAACAGATGGCGTTGTTGATTGTCATACATGGCATGTCTTAGCATAGCCAGCTACATTAACATTCACTGACGTGTATGTATGGCCGTTTCAATTCGACTTTTAAAAATTTTGACGGTACTCCACTCAGCGCCTCTTGTGAATTTTTAAGTAATTGCAGTTGTCATTAAGTTACTGTCAGTAGTTCTGTAGTATCTTTAATAGGGAGCGGTGAGGGGAGTACTCCACGGCATGCTTTCTCGAAACCGAATTTTAGGCGAATGGAAACGGCCATACATACACGTCAGTGAATGTTAATGGAGCTGGCCGTGGTCTTAGCTTAAGTGAAAAGTCCGTCATTGCACTCTTTTTTTACTGTTTTAACAGTAAAGCTACGACATGCCGTCCAAATTCCATGGCAAGAATTGATAAAAAATTAAAAAATCACGCGTTATAATAGCCTCAAAATATCCGTCGATATTGCACCACATATACGTAGCCCATTTCAAAATTCACCGAATGTAATCGGTATATTAAAACAGGGCCCCTACCAACGCATCATTAAATATACAACCACTGAAGTCTGGAATGCTCCGGTGGTTGAGCAATTAAATCGGTAGACCAACCGATTAATTCTGAAATATGCCCATTTTTAGCACAAAAATGGCTACCGACCTTGGTAAATAAGGTTGACAATCGCTTACGACCAACAGAAATTGACTTCACTATTGTCTTCACTCTTATTTAAGGCACTTTTCAGTTTTTAAGGCGTCACCATTTAAAATGGGAACCATCTGTCAATACTGGTTACAAGTTAAATGTCGGTAACCGAAAAGACATTAATACTTAAAACTTAATTAATAGTTTAATTTGAAAGATATGTGTATAGTGTGTAGTAGTTATTAATACAATAATATTCAAAAGTAAATTCTCGTTCGTACAAAGGTTCATAATTACCGCCGATTTCTGCAGCGCTATCTGGTGTCAGTTCAGTTATAATAATATCAAAAATCGCTGTAAATAAATAAATAATTTCCCTAAAATAAAATTAAATAAACCTTTGCCTTTCCCCGTTAAAACGTAGTCTAGTATGTGCTAAAGAAATTGTGTAAATTTGATAGGCATAACTTTATTAGTTTCTGAGGAAACTTTCCTCCAATGATGCTCAATCACACGCTACTTTCGTTCATACCAATGATTACTAATCATAAATACTGGATTCACTTCGTGCACATTTATTCGTAACTTTTATGTATTGATTCTATAGAAACCGAAGGAATGAAACTCATATTTCATAAAATGAACGGAAGAAAGTTACGAATAAATGTGCACGAAGTGAATCCAGTATTTATGATTAGTAATCATTGGTATGAACGAAAACAGCTTTGATCTAGGGCCAGTAGGTGGTCCAAATAAATTTTTGATAAAAGTAGGTCAATAGGTCATGGAAGCATAAATGTGTGTCTAATCTACAACATGAAGCAGTTTTGAAGTTAGTGACACATCAAGCTGTAAAATGTGGCCAATTAAACTTCAATTTTACTTAACTACTCAAGAACTAGACAATATTTTAATGTAAATAATGTAATAATTTATCTTCCATGGCCTACCTTTATCAAAAAATTATTTGGACATACTCTAAGATCGCAGCGCTACCGCAGATAAATCTGAACCTCTGTAAGATGCGGAATTTTTGTATTGCACGTGTTTAGTGGCCGTATGCACAGACAAATCTCAAGGTAGACTTGATACTTAAAGCTAACTTCATATCAAATTGTGCGCCGTATAGTTACTTACATAATAATAATAATAATAATATTTGTCATTTGGTCTTGTAAAAAAAGACATTGACATTGTCAAAATCAATACATACGAATATCAATCAATACATACAGATATAAAAACAACAAATAGCGCAAGGTTACACAAATCCAAAATATCAGATTTACGCATTAAAAGCTATAAATATCACAAACATCGGTTTCAGAAGAAACAGAAATTGATATTAGTCAAATCTAAGAACTAAGATTACATTTCATATGTTATAAGTAGCATCTAATTGTCACACTTTGAATTAATCAGGAATAAACTCATTTATATGATGATTCTATCTCTGTTAGTTAGGTAAACATAGCATTTGAAGTATATGTTTTCCTTCTCTAAAAGACGGCGCATGTGAATATTACTAAAATAACACAAACGTATGTTGGCACTTGGCATCATTGCTCCTAACTTTTAACCTACAAGAGACAACGTAAACGGTAAGCGCGAGGCGAAATGGTGATAATTTGAAAGGTAGGTATTATTTCGACAATGTGATCCGATCCGGGGACGATTCACCCTCGGAGCCTCGGACAACAATCAAAGGGACGTCGGCGAAATTAATCGAACTACGAGATGTCGAGATATCGGGCGGATCCGCAAAGATCAGCGTTATAAACATGGGAGATGGGACGCCGAAATACGGCTCGGAGCCCGATAAGTCGACGTGACTTGGATATGTTATTACGTTCGTACAAATCCATTATAAACACGTTAGAGCTTTTATTAACAATTACGCAGATTTAATTTTCCCCTCCTTTTTGTTACTATACAGGGTGTTTACGGTCTTCTCTGTACCCTTTTAGGGGGCGATAGTACATCTCAGAAGGAGTCGATAAACCCTAAAACACCTTAGTAAAAGTCGTCTTATAAGCGAGATAATAATTCTTTTACTGCTTACATTAAACGATAAAAGGTTGCAATAGTATATTATTTTACGAGTTTCACAAGAAGGCTTATTGTAACACGAGTGGAGTTGGGGTACGACTAGCGAAGCGTAGCGAGCTAGGAGTGCCCCAACGGAACGAGTGTTACAATGCCTCTTGTGAAACGTGTAAAATATAGTATTTTTTCTACTTTGCGTCACTTATTGAACAAAAATATGAAAAATACTGTCAAAAATTTGATCTCCTTAGTATATGGGGAATTTTAGTTGTAATGCGTGGCAACACTGAAAACCTTTCGTTTTAATCAAAAGTCACATTAACAAGTTATTAATTTTTCTTATCGAGCTTCATTGTGAGTATTCTATTAAGTAACAAATAAATAATGAGTTATTTTGTAAAATCTATTAAATATTTTCAATTAAAAATTGACTAAAATTTCCCCAAAAACAGTTTCACAATGAGCTTCATTGTGAAACTGTTTTTGGTGTCACAATGAGTTCATTGTGAACGCAAAGTAGAAAAAAATTATTGTTCAATTGTTATTACGTTTGTTATTTGACGAGGTAAAGTTGTTATTAGTAATTCAGTTTTACTATCACTTTTGCTTACTAAAAATTCGTCAACAATGTTTGGGCCTTGCACACCATAGGCATTTACGAAAATTCACCCGGTGCGTACACCAAATTTACCGATCGGTAATCAGCTGATACACCGGTGCCACCCGGTGCAGAGATCGGTTGACTGAATTTAAAAACGCTTCGGTAGATAAACTTCAGTGAACTAACCAAACAAAACCTATAATAACATTTGAAAATAAGCATATTTAATGATATTTTCCATATCTGAAGCTGATGTTTTATTTTTGAACATTTTCCCAACTCCACATCCATTGCAACTACTAATCATTTTAATTTTACAAAACGCTGCCTACAACTAATAACTTTTTTTAGGTTATGTTTAATGTACCGACCGCATGGACCATTAACGTTCCTCGGTGCACAAATCATGCACCAGGTGCATGAGTTCGGTACACGTGGTAAATTATCGAACGCGGTACAAAAGTAACTGGTTGAATTATCGAAAGCATTCGGTTTATGCGGTGTACACCCGGTAAATTTTCGTAAATGCCTTATGTATAGTCGTGGGGACGCCGAGCAACAGTTTGTATACAACAACATGGTGATAACTTCGAACACCTTTTGTAGTGGACAATGCTGATAAAGTAGTAAATTAGTAGAGTTTAAAACAAATTAACCGTTTAACGTAAAAAATAAAAGATTTATTATCTCACTTATGAGACGACTTTTACTAAGGTGTTTTACTCCTTCTGAGGTGTATTATCGCCCCCTAAAAGGATACAGAGAAGACCGTAAACACCCTGTATACATGTTTTTTTCCTTCTTATATAGCTTCTAGACGAAGAAAGATACACATTGATGTCAGGACGCTTGTATGCTAAACAAAGTAAACCGACTTGCAATCAGTCGAGGATTTCTTCATACATGTTGACCCACAGTTGATCTTTATAGTTATAAATATCTTTGCAAAACATATTCGAATAATCGAATTATTAAATTTGACATTCGAATTCAGGTCAGGTGGGTTAAGTTAGTATTCGAATGAATTGAACATTCGAATTATTTGAATTATGTATTCGAATAATTTGAAAATTCGAATAGTTTGAATTATTCGAATAATTTGAATTATTCGAATTATTTGAATTATTCGAATAATTTGAAAATTCGAATTATTTGAATTATTCGAATAATTTGAAAATTCGGATTATTTGAATTATTCGAATAATTTGAAAATTCGAATTATTTGAATTATTCGAATATGTAATTTGAAAATTCGAATTATTAAATTTGAACGTATTCGAATAGAGAGTGCACATGTATTCGAATATTCGAATAATTCGAATATGATTCCCAGCCTTAGTTCAAAGTAAAGGTTTAAGGCCAGTATACAATGGATTTGCATAAAACATAAGCCGTAACAGTAATTGGTCCTATGTAAAGAAGTGCGCTGTAACACAATAGGCGCTTTCGTTCGTGCCAACGATTACTAATCATAAAAACTGGATTCACTTTGTGTGCATTTATTCGTAACTTTCTTCCGTTCATTTTATGAAATATGAGTTTTATTCCTTCGCTTTTTATAGAATCAATTCATAAAAGTTACAAATAAATGTACACAAAGCTAATCCAGTTTTTATGATTAGTAATCCTTGGCACGAACGAAAGCACCTAAAAGCTCCGTAACGAGAACAAAGGAAATGTGTTTCTTAGGGCCAGTTGTACAAAGTAGGTTTAAACTGACGCTCAACTGAACCAGGTTCAAAGTAAACAAATTCGCATAGGATCTTAATAACATATGGCAATTAATGCATTCATAAATAAAATTTGATGCGATTTTGTTCACTTTGAACCTGGTTCAGTTGAGCGTGAGTTTAAACCTACTTTGTACAACTGGCCCTTACGGCTTATGTCTTATGTTTTATGCAAATCCATTGTGTTCTAGGCTTTACTTTGGCTTAAGTCTAAAGATTTGTCTGTGCGTGTGCATGCGGCCATAAGTGCATATCAATACAAATACACAAGTTGATAAATTTGAACTTAAAAAACGTCATTTTCAGCAGCGCCATCTGCAGACAGTTATTCCGATTACCTTTTTTTATATAACCTGAAAAGCTGGTAATTAAAATTTAGAGAAAAATCACAAATTTATTAATACTAGGAATTTCTTTTAGACGTTATAAAATGTTAACATCGGCTGTTTGCGTTCGGTCATTCTATAGGTCGTCTCAAGTAAGATTCCCATCCATCAGATTCAGGTATGGTCCGAAACGCTCTGAGCAACCAGCAGTTGCAGCAAGCTCTTCTCCTGCTAGTCAAGCTACGACGGCTTCTTCAGGTGAAACTATTCAGGATTATCAGTTGCCCTTAAAGTACCGAAGAAGATTACTCGATGAGGACGAAATAGCATATATTAATAGGGGCGGCCCAGAGTAATTACAGTTCGCATTTATAATATACTAGTTTCTAGTTTATGTATTGCAATAGATAAATGTAAATAAAATAATAACTAGCTGTATATTTAGCAATTCAATGGTTTCGCATTCTTGGTCCAAAAAGTAACCGACATTGACCTTTTTAATTTTAAATAAAATGATACTAGTTTAATTAGCAATGATGCTTTCAAATTGAAATTTTAATTTAATATTAATATTAATTTATATTTAAAGCAGGTTAATTTATATGAAAAAGAAAAACAGATTTCAATTGAGTAACATACATATATTAATTCTATCGAGTAATATATATTTAACTTTACAAAGATAAATATACAGGTAATTATTACTCGATTGAACTGTTTTTCTTTTTCATAATATAACAAGTCTGTTTGTTATCCTGAACTGGTGTACACCAATGCATACTTTTTCACAAAATACGCTTTAATGCAACCTTAAATGTTTGTGTAGTATGTCAGTATGGATGTGTATGTATGATTTGTATTGACACATTATCAAAGAATTTAGGCTTCATTAAGGCATATTTCGTAAAAAAAAGTGTGCACTACTGTACACCAGTGCAGGATAACAAACAGACCTAGGGTGCGTTTCGTTTGCACGCTCACACGCTTTAAGTACTCACGCTTACAAGCGCTATTTTCTGTTGTTTCATTTGGCGTTCAGTCGCTTAAGTCAATGGGTGCGTTTCATTTGCGCGCTCACATGCTTTGAGCGCTCATAAGCATTGCTTAAATCGTTCCCTTTGGCTTTGCAAACGCTCACAAAGCGCCGGCAGACGAAATAGTAACGTCATTATGACGTCATAGTCTTCGCTCACAATCGCTTATTCCATCGAGGTAGAGCAGCAAAAGCGTAAGCGCTTATGTTCCAAATGGAACGTATGAGATGCGTATGAGGAAATCAACTAATCATAATCAGGCTATAAACAAGCTTTACACTTTAGAAATAGCTACAGCAGCTATGATTGAATCAATTTCACTATTGAAGTTATATTTTTGAGGTTATGAATTCGTTGTGCAAACAAAAGTCAAAAGAAACACCTTTGCGTATAACGGCTTAAGCGACTAAACCCCAAAGGAAACAACAGAAAACAGCGCTTGTAAGCGTGAGCGCTTAAAGCGTGTGAGCGCGCAAACGAAACGCACCCAATATACACAGAGGTGTTTCTTTTGACTATTGTTTGCACAACGAATTCATAACCTTAAAAATAGCTTTAAAAATAGCTTACACTTTAAAAATAGCTGCTGCTGCAGCTATTTTTAAAGTGTAATCTTTGTTTATAACCTGACTATGATCATCTGAGCTCCTCGTACGCATCTCATACATTCCGTTTGGAACATAAGCGCTTACGCTTTTGCTGCCCTACCTCGATGGAATAAGCGATTGTGAGCGAAGACTATGACGTTATAATGACGTTACCATTTCGTCAGCTGGAGCTTTGTAAGCGTTTGCAAAGCCAAAGGGAATGGTTTAAGCACTGCTTATGAGCGCTCAAAGCATGTAAGCGCGCAAATGAAACGCACCCCTAACATTTCACCAATCTCTAGTTCTTTGGGTGCGTTTCGTTTGCGCGCTCACACGCTTTAAGCGCTCACGCTTACAAGCGCTGTTTTCTGTTGTTTCCTTTGGGGTTTAGTCGCTTAAGCCGTTATACGCAAAGGTGTTTCTTTTGACTTTTGTTTGCACAACGAATTCATAACCTCAAAAATATAACTTCAATAGTGAAATTGATTCAATCATAGCTGCTGTAGCTATTTCTAAAGTGTAAAGCTTGTTTATAGCCTGATTATGATTAGTTGATTTCCTCATACGCATCTCATACGTTCCATTTGGAACATAAGCGCTTACGCTTTTGCTGCTCTACCTCGATGGAATAAGCGATTGTGAGCGTTTGCAAAGCCAAAGGGAACGATTTAAGCAATGCTTATGAGCGCTCAAAGCATGTGAGCGCGCAAATGAAACGCACCCTTTGTGGTTGGCACTTTAATTTTTGTATTGGGATTTGGGATTTTAGAATGTTGGCGATCCTGATCTCCGATCACATTTTGACAAGACGGTATCGACCACCATTACCTGCATTATTTTTGGGTTCCTAGAAACTGTCGAGATAGTGTTATCACCGATTTTTCTGCAGAATAATCGCTTGAAGTACTGAGGTAATTTAACCGGAAGCAAAGTGCAAACGCAGGATTTCTTGATACGTTCGGTTTTGTTTGTCCGTCACGTCAAGAACAACACGCAGTTTTAAATAATTTTGTCTTTACTTAACATGCTCGAACATGTATGAGGTAAACGTTCCGTATTCGGCAAACACAAGCACAAGCCCACCTAATTGTGCCATTTGTTTGGGCCCCTGTACCAACAAATGTTTCTCGGACTCATGCATGCACCAGTTCTGTTTTACTTGCTTGCTGGAATGGTCGAAGGTAATTACATTAATTTTTTTCTTGTACTTATGAGCTACATTACGATTATTTTTAGATAAAAGCAGTGTGCCCCTTGTGCAAACAACCATTTACATCTATAATACATAATGTCAAATCTAACAATGAATATGATGAGCATTTTATCGAGGCTGGAGATACTGAACAGGTTCGAGATGTACTCGAGCAACAAAATGATTTTTTATATCTACCATCTGCACCTCCATCGAGACATTTCCAATTCCGGTTAGTATTCTTAGAATAACTATATTTTAAACTAAAAGTACCTATGTGTAATGACTTAAATATTCAAAGTTAAATAAGTACATGACTGATATGGGGGCTACAATTACATATTTGCAATTGCAGTGTTAAGAAATTGTACCATCAAGGAATGATCATTTTTACAATCTGAAACTCTATAACTTATAATCTTGGATACATTACAACAAAATAAAAATGTGAAATCACTTTCGTTTTAAAAATCTCTCTTTAATCTTATCTATGTATATTTGTTGGGTTTAGTTACTCAGGATTGTTTATCTTTCAGTTATAAGACAAACCGAATTGAAAGTCTATACAGTATATTAAACTCTTCACAGGAATAAAGTGCTTATGAAAAACACAGTCATGGCTTAAATAAAATGAAAATTGTGTGCAAATTTATAAATATGTAAGTCTTATGAAATAAAAGTACTAGGTACTCATCCGAGGATCTGATTAAACCATGTCATGTTCTTCATTAAAACCAATGACCAAAATGATTTTTTCTAATGTAATTGTTTCTGCCTATTAATGTGTTGGACTGAATTTGAAAATAATCAAACATTTGGTTACAAACTCAATTAGAAAACAAACTGGCTTACTTTTACTAAATATGACCAGTAACTATATTTTTGCTTATAGGACAACATTTACAGTGGATCCTCGTGGTGAACTTGCAATCCAGCAAATGTTGCTGACACACCCCCTAACTAATTCCGTTTATATGCCCGATTACAATTATCCATCTCACAGGTAAATTATTGGACGCTGATTATATTTTGAAAAGTATTTCACAGATTTGGACATTATAGGAGAAGGGATACCTCTTCTGTGGCATTTAGAAGAAATGTTTATGCTCAAAATTTTTGGGTAAGAGCACAGCCAGATATTACAGGAATTTATCGTGATGTAAGCCCAAACTTCTACAGGTTAGTTTAGTTTTAAACACACTTTTTTTTTATGTAACATAAATTGTACGGTGCTAAAGTTACTTCTCCCTCTGTTAATTTTGGAACCAACTAAGATAGAAAGTTCAGGCAAAAACCAAATAAATGTACATAAAAAATACTAATTTTTGAAGTATAACTATTTTTTATGTACATTTGTTTGGTGTTTGTCTGAACTTTCTTATCTTATTTGGTTCCAAAATTAACAGGAGGGGCAGGAACTTTAGGCTAGCACTGTATTATTATATCATATAATTTTATGCAGAAAAATAATTTGAATTTTGGAATTAACTGGATGTAATTAGAACTTATTCTGGTATAGGTATATACCAGGTATTCTAAGCTTTTTATTGTTTTATATACAATCACTATTTCTTAATCTGTTTTAGAGAAAATCCTGCAGCAAGAAATCATTTGGTTCCATGGTTGAATCGTGAATTAAGCGCCCTCTTAGATGGAAATACCCAACAAGTAATGCATTTGGTTGATGTGATTTTAGGTCACTTGTATCACCATCACATTCGCAGTCGCTTCTTCAAGAATCTACTGCGCGAATATCTAGGGAACAGGACGGAACATTTTATTCACGAGTTTTACAGTTTTATGCGATCACCTTTTGACATGATTGGATATGACCGCCACATTTTTTATTCCCCCAGGTCTTCGTACATTCAAACGATTTCTGAAGAAGATGATAGCAATAGCGACGTGACTGTAATCGGAGTAAGTGAGGCGAATACTGACATATTTCGCAGGCCCACGATTGAAGTTATTGAAATAAATTCGGATAGCAGTCGAGATTCTGATGTGATTCTACAGGAACCTGCTCCCACTATTGTAATAGATTTAGTTAATTCTGATACTGACGTTGATGCAGTGACTTTAGCAATAAATTCCGCCACAGAACAAAGTGCTCGCTCAGATAATGAAAGAATAACGAGCGGAAGTAAGCGAAGTCACAGTAAAAAGAAGTTAAAAGAAAGATGCACTAAGTCTTGGAAAAAATCCTCCAGCAGACAAAAGAGTTCTTCAAAATACCAATATTCCTCCTCCAGTAGTTCATACAGTTCAGAATCTGATAGTGAATCTTTTGATGATGTAAAATATAAATACTTGAAGAGGAAGAGGAAACAAAGAATGAAGCGAAGCAGCAGGTCGAAGACATCACGAAAATATTCCTCTGAGAGTTCCGATGATAGTGAGCCATTGATAGAGACCGTGCGTAGAGCTAAAGAATCGAGTAGGCACAAAAGGCGGGACAAGAAAAGACCCAGTAAGGATTACGACAGTGATACTCCGTCAACTCCAAAAATGAGCAAATCCAGTGATTACAGTGCTAAAGTGAAATGTGCAACGCCGAATGTAAATGTGCCTTTAAGTTCACATTCCGCTAACAACGAGTCTACGATGAGAGATGTAGTGAAGTCAGAGAATTCCAGATCTTATACGTACACTAATAATTTAAATAAGGTCGACGATTACTTTGCTGGACCAAGTAGTAATAAGCTGGTTTCAAAAATTAAGAAAGAAAAATTCATGTGGTATTCCAGGCCTTATGCTTATGATTCCGATAGTTCCGTTGACTAACTATATCATCGCTTACGAGGGACACCTAGTCAACTTTATTAAACTAATTTTAACTTCAAATTTTAAGATTCGGTTTATTGCTGACGCCTAATTTTCATTTGAAAGTTTCGAGGTAATTTCAGTAGATCTAAATTTAATTATCTTCATTATTTATAATATTGTTGCCGTTGTTATCTTATCCAGCCACAAAAGTAAAATAAATTTTAAAAGAAAATATATTGTTTTTTTTTATTGCAATGCAAGAATACATATAACCAATGATATAACTATTATAACTTATTAATATTAATTGAATACGTTAAGCTAGGTAGGTTTACAAAGTGGGCGGTACCACCTTCTAGAGGGCCCTGAAACCTAGGGGGAGGTAGCTGGTAGAGATGCAATTGGGGGCTATTAAGGAAGTCTAAGGGCCGGTGGCGAAATTAATAATAAATACATTATTTTCGTCATTTTGATATAATGGGGGGCGCTAAAAAGATTTTGTCTTGCAAAATGGGCGGTGGTTCCAAAAAGTTTGGAAACCTACGAGGTAGGCGAAGCGCTTGTTAAAACAGTTAAATATTTTGAAAATGGCGCCAAAATCCATTAAACGTCAAGCCGTTTATAATTACTGTTGCCAACATTGCTGTTAAAAATCCCAAGTAGAAAACAGTTTTCTAACCTCAAATTTACAAACAAGATTTGTAAAATAATTCAAAAGTGTACAAAAATTAAAAATATGTCTGATACCGAAGAAATAGAAAAATCCATTGACTGCGTTACTGATCAAGAAAGAGAGTACGCTCAAAATGCACTAAATGACTTCAACAAGTAAGCAACTCTTCACAGTGAGATCATAATGTAGTGCCTTCTTCGAAGAAACATGTCTTTCTTAAGCAATATTTTCATTGATTTTAGGACGAACTATGCTAATTGTTTACAAAATATCAGTAAGCTGGAAAACCGAATGTTTGACTTTAAGGTCGCACACAATAAAGCAGTCGTTGAATACTACAAATCGGACTTAAAAAAGACTGAGCAGTTTCAGAAGAATTTAAATAACATTTTTAATCAGGTAGTATTTGCAGTTATAACACTTAAAACATATTCAATCCTTTTTATACGTTTTCGTTAGGAACTCGTTGTGTTAGAGTAGTCGGAAAATGTAAAGGACCTGTGGGCGGAGCTTATTTCCGTGGAGTTATCGTTATTTATGGCAGGCAGTGATAGTTACTCAAGTGTAAACACTGAAACATGACCATAATCTATAAAGTTTATTCATGCTTCGAAAGATACATTACATCACAAACGTAAAGTTCTTCTTACATACGTCAAGGTACATTAGTGAAAATATTACATCATTACATTTCTGTGAGTTTGTAATACAATAATACAGACAGATTCACCATGTAGCAAATCCCCCTCATATTCGCAGACTGGTAGGAATCAAATTTGTATTTGTGCTGCTCACGTGACAGGTCCTTCGTATTTTCCGACTACTCTAGTACTTGTCCATTGCTTGTAAAAAAGTATTTTTCGATTTATGTAGCATTTCATTCTTTAAAGCAAAGCCTTGACCGTTAATGGCCACTACAGTTTCAGATGAAGTTGAAAAAGTTAGACGACGTGGACCATTGTGTGGCCCACTTTAATCAAGCAGTGCTTTTATTTCATCAGACTCAGTACACGGGGGCTTTGAGGATTATTGACAGGGTGTATAAATTTATTGAACCAATGGGTAAGAGTCTATTAATATACTTTCATTTAACTTTTACTCTTTTCTTAAAAAATGAATGAATTTCAGATGATAACTTGAGTAAACAAGTAGGCTTATTGATGGTAGAGCTTCAGCTTTGCATAAGACAACCGGACAAAGCGCTGGGTTTCATAAATTACTTGCAAAACCAACTCATTAATGGAAACCACAACGGAAACATAAAAATCTCATTGAAACACCCCAAGCAAAGTGATAAAGAACACAAAGAAATTAAAGTAAGCAATGTTCCTATTGTTTTCAAGATTAAAATGTAACTGTTTTTTTTTAGACTGTACCACCATTGAGCCCGACGACCACTTTATTTTTAAAAAAACTAACCAAGTACAGAATTAGGTGTTATTTAATGAATCACTCTTTAAATTCGGTTAAGGAGGAAATGCAACAACTTTCAAGCCAAGATAAGCAAGTAGGTAAACTTGTTTATAACTTTAAAGGTAAACGTGGACTTATTTTTTCATTTTATCGTGAAATAACAGAATTACAATTAAGTGATCATTGCTGTGGTTTTTGAAGAGGATTTGCTGAGAATTGTATCAAAATTATTAGGTACGTGGTTATGCCACCGATAATCTGCAAACAGAAAAAGTTATAACGTGCAAATTCTCATTGAAAGTGACATACCGAGAAAACCAAAGTGTAGTTTATAGGAAAGAATCCTGCCGCAGTGAATTCTAATTTCTCGTTCACAATTTGCAGCGAGAACATTTCTATTTGGTCCTTCTCTTCCTCCTCGTCTGTTTCTATTTGGTGTAAAAGCCGTCCTGCTTTATTTGCCTGTTTAAAATTTGCACACACTTAAACGATAATAAAGGATCGTAAAATCTGTACTTACTGCTTCAATTGTGGAGTGGCATATGTAACACAGGTACAGGCAATCTAAAACGTAAGTGGAACACATTGCGATAGAACCACAAAGTGATCTCAGTTTGTCAGGAGCGAAATTCTGAAGGGATATACTGCAATCATAGAGACTAACGATAATCGTGACGAAACCAACGCCGAAAGACAAGAGCAGCATGACACCGAACGTTTCGTTTATTAATTTGGCTATTTTCGTTAATTCGTGATGCATGGGGCAGATGATTCTCAGCGTTGACAATTTCGTTCCCAATACGTTCATCAGTTTAATATTCGAAATGTATTCCTTGCTGAATCCGTTAGACTTTTGCAACTCCGTAAGGTGTTGATTTAATATATTAAATCGCTCTTTCAGGAGGTTGTTATAACTGGACATTTGCTCGACTATTCCCATGTTTATTAAAAGGGGAAAGTAGTATGTGATATTGAAGGTAATCAACCCGATCGTTAAAGCGTACTCGAATATAGATAATTGTACTGTCACGCTGAGAAGTACAAAAATTAAATGGCATATTAAACGCAGCGTAATATTCTGGTAAACTTTGTCGTAGTAAATCCATATACCTAGCTGACAGAATTTCTTATCTAACTGTGCAATTCGTGTCAAAAACGAAATAAAATTCCTTTGAAGCAACGCACTCGCCATCCAAGAAACCACCGTTTGAACTCCGGCGGTGCTCACTTGCATTATATCGGTCGTAGTCATTAGTAAAGAAGTCGTTGTCAGGATCGATCTTTTGTAGAGCGAATCTACCACGATTACAATGTACAAAATCGAAAGGAATATGTTGAAAATTATATTCGCTTTGGATGTTTTGTATCCTGCAGTGTCCAGTTTGAAAGACACAAGCCCCAAACATTTATTCATAATTAACAGTGGTTTAATTGCACTGTAGAACGATTTATTTCCCATTGCAAAATTGTGATGCCCCTCGAACTTTTTATTATTAATGCGTATCTTTGTTAGGAATTGATGGGACTATTGATGTTTGTTTCACTGTGCACTCAATGTACTTTTCTATGTAAATTAATTTTTCATTATGTGGAACTCTCTCATTTATTATTCAGGTGCATTTTCTTGATTAGAAAATTGTTTGTATGAACCACTGGTCGTTGGGACTGTAGTTATTTATGACATAAATGCTCTTACAACGAAGTCTTTTAATTAATTGCTGATTATCAAATAATAGCATTAAGTATTTCAATATTTTCTACACGAAATAATATTAATGAGTAAATGCAATTGGAAAGATACATAATACAATACAATACTGTAATTACTGTTAAACCTAAAATTACAAAAAGAGTAATTAATCGTTTTTTACTTAAATAAATACAAGCTGTGATTTTTTTTTCTTGGCACTTAGTATTTACCATATTTTTTTCATTCTTCTAACATTTTACACAATTCTCTGACTGTTTTAGAACGTTGAGTATATGTTTTTGTTGGCAAATCAAGAGTATTTATTAGGCAATTTTCAAGAATCAATGAAAATATTAACTTCAATTCCAAATGAATGTTTAAAATATAGGTGTGTATAAAATCGTTCCATCCTTAAGTGCTATAATGAATTTGTTTTTAGCGACAATGGAGAATCATCAACTGTAATGTTCTATAATAACATGGGTGTGATACACCATGCGCTTGGCAAGCCAAACTTAGCTTGCCATTACTACCAAATGGCCTTAAAACAAGACGTTTCCTTCGCCGCAAATCATAATAGTACGTTAATTCTTTAATCGTAGAATCTAATTTAACCGGCGCACAATTTCAGCAGGTGAAAAGCCACTGTACATGATGGGGTGTTCGAAGTACCACGAAATAATGTACAATTTAGGCATATCTTTACTGTATGCTGGCCATCCAGTACAAGCGTTCGAGTGTCTTGTAGTAGCAGTTAGGAGATACCATCGAAATTCAAGGCTGTGGTTACGATTAGCAGAGTGCTGCGTTTTAATACACAAAGAATCGAATGAAGTCGACTTCGACATTAAAAAGAAACAAAAGGAATTCGTTGTGCAATGTCTAGGTGCGAATGAAAAGCAAAAGATTGTTCTTACCACAAATCTATCGAAAGACTTGAAATACAGGTGCAGTTTTAACCACTCATCGCAATGAATGTGTTTTTATTTTATTATATGTTTAGTGCGGAAAGCCAGTCATATGCTGTGCCGGTCCCCACGTTGGAGTTTGCCTCCCTTTGTTTAAGGAACGCGCAGCTACTTCTTCCTTCAGACACAGCGTCATCTCCTGTTCCTCTCCTTCTTATACCTGGTGTTACACCTCCTGCGCCTCCTCCCAGTCCCAGTCCGGCACCCTCAGCTCCTTTATGTTCAGAAAGCATAGCAAGTCTCCGAAATACAATCCTCGCTGCTAGTGCTTACGTATCTTTGTGCCTTGGAGATTATATTTTGACGTTAGAGTATGCTGAGAAATTACTGAAGCAGCCTAGGGTATCAGGAATACACAGGTAAAATGTTTGAAATCGACCACACCTGTTTTAATTTGACAAAATTTCCAGTTTGTTAGGGCATTTATATGCGGCAGAGGCTCTAGTATTGTTAGACAAAATTGCAGAAGCAATGGATCATTTAAATCCGGAAAATGTACAAAGTCTTTCCTTTGAACTGCCTTCGGATGAGAGCAGCCTTGATGACTTGACTCTAAAAACTGAACCTCCTTTTAGTAAGTTTATTACAATTTTTTTTATACCTGCACTGTATTGTTTAAATTTTAAATAAACAAAACGTTTATGCAGAATATTTGAGATAATTAAATATAAATAGTTTTATGTATGAAGGATACAAGATTGTTAATATACCTGTTTTTTTTTTATAGAATGGTTTCCTAATAATATGCCGAATGCAATGGCAGTTGTGCAATACAATATTGCCGTGGCAAAAACACTTAGAGGTCAGTTAGATCAGGCATCCACGTTATTAAAACAAATTTGGCAATCCAAAGGTCCCAATTGTCAAGTTCCTGCGCATGTTATAATGCTGGTGTTATACATTGAACTGCAACTAGGTAAGTTTGTGTTGATTGAAAACAGAATTGTCCTTTGAATGTTTATTTTTTGTAATTTTTAGGACACGCAGATGTTGCACGATCTTTAATAAAACAATATTCATTGCAACATCGATTTTGTTGAATATTTTATGAACGCAGTTACAGTTTACAGTAATGTAAATAGTACTAATATTTATTACAACGTAAAAGTGTACAGAAAAATAAAACGGATTTTCATAAATTTATGTAATAGTATTTTTTTTATTGTTGGCATCATCGATCCAATAAAATATTAGGTATACAGGGTTATTCACGCAAACCATTCATTAAGAGTTTTCAGGTAAGAAGTAATAGAAATTTGAAATTTACGGAGAAGAGATACTTCGAAAGGATCTTTTCAAGTAAAATAAAATTGAGTTCCAATCATTTCTGGCTATACCGGAAATCGCCATAAACTCGCTTATTTTAAATGGAATGCTATATTTTTTATCACGTTTTTGAATTCTACATTAAAAATATGTTAAATTGCAATACATTTCCCTATCTCTAAAATGCATCATTTTTGAGATATTTTGAATTTTCTTACAAATCTGCATTCTGCAATTTGATTTTCAAAAAATTATAACAGCTATGACTGAAGCAATTTTATTTGTAATAGCTGATATTGTAGTTGAAGCTTCAAGGTTCTTAAAAATTCCATAAGCATAATCTATTAAGCTACAGGCTGTCTAAAACGTACCGTTCCACTCGAAGATATTCAAACACAGAAAAATACTTTTTTTCAAGTGGAACGACCAATAATAATAAGAAAAAATTACAAATAGAACAACAAGCCAAAAAACTTGAAAAGTTAACCGCATATAGCGGAATAAGGACTGACAAGGACGATTCGACGGAGCAAAGAAAAAGGACAAGAATAATAAAGAATACAAACAAAGAAGTAGAATGGAAATGTGCAACTTGGAACGTAAGAGGCTTAAATGGTAAAGAGCAAAAGCTATGTTATTAATTTGACAATATTAAACTAGACATTCCGACACTGTCTGAAACAAAGAAAAAAGGAAATTGTGAAATGATATTGGAAGAGGGCCATATACTGGGTGATCTATGACGTCGGGGAAAAACTTCACCGGTTGATTCCTATGAGTAATTCAAACAAAAAACTTCTAATAAACATGTGTCCGATAATGCTTTTTAACGGAAGTGTAACCCTTCAAAGTTTATTACATGTTGAATATTGTGACAAGGCGAAAGTAAATTAAAATATTAGATTCATTTAGCGGAGTTAAGATGAGCAAAAATGCATCCAAGCGTCGCCAAAGCGTAAACAAAGCGATCCCGACCGCGTGACTGATATGCAGGTGTACAAAAACCTTGGACATATTCTAACTTGTTGAAACATAATAAAAGTACATAGTTCCTTCGTCAATACTCGGAAGTGTTCGAGTTCCAATTTATATAAAAACCCCAAACCAGAGACATTCAAAGAAGATCATAAACTAGTTGCTATCAGAGCATGATGTAGGCTCTATTTTGTTAAAGTGTGCTGTTAGGGTAAGTTAAACTTTGTACAATTATGTTTGTATTTATTTATGTTTATAATATAATATTTAAGCTACGTTATGCCCCTTGTTTCGATTTATACCGTAACATTTTTTACAACTTCAAAGCGATATTAAGATACTAATTTTTGTTTTCATAGGTAACAAATGAAATACGAAATAAGCCTACTGCTATTGCTTTGATTGATTGACGTTATATGTTATAAACTTTGAAGGGTTACACTTCCGTTAAAAAGCATTATCGGACACATGTTCATTAGAAGTTTTTTGTTTGAATTACTCATAGGAATCAACCGGTGAAGTTTTTCTCCGACGTCATAGATCACCCTGTAGCAATACAGCGGTGCACCTCAAAAGAAGAGAGCTGCAACAGATGTAGGTTGCATGATCAATAAACAATGGGTAAACAGTATAAGGAAATGGGAAGGACACTCAGTGGAATTAATCTTAGATCAAAAAGGTACATCAGTAATAGCTGTTTACGGACCCAATGAAGACGAAAAAGCAGAAGTCAAGGATAAATTCTGGGAAAAATTAAACGAGATAACGGAAAAATGCAAGAGAAAAATAATAGTAGCAGGAGATATGAATGGAAGAGTCGGAAGTAAGGAGACGTATATGGGGGTAATAGGAAAATATGGAGAAGGAACGAAGAACAATAATGGATCAAGATTAATAGAATATTGCTTGATTAACAACCTAATAGTAACAAATACATTTTACCAGCACAAGCACAAGGACATCCACAGATTCACAAGGAGGGGTCCCAATAATGAATTATCCATAATTGACTATGTACTAGCAGAGAGAGAGACAGCAAAAAAGAGATAAAAGATGTTAGAGCTAGGAGAGGTCCAGAACTGTACACTAATCAATATATGGTATTAGCCAATATAAAAAGAAAACCAAACAGAGATAATGAATCCAGGATAAAAGAAGAAATAAAGGGATTTAAAATCATAACAAGTACAAACTGAGAAATGCAGAAGTAGCAAAGAGATTCAAATGTATTGTAGAAAGCAGAATGGAGAAATTGACATTGGACAACAATGGTGGAATTAAAGAAAACTGGAAGAACTTTAAGGAAATATTGTTGGAATCAGCAAAGGTAACATGGGGAGAAATGAAGGGACGCAGCGGAACAAAACAAACAGCCTGGTGGAATGCTGAAATCAAGATGGAAGTAAAAATAAAGAAAGAAAAATAGAAGGATTATTTAAGAAATAAAATATGAAGTTTATAAAGGATAAAAGAAGAAAGTAAACAATATGGTAAAACAAGCAAAAGAAAAAAAAACTGGAGAGAATTCGGAATAAAGATGGAAAGTAATAGCAAAGAGAACCAGAAACTATTTTACAAAACACTAAAAACAATTAGAGGAGGAAAAGCGATCATACAAGCACCGATTATGGACAAGAAAAGAGAAATAATAACAGACGACAACCAGACAATGAATAGATGGAAACAACATTTTGAAGAGCTGTTAAATGTAAAAGATAATCAGATAAATAGAAATGAAGAAGAACAACCAAGAACAATAGAGTATGAGAAAACACTGAAACCTGTAACAGAAGGTGAAGTAAGAGAAGCTATAAACACATCGAAGAATGGTAAAGCCCCAGGGCATGACAGACTAACGACAGAAATGATGAAAAACTTAGGAGAAAAAGAACTGTTTTGGAAGATATGCAATGAAGCATGGGAAGAGGGAAAAATACCGGAAGACTGAAGAATAGGTCAGATAGTGACAATATATAAGAAAGGAAATACTCGCGATTGTAATAATTTCAGAGGCTTAACGTTACTAAGTACAGCGGCAAAGACTTATGAACGCATACTGGAAAGAAGACTACAAAGATATGTGGAACCAACACTAAAAGAGACGCAAAGCGCATTTAGGAAAGGAAGAGAGGTACAAGACCACATATTTACCATAAAACAAATAATTGAAAAAACAATACTAAGCGTAACAAAAGCATATTTTGCATTCATAGATCTAGAGAAAGCGTTCGATCGTGTACAAAGAAAAATAGTGTGGAGCAGCCCGGAAAAGAGAAAAGTCGACATCAAGTTATTAACAGCCATACAAAACATGTATAAACAAAATGAAAATTATGTAATCAGCAAAAACAGAAAGTCTGAAAAATTCCAAATAAAAGGTGGCCTGCAACAGGGAGGAGCAATGAGCCCAATTTTGTTCAATATATTCATGGATGAAATACTGAAGGAATGTAAACCGTATCTGAAAAAACTAAGCGTGGTATTCAAAAATCTAGAATCATTAGAATTGACGGAATGTATGTTTGCAGATGACCTCGTTATTATGGTCAACAGTGAAAAAGGATTACAGAACAACATAAATACATATATTGCTGGCCTCTCCAACTGTATCTATGCGCTTCTTGTGAGTAAATGAAGGAGAGGCTCATTGAAACTTGTGTGGAAGTGAAATAGAGATATTAAAATGTTGCGTGCAAAGGTAGGAATGCGGCCGGCGCCGGCGGCCGGAGCGTCCCTCGTGTTATCAATCGGCAACGTCGATTGATGTAGCTATTTCGTTTACTCATGCGGTTTCTACTATTCTATCCTTCATTTACTCATGAAAAACGCATAGATACTGTTTGTCAGGCCAACTGTGTATATGGAACAATACATTTAAAAAATATGGCATGAAGATAAATACAACAAAAACAAGTGTAATGAAGGTAACAAAAGGACAAGAAGAGAAATTGAACATAAGAATTGAAAATAAGAAAATACAACAAGTTGAGCAAATTACTTGGAGTTACAATAGAAAGAAGACATAGACATAACTGAAAGAATTAGAAAGACAGCAAATATATACCACGCAATGAAACAAACATTTATCAAAAAGGAAGAAATAGCGAAGAAAACCAAGATGACAGTATTTAGAACAATATACAGATCAATACTAACTTACGGGAGTGAAATATGGGTACTTACAAAGAAAAATAAAAACAGATTACAGGCGATAGAAATGAAATATATAAGAGGAGTCAAAGAAATCACAAGAAGAGACAGAGTGAGAAATATTGAAATACAAAATGAATTACAAGTAGAATCCACAACATATTTCATAGAGAAGAAACAATTAGGTTGGTGGGGACATCTACAACGAATGGAAGAATGTGTACCTGCAAAGAGAATATAGGTATCCAGAATTAAAGCTAAAAGAGGACCAGGGACCTATTCCTGGAAAGTATGGAGTAATAGTTATTAGTTACAGGTTCCTTTTTGTTTTGAAATATGGAGCTCTAAAATCGTTTTCTTCAAAGGAAAAGTGCTAACTAATGTTAGTATTATTAGGAAGCACTTTTCTACTCTGAGGAAAACAATTTTAAAGCTCCATATTTCAAAACAAAAAGGAACTTGTAACTAATAATTACTACTCCATACCTTTCAGGAATAGGCCCCTAGGTAGACCGAAGTCGACGTGGGAAAAAGAGATAGCGAAATTGATAGAAAACAGAGGGAAAACAATACAGAATGCAAGAGACATAGCTAGAGATAGACAATAGTGGAACAAATTTGTACATGAAACATATGGTTAACAGAATAAAATTCCTACACCGAAAGGTAGACAGGAAAATAGATTATATACAGGATGTCCACCGAGTGCCGCGGTCTTCTCTACCGTCTATAGTATATAAGATAGAAAAAAAATTCAAACGAGCTAAGATATAACCAGGCCCACGACATTTAAAGGGAAACGTTTAAATCGCAAAATTTAATAATATGATGCCGTTTATAGATGGCACTGCACGCAAAAGTTCTGTCATAATTCTGCAACGTTCAATTTAAATTTACAAATAATTAATACTTTGTTGTAGCTAATTTGGTACAGAGTCCTTCTCCATGTCAAGATTGATAGATTTAGTTAACGTTATATATATACATATATACTCCTTATTTCTCGTATTTTTTACGTATAATGTTTCGGAAGTATCGCCTTCGTTTATGTCATTTTTTACAAGTCACAAATAAAAACAAATGACAATACATAACAACCGTTTTATTGAAAAATAGTTATTTATGCATTGAGGGCGTAAAGAGGCTTTTATGGCATAAGACGTCAGACGTCAAAACAGAAGAACCGGACAGAAAGGCTAAATAACGTCAATATTGAAAGAAAGAAAAATTATTAATTTTTGTCTCACGACTTCTTCAGTTTAGGCAAATACATTTGGCGTTTTATGAAAGCTTATTAAAACAGTGTTTCATGAGAGTCTAGATATACTGGGTGTTCCATTTGAAAATTTTGAGAAAAATTATCTTTCGCAAAACTCAACACCCGGTACACATAATAACTGATAGACCGAAGCTGTTTTGAAATTTCTGTAGAAAAGATATTGTATTGAGTACCTACAAAAATTCAAGACGAAATGTTAATAAATAACAAAGATATAAGCATTCATATTATGGCAATTTTTTACACTTAACATCAATATCTTACAAACTCTCCAAGTAAAACTGCCTAAATTTTTGGTTATTACTTATTCGTTGTGCGTACTTTCGAAATATGTAAAAATGTACTGGGTGTTCCATTTAAAAAAATATAACTTTGGTATGGCTCTCAGTTACTGAACACTCTGTATAGCCAAAAATAATTTTATGAAGTAGAGCTGACTGAGTTACATCTTAGCTCGTTTGAATTTTTTTCTATCTTATATACTATAGACGGTAAAGAAGACCACGGCACTCGGTGGACACGCTGTATATACAGGGTGAGTCATAATGGGCGAAACAAATTTTACCAGTATGTAGGAAAGACATTTTTAAGTAAAAAAGTTCCTATAAACCTATGTCCTAATCCGCACAGGTGAAGAACTACAAGAAGTTAAAGTTGAGTGTGTCATAATGGTCGGAACAAATTTTACCGGTATGTAGGAAAGACTATTTAAATAAAAAAGTTCCTATAAAACGATGTCCTAAACCGCACAGTTGAGGAACTACAAGAAGTCATTAAGTCATTATGGAAGGCAAGTCATCCGGTGGTTGAATCTTCACTACCCTGGCAGATGGATCGGACGTGCCTGGCCTGCGAGGAGTCCCGATTTAAATTCTCTATACTTTTACATCTGGGGACATATGAAACAGTTAGTATACAATACTGAAATTGACACACGTGAACAACTGCGTCAAAGGATTTTAACGCGGTCATTGAAATTCGCAACAATGGTCAAGTGGCTAGAGTGTAATGGCCGTATGCACAGACAAATCTTTAGACTTAAGCCAAAGTAAACCTTTACTTTGAACAATGTAACTATACGGCGCACAATTTGATATGAAGTTAGCTTTAAGTATCAAGTCCACCTTGAGATTTGTCTGTGCATACGGCCATAAGTGTACTCTATTCCCTTATTCGTAGAGCTCGTGCTTGTATTAGAGCTCAAGGAGCACAGTTTGAACAGTTTTTGTAATACTGTGATTTAATTGAACACTTTTTGTACAGTTTATCCAATTTTTTAACAGTTTTCACAGTTGCCGTTATTATTAAATATTTGTTTATTACATAACTTTGACTTCTTGTAGTTCCTCAACTGAGCGGATTAGAACATAGGTTTATAGGAACTTTTTTACTCAAAAGTCTTTCCTACATACTGGTAAAATTTGTACCGCCCATTATGACTCACCCTGTATGTACAGGGTGCTCGGATTTCGTAGGGAGAACATGGGTAACTTTTTTATTCGAAGAGATAGAGATGGTTAAATTAGTAAAAAGGTGCGGGTTCAAGAGCTCATTGAGAATACATTTTCAAATTTTACTTGTCATGGCCAACTTGGTTAAAAAAAAAATTTTCATAATTTCTTTTATTTGCGGTAACTTTTTTGTTACTCAGGATATTGAGATGCGGTTTGAATTAATTTGTATGGTAATTTAAATATTTTTATTGGCAAAACAAAACCAAACTCAATTACCATCTTTCTATCTTTTCAAATACAAAAGTTACCCTTGTTGTCCCTACGAAATCCGGGCACCCGGTATATCTAACTTTAACAGTTTTTGAGTTAAGAAACATTTTTGATTTAATTCATAAAAACTTAAAAGTTTAATAGGTCAAATATTTTTAATTTTGTTAAGATAGCATGGAAATGATAACAATGATTACTGTTACTACAAATTTTGTAGTAGACCAAAGAAAATAGAATTTTGGAAACCTGTTATTTAATGCAATAATAATATTTAATAAGTTTATAAAAGAATTTAAAACTCTGTGTTAAAATCGCTAATTATTTTTTATTTTGTCATAAATTCAGATTCTCATTAAAAAAATATATAATTAAAAATTGCTGTACCTCTCTGTTATATTTTATTTTTGTCTTATTGCATTATACATGAAAGCTGAATACAATAAATCTATTACCAAATTAATAAGACCTAAATAATACAAAAAATGAAGATATTATTTATGGTGAATTAGAAATATCCATATTATCAGATTTCTCTGACGACTCCTTATCATTTTGTATATCTGACTCTTGAGACTTTCGTTTCTCAGAATCGAATCCCTTCTCTTCTTCATCATAATTCCTCGGAACCTTAGAGTATGATGGTGATCTCTCTTTGGCTTCCCTTCGTTCTTTTTTTTCCTTCTTGCGTTCTCTTTCTCTGCTTCTCGACCTGCTACGTTTATGTGAATTTCGTGGTGACGGGGACCTTCTTCGGCTTCCTCTCGATCTCGATCTCCTTTTGTCTCGACTTCTCTTCCTATCACGAGACCTAGAACGAAATCGGTTGCGTGACACAGAACGTGATCGTCTCTTATCCACGCTGGACCTCTTCTCCTCCACGCTGCTGTCTCTATCTCCTCGTTTCTCCTTCGATTCTCTCTCCTTTTCTTTACGGTCGTCTTTCTCTCTAGAACGTTCCTTCTCTTTATCTTTAGATCGTCTTTCCTTCGATCTATCCCTTTCTTTATCACGAGACTGATCTCTATCTTTTTCTTTCGATCGCTCTCTCTCCCTCTCTCTTGAACGTCTATCCCTTGATCGTTCTCGTGACGTCCTACGCCTGTCTTTGTCTCTTCGTGAATATCTGGTTTTAGAACGAGATCGATGAGAGCGTGATCGCCTTGAACGAGATCTCCGAGAGCGTGACCTAGAGCGATGTCGAGATCGAGATCTGTGTCTTCGATCACGAGATTTCGAACGTCTCGATCCGGATGAAGAGCGACGTGATCGGTATCGAGAACGAGACCTTCTAGAGCGCGAGCGTGATCTCGAACGTCTGCGACGCCCTCTTGATCTGGAACGTGATCGCCTTGATGACCGTTTATCTTTAGATAACATGCCGATTACGGGATCCATCGCAGCAGATATTAAACTCTGAGCTTCTTTCGCTTGAGACATTGCCTCCTCGATTTCTCTCTGAGCAATTTCGTTACTTTTCGCTTGTGGTTTCGAAATCGCTTGCGTCGCATGTACAATTTTTACCGGTTTTCCTTTGAATTCTTTCCCATTCAGTTTCAATGCTTCTAAAATACTTGGTTGCTCCGTAAATTCTATAAGGATGTGATTACTGTTGTCTGAACTGCGTGTGCATGTTCGTAAGTATTTAACTTCCCCTGCTTGCGTAATAAAACTAATCACATCGTCCGTGGAGATGCCTGAGTCTATGTTTACCATTAAAACAGTTCTGCGAACTTCTTCAATTTTTATGCTGTCATAGTTTGCTGGCAGAGGCGGATATGAAGGTAAACCATTGCTTTGCAACTGAGGATCCGTCGTGATTATAACTTGCTCAGCACCGACCACGCTTAAAGAATTAACTACGTTTGGGGGCAACTTGGGTTCAGCGGGGCACAAACCTGGGACAATCGTGCCGTTTTTCGTCATTTCCAAAGCGTAATACTCGTCGGGTATCTCACCGTTTTGAATCGGTATTACAATCAGAGCTCTATCGATGAACACTGTGTTCGTCATGTGCTGAGCAATTCCCACGGTACAAGGGTCTACGAACTTGATGTAACATATTCGAGATTGAACCGGACAAGAAACGTCTCTTATTGTGGGATACAAACGAATATCTTCGATTTTCCCCAGATAACCAAATAGGGTCTGCATCTGGTCCTTCGTTGCTTGCGGGGCGATGTTGGTCACTTGAACTACACGGGTGCCTCCAACAGCCATTGTTTTCTTCACAAGGGCACTATTCTAACTCATTAAATTATTTTTAAAGCTTATTTGATTGAAATTTAAAATAATGTACAAATAGAAGCACAGAAAACGCACTAAAACGTACCTACGGTGACTGAAACATACGAATGCCAATATAATAGAAATAAATTTAGAAATTGATAGCGTTTTCAACTGGCTGCACCGTGTGCACTCAGGATATCTCTCTATCTCGTTTTATTACATAAAGCTGAACCGAGATGAAAATACACTCAGTGCACACTAGTACAGCCAGTGGAAAACGCTATGAGTAATTGAGACTAGTGATGCCGATTCTTGCATCGATTAGCTGAGAATCGATTATTCCCAGAATTTTGTATCGATTATTAATCGTATTTTTAAAACTTAGATTTAAATCGCAATCGATTCTTAAATGCCGATAATCGGAAGATTCGATTCTTTTTTTTAAGACACTCACAAACTTGTAAAAGTGTTCTTTTTAACTTCTTGAATTTGAGTTGTCTATAAAAAAGTGTATTTGATTTGGACGTAAAGGTGAAGCCTCGCATCGTGTAACCGCGCGACTTGGGTGAACCCATCCTTGTCTGATACACACCAAGCCTGTTAAGTAATGGGACACTATATGGGACACTATTCTAATATTTGATCCACCATTAACGCACGAAACCGATAAAGATGAGTATACTTACAAGTACAACAGTTTCATATACACACTAAATATCTCTTAAACTTCATATCGAATAGGTACGTAAGCTATCTAAAAAATTAACATCGATTTTCAGGAATCGATTTATTTGAGAGGCGATTAATCGAAAGTTGAGAATCGGAGACTGAAAAAAATCGATTTTTTAGAATCGATCTTCTCTGTCCAATTACGGCAACACTAATTGAGACACAGTGTTACCACAGCAATTCATTCGTTTATCGCTACATCAAACGTCAAAATATCGCTACTATTGCCACTAGATGATAGTGGAGACGGAACTATCGATAGCGCTATCGATAATATCGATATTGCCTTTAAAAAATGACAATCGAGTTATTCGATAGTTTATCGTGAACTATCGGTTAATGAAATATTACTTTTTCAAAAGGAAAATCATTACTATTTTTATTTTAATAAATACATATTTACAAATTTAGTTTTGTTATCACCAAAATCTTTCATTTCCATCGTATGGTTGATAAGTCGATGTAGAAGGAAGCTTTATTATTGGTAGATTAGAATGTGCGCTTTGTTATTACAAAAAAATAGGTTTGTTCGTAGTGCAGTCAGTAGCTGCGTTTTATTGTGCACTACTGGTGGCAAAAGTATACGTCAGTAGATGCGTTACAATAAAACGGTAATAGTTACGCTTTAACCTTCAGCTGTCAAAGTGGTACTATTTCGTCTTGATTTAACGGAATAATGGAAAACGGTGAAATACCGTTTCCGATAATAGCTCGATTTTTACAACAGCAAAGAGTCATTGAAGACGAATTGATAGATTCAAATTGAAATGACATATCCCCACCCTCTCTACCGTGTTCTACCGTCTTGAACGACGGTAGAGAAAGTTGCCACCAGTGGACACCAGCAGCACAATAAAACGACGTTTTACTTCTACCGGCTGACGCGAACGTTGCAATAAAACGCACCTAGTAACTCGTTTGGAACCGTCAGATCCAGTTCCCCATCAAAGTTATGATCAATTCGACAGTTGCGCTAGATGTAAAACGTTAATTGGTGCATATTTCCAACGGTTTCAAACTAATCAGAACTGCTCTACGAGCAGACCTATTATTATGGTACCACTGGTGGCTATGCCACAAGTTGCGTTCGAAAATTATACATCGGATGCATCTGGAGCGTATGATCTCATCTTTCTCAATCACGATTTTTAACCTATTTTGTATCTCGCTCATCCGTTTACAAAAATCTTGTGTTTATAGTATTTCCATGACAACAGGCGATCTTTCACATCCCACATTTAAGTAGAGTGTGAAAAGATCACCTGAATAATATAAACACAAGATTTTTTTAAACGAATGAGCGAGATACAAAATAGATTAAAAATCGTGAGTGAGAAAGATGAGATCATACGCTCCAGATACATCCGACGTATAATATTCGAACGCAGCAACAGTATAAGAATCACACAGTAGCATCACTCGAGTATAACTGTCACATTTGTTCTTTTGTTTGATACCTACCCAGCTGTAAATTACATTGCATTTCCATAAGGGTATCAAAAAGAACGGCCGCTCTAAAAAAGCGGCCATTCTTTTTGATACCCTTATGGAAATGCAATGTAATTTACAGCTGTGGCGCATAGCCACAGCACAGAATATCTAACAATCAGAATGCAAACTCTCGGCGGCACCTTTGATCTTTTCGGTACACATTTCGGTGACCTTCAGCCATTTTAGGCATTTACGAAAATTAACCCGGTGGATACACCGTACTCTATTTTTCTCACTCTTACATGCATTAAGCCTCCTATGGCCGTATGCACAGACAAATCTCAAGGTGGACTTGATACTTAAAGCTAACTTCATATCAAACTGTTCGCCGTATAGTTACATTGTTCAAAGTAAGGTTTACTTTGGCTTAAGTCTAAAGATTTGTCTGTGCATGCGGCCATTAATGTTCTCTCTCACACTTCTAACCCGGTTATCAACCGGGTGAATTTTCGTAAACGCCTTTTGACAGGCTAGACAATAGAGATGTGCGAGTTGACTCACCGAGTCGACTCGATGAAAAGAGCCGATGAAGCAGCTCGCTGTAGTTCAGCACAGCAGCTCTTGCTGCACCGGGCTGAGAACCGAGAGCTTCCCAATGAAACGGCAAAGAGTCAACTCTATCGAAAGAGTTACTTTGCCCATCTCTACTAGACATTGGCGGCGCCAATTTTGAACATCTATGAAGTGAGAAAGCTTTCTTCTTTCCAGTCATTTTTATGCAGAAATTTATTTACAAATGCTTCCCGCGAACATAACCTAACAACCGTGCACTACGCAATTAATCAAATTCTAGCCTGCCAAAATGGCGATTTTACGATTTGCGTGACCTACCCCTCCGACGACTAACCTAGGTAGACTGGGCAAGCTAGCTTTAAAATGTAGCTAACAAGTTCACAGGAGTGTTAACTAAGACTAACTTAGTGATTGGTTACTTTCAAATTGCAGTCGATAATTTTCGGCGGATGTCGTGTAACGCAATAGAACTCATAGGCGTACATACTAGTTTTATTGCGTGTATTTGTATTTAATGAATTAATTCAATATAATTAACTGATTAACTAAATTAATAATTCTATTTCGTAATGAATAATCTATTATTATTTCAATTAACAAGTATATTTTTTGTAATATTCGATTTTTATCTCCATTTAATGAACGCCGCCTATGTGCACTAGGGACGAGTAAACAGTACCCCACCTTTCCCACCCACCGCAAGATCTGTTGATGTTGCTTTCAAACAAACCGTCCTATTTTGCAATGGCATTACTAGTCTACTGTGGCCACAGTGTAAGAATCACACAGTAGCGTCACTCGAGTATAACTGTCACATTTGCTCTTTTGTTTGATACCTACCCAGCTGTACATTACCTTGCATTTCCATAAGGGTATCAAATAGAATGGCCGCTTTTTTTGACACTGACGTTTAAGTGACGCTACTGAGTAATTACTTATACTGTGGCTACGCTGCATCAATGATGTGATAAGACCTAGTTACACCGTGTCTTATGTTTCCTGCATTCTCGATTGATATCAACATGTGAGTGAAATTTATTTCATTTTGGTTTAATAATGTAATTCCTATACTTTCTTATATAAATAAAAAGTCGATAGTATCGATAACATCGATATTTCAAATTCAGACTATCGAAATTACTTGATAGTGAAAACTATCGATAGTAGTCACCACTACTAGATGATACCTATAATAGTTGGTATCTAATTGCTATCCTCTATTCTCTATTGGTTGGTAGATCTGAATTGTGAATAGGAATTAGGAGGTTTTGTAGGAGGTTGCTTCAATCAAGAATATAGCAGTGGCGGCTGGTACATGTGAAATTGTGAAGCAGCGGACATACGCGCTGAGCGCTAGCTTTATCTAACACACACAAACAGGGAACAAACGATATGTAGCCCACATCGGCTGCTTCACCAATTTCGTATGCACCAGCCACCGCGCCGCTGGAACATTACGTGACATCACGTAACACAATCCATTCACCAGATTTTTACATTAAATAGTCGACAAGGTCACAGAATGGATTCCATTTTTACTAAATATATTCATTTTTAAGAGTCAAATTAAAACTCACTCTACTTACTTCGCCTATTATAAAGCGAAATTATGTACGTTTCACACTTTTGATGATCATTAATTGAAAATTGAACCTGAAGCTATTTATAGCGTTTTCGATTCAGCTGCACTGTTGCACTCAGTGTATTTGTATCTTCTTTTAACCTCGTGCAATAACATGAGATGAACATACACTGAGTGCACACTAGTGCGGTCAATCGAAAACGCTTTAGATTTATGAAATTTTTCATTCGTTTCAATAGTTTGCACAATAGCGGCAACTCATTGCGCCTTTTAAGCGGCCCCTAGACTGTCAATAATAATGCGCAATAAAATATTGTACAATAAAATTGAGATTTGCCCTAGACAGCCGACTACGATTGCACAATATACAGCCAGTCAGTTAGTTGTTAACTTTTTAGCGGCAAACATGCTAATTGATGTTGAAACAGCTTGTGTTGCCATCGCATTGTCTGCGAGCTTTCGTAATAAACGGAAAAAGAAAAAGCGTAGATGGTTGAAAGACTGTTCATCTTTTTTCCCTGTTGCGGTAATCTTTTGATTTATATCCTACAAGGCTGGCAAATTTCTATACACCTCGATGCACTCTAAAATGAACCGTCTTTCCTCTTTCGTTGCCATGACTTCCGTACTCGAGGAAGTACTGAATAATATTGCACAATATTAACCACACACTGCATCCTTTTTTCAGATTGCGCAATATATATCAAACCTTCCTTGATCTGCTCAATATATTGCACAATGTTTCAATATCATTCACAGACTATCAATAATATTGCGCAATATGAAATATTGTGCAATATTATTGACAGTCTAGGGGCCGCTTTAAAATAATTTAACTATTTATTTTCCATTTATCTAAAATTAAATTTATTTACTTCTTGACTCTAAAAGTCGCTACAAATTATTCGTCAAATTATTCATATTGCCGCTACGTCTGAAACGACGCAAAAAGTCGCTATTTTCGCGACAAGTCGCTACGAATGGCAACACTGTTGAGACATTTCAGAGCAGCAGTGTTGACAATGTAGTGATTTTATCACTATATTTAGTGACTTTACGTTCAAATTTTAGACGTGTCTTGAAGCGATTTTAAGCGCATAACCGGTAATTACCGGTCAAAATATTTTTAACTAAATGCTTTCCAAATGCACAGATGCTACTCGGAACTAATAGAGAGCTACTCCAAGTACCTCCGAGTAATTCATCGGTGTAATTGGAAGACGCATCAGGTAGCCTAAACGCGTTTATTTATAACCGATAATTACCGGTTATGCGCTTAAAATCGCTTTTGGTGAGTTGAGAATTCAGTTGTTTAGACCAGTATTGTTAAATTACCGATAATTTATTTTTAAGGTTACATTACCGGTAATCAACGAGAAGAGAATAACAGGCGGGAAGATACGGCAGTGGGAGAATGCAATTACATTTGACGGAAGTTACCACTTTGCAGTAGGTCAGTTTCTACAATATGGCTGCTTGTTGACATTCGTAGTGGAAAAATAACTGCCGGATTTTGTGTTTGATCTAAGTGTAGTACGAATCTATGCATTTATTTAGCAACTGTGATTAGTAGTATATGTAACACTGTAGAGTGACATGTTATTAATACATACATATTAGACTTCAGTTAAAAAGTTAATGACTTTTAGGTTAGTTTTGGAATTTTTCGATGTTCACTGGCGCAGCAAGCGTAATGTAAGTAAGTTCCTTTTAAGTACTTTTACTAACTTTATGGTGGATTTCACAAACGTTACTTAAAATTAATCATCCGTTAAAAGTAAACGTTGCCATGGTAACATGTGTTGAAGGTATAGGAATGATTATTCTTAAACGATGATTAAAGTTAAGTGACGTTTGTGAAATCCAGCGTCAGTGTATAGAATACAAGCTGTATTTCTTTTACCACGAAATTATCTCAGTTGTGAGACCAACTGAGACGAAATAACTAGTGTTGTGAGTTTACCGGTAATAATGAAAATTTACCGTGCTATTCTTATCGATTCACAACTATAGTGTTGTAAATCGGTAAGAATAGAATGGTAAACTTCCAATGTTACCGGTAAACTCACAACACTAGAAATAACTGAGTTTTAATTAAGATAATCGGAATTTAAAAAAACGGAATTTCTGTTTCAACTAAGAAAGTAGTAAAAATTATAACCTTCAGTAACGTGCCTTTTTTTTTAATTCCTCCTCATAGTTGGCCGTGAATAATTGTTAGTTGTGAACCAGCTTTGCCGGAAACTTAGCAAATTGACGTCTATCATAACCTCACTTTTCTTATGTGCTTTGCAAGTTAGCGTCGGAGAAGCTCTCAGTTATCCCTGCGTTACTCCAGAGTACCTCAGAGCTACTTCGTCGCTAACCTGGAAAGCGCCTATTCATTGCTTTCATTAGTTTAAAAGTGGGGTTATGCTATTTCATAAGTCAGGTCGAAAGAGGCTGGTTCACAACTAATAATTCACGGCCAACTACGAGGAGAAACTTTAAAAAAGGCATGTTATAATTCGACATTGTTAAAATAACCTAATTTTTACCACACTCAAACGCAATCTAACCTCAACAAACAATCTCACATAAAACTCACTTCAAAGTATTTTCAAGAATTGACTCAGTTTAATTGGGAACTTTCATGACAAGTGTTGGCGCCTGGTGGAGAAGTGAGTACTAGAGTAGACGTGATCGACTGTGATCACTTAAGTCGTGTTAGAATCGTTAGAATCGTTAGATATAAAGAAGTAAGTAATTAAACGTCGCTTGTTGATCACGTCTGCACCGCCATTGTTCGGAAACTTTAGCGCCTCTACCGGCAATGTTATTTGCCAATTGAGAATTGAGCAAATTGTCTCACTTGTTATAGGTAAAAGAAACAGTAATTTATATAATTGTAAGCTATTGAGATAAACTGAGATTCGCGAAATCAGACAAAGTAGGCGACCTCTGCTGGTACCATCGAAAGGGTGAACAACATTTCACGGATTGGTTTAACATTGAAAACATCAGAAAACATGCACCAATCAAACTTCGGAACTGCAATATTGTTCATCCTTTTATCGGCCTTTTGCGATTAACAGAGACCTCTCGCGTTGACAATTAAGTCGCGAATACTCATAGTTAAAGCTAAGTTCACATGCATTGCGGATACGTAAAATTTTTATTGCGGATCGTTTCTAATTGGTTCATTTTGATTGAAATGTACATAATGAACCAATTAGAAACGACCCGCAATAAAAATTTTGCGTATCCGCAATGCATGTGAACTGTGAACTTAGCTTAAAAGTGGTAAAAGAAATACAGTTAATACACAGTATAGGTGCCATGTGCAGGTGTCCCATTTTCGATGGTATTTTCGTTAATAATGGAAATAGAAAAAAACCGAGCACGCAATATTGGGTCAACTTTTTATGCTAATCTGAATGGCCAACTTAAAACTTTGCTGTTCCTTGCCATTTTCGCGGTACAGTTGAAAAACGAAAAATTCATCAAATTTTCAAATGCGCATATTTTTTTTATTTTTAAAGATATCGAAAAATAATAAAGGCATTTTTTATTCCGATTTAACGTAGATCATGATTCTTTAATCAAATCGCACCAAAAGTTCATAATAACCGAGATATAACCACAACTAATATTTTTTTTAAACGGAAGCCATAGTTGGCTTTGACATCATTAAAAAGGGTATTTTTTTCTGCTTGAATCATGATCTATGTTAAAAGTCGAATAAAAAGTGCCTTTATCATTTTTCGATATCTTTAAAAATAAAAAAATATGTGTTTGAAAATTTGAAGAAATTTTCGTTTTTCAACTGTACCGCGAAAATGTCAGGGAACAGCAAATTTTTAAGTTGGCCATTCAAATTAGCATAAAAAGTTGACCCAATATTGCGTGCTCGGTTTTTTTCTATTTCCATTATTAACGAAGATACCTATGGAATACCATCGAAAATGGGACACCCTGTACATTTCTGCGTTCAACGCCGCCTGGCGTGGTGATTTGTGTATTAGTGATATGAAAATATTTCTTGAGACCAGTGGCGTACCCAGAAATTTGTCTTAGAGGGGGCTTAAAAATAATAATTGTGAGAACATATAAGGATATATTAAATAATAAAGATACATAATATGAATTTATACCGAACTAACATTACAAAACAAAATTAAGTTAATGTGCTCAATTTTTTTGCAAATTTGAAATTATGTTAATAAATTCTAGTACCACATAGGTGGCTCTGGGGGGAGCTTCAGCCCCCTTAGCCCCCCCCCCGTGAGTGCGCCACTGCTTGAGACTCATTGCATGGGAATAATATCACTCTTATGACAATTTACGATTGTAGTACATAATACTTGAGTTTCCTGGTATTGAAATACATTACAACATTCAAGGTCAAACGTACACTAATAATTTTAAACAACTCGTACAATATTTTCATACCACTAATGCAGAATATAGGCATTCGTGGCGCTGGTTTCGCATGTGCATGGTCCCTATAGAAATTTACTTCATATACAGTAGTGACAAAGACGTGGAGGTAATTTCGGGCGCTGTACTATCCACAAAATGGCAACATTCCGTCAGCCCGATGCTTGCTGGTTGCACGACGGCTTTAGCTGTTGGATATTTCATTTATTCAACGTTTATGTTTTTTTTTTCTAAACGTACAGTTGCAAACAGAAAATTTCGGATGTCACTGTCATTCCACTGACGTAAAAGTTAAGAAATTCCTATGTGTATACGTCAGATGAGTGACAATGACACCCGAAATTTTTTGTCCGCAACCGTACAAATAAAGATGTTTGATAGGATGGTAATTGTCGTGTGTTTAGCCTCGACAATCTCAAATCTCTAATTGTTTTAAATATCCCCCCGATTATACTATCCGCATTAATGGCGAAACGATGGCGAAGGTCAACCAAAACGATACGCCAACATCAAAGATACCGACAGCCAATGTCATTTCCACAGCATAAGCAGCATGGAAACTGTTTGTCGGCACCTTTGATCTGGCGGGGCAAAATTTTTTGACCTTGACGCCATTTTGCGGATGTATAAACCAGTGCCGCAATAAAAATATTTTTGATAATCGAATTATTTAGGTTATTTTGATAATCGTATGACAGATTATTTTTAATTTGAATTATACGATCACTACTTGAAAGCCTAGAGTTTTAAGTTTACTCAGTGCACCCCAGCATGCATAATCGAAAGCACCTATTATGCTGCTAATTACACGAGACACCACTGATTGTATTCGTGCAATAATTGAAGGGCGCATTCGACATAATGCTCGATGCACGCAATGAGCAAAAGTGTGAGGGAGAGCGACTGCGTTTCAGTGCATGTAAGAGTGAGAAAATGAAACGCTCCGTGCGTCTAGTCGAATGCGCTCTAACAAATCACATGACAGATTTTCCATCCGGAAAATCAAGGTTACTAAAGAGACAAGGTTGCCTGGTAACTTTCAACGTCATCACAACGTCACTCAGTAGGCCCATTTAATGCATTTACACAAATAGGTGGCCTACTGGATGATGCATCACTCCACGAGTTACCAGGTCAAGGTTGCCTGGTAACTTTCAACGTCACTGCAACGTCACTCAGTAGGCCCATTTAATGCATATACACAAATAGATGGCCTACTGAATGACGCGTCACTCCACGACTTACCAGGCAACCTTCTCTCTTTAGTAACCTTGTTACCAGGTAACCTTCTCTCTTTAGTAACCTTGCCGGAAAATGGCGGCTCAGTTTGCGCGGGAAATTTTCCCGCCAAGGAGAGTGAACCTGCTGTATGTATTTATACTGTGATGGTAGTATGAACATCAAAGGCGCCAACTGATTGATAAATACCAGTGCAGTCAATCGAAAACGCTATTAGTTTCGCCACAGTATAATAGCGTTTTCGATTGAGCTGCACTGATAGCACTCAGTGCGCATTGCTTCCAGATTTTGTATTCGATTGGCAATTTCAGTTCAAACTTTCTTCGTGTTTTATGTTCGATTGAAATGTCAGTGCGGACCAATTTTGCACTCAGTGCAAGAATTTTGGAACTGACTTCGAAGGTAGTGCAAGCGTTTCAGTGCAACTTTTCTGTCATTTCAGGAGAAGCATATTACGGATGATTTATTGACAGATAACAAAAATAATGTATTGTATCAAGAAATTGTTAATAATTAAGTTATTTGCTAAACACAGTTTGTCTAGTGCATAAAATCTTCGTCCGGGGTGAATTTATTAAGAAGCGAATATGAATAATTAGTGTATTTAGGATTTTTAATTTATTATAACAAGTAAATATTGCATTTTCTGGCAACAAATGATAATTTTGAGGTTAGGTTCAGTATATTTCCCGCTCAATCATTATGCTCCCAGATCACGTTTGTATTCGATTGAAACACGCACTAGTTTCGTTTTCTGGCAAAACTTATTGAGTGCATGACGTAATATCAGTGTGACCCGAACTTTTCTGGTGCAAGTGAAACGAAAACGCTATAAGTAATTACCCAGTAGCGTCAGTGTCAAAAAAGGCGGCCATTCTATTTGATACCCTTATGGAAATGCAATGTAATTTACAGCTGGGTAGGTATCAAACAAAAGAATAAATGTGACAGTTATACTCGAGTGACGCTACTGTGTAGTTCTTATACTGTGGTTTCGCGTTCGGTGGCGGTCCGCCTTTATACCTAAATGTGGTTCTTTGTTTGCTTCGTAATGGATTTTCGGATCGTTTTTGAAAATTGCATTTTGCAATTGACAATAAAACGATAATTTATAATTTGATTAACAAAAACCTTAAATGCAATACCAATCGCTTTTGTAAGGCAACGTAAGAACAAGAAAATCACAATTAGTTGCTCATTACCACTCATTACGAAAGTGAACGAAGTTATTTATTCTTGAAACTAGGGCAAACTTAAATCTTGTGCATTGTGGCGACAGTGAATTTTTTGACATGCTTTTGTTTTTACCGGCTCGGTTCATTGTCGCCAATATAATCATTTCATCTAAGCTTTGAATGATGTATTTATTAATAGCCATTGATATAAACAATTTACAATTCCATGGGAAATTGAAGGTACAAATCAATATTATTCTTTAAGCAATTCGATTTGTTTAGAAAAATTTTCACCATAAATAAAATTAAAATCACCAGGTTTTCATTTAAATAAAAAAAAAAACGCCCGCGCATAATTTATGTGTTATAAAAGGCGTTGTGATTAATTTTATTTATAATAATGCCAGTCATTTTCACCCCTTTCTAAATAACTTCTAGAAACTGTGACGGTAGTGTCATCTGTTGACAAGCACACAGGCACCGTGGATGACAATACTGCCATTTGTATCAGTACACGTGAAATCTGGCAGTTTTAGATCGAATTAGTGCTCCAATTCACGAAATATGGAGTCTTGGGGTGAGTTAAAATAGCCCTTGTTTTGTATGGATGTAATGGATGTCCTATTCAACAGATGATGAGAACTTTGAACCCAAAGTTGTAACACCTGCCCCAATATTGTCGTCTAACAAATGGGAAGGTGAAGATGAAGACGACGAAGTCAAGGTGCCCAATATCATTAAGCTCAAATTAGTATTAATACATTGAAAGAATTGTATTGTTTTTAGGAAAGTTGGGAAGATGAAGAAGAGGAAGAGCAACAAAAACCGCAGGAAGAATCAGAAGCTCCTTCAAAAACGAAAAAGAAAAACTTGCAGGAGAAAGTAGCTGAGAAAGAAGTGGGGTTCGTTAAACAGAAATAATTCTTTCTGTAACTCGCTTTTTGCAGAGATTGAAACGTGAAGAGCAAGAGAGGCGATTGAAAGAACAACAGGAAGAAGAAATTTCACTCGAAGAACAACTCCGAAGGCAGAAGGAATCTGACATAACTTTCGCCTTGGAAACGACATTCGTGGGCAGTAACAGTAGTAGCACGAATGTAGGAATAGATTCGATGAATCCGAATACGAAGGAAGAATTTCAGGAGTTTTCGGACGCTATATCATCCAAATTACAACCTTTAACGAAAAACATAGAATTTCCGAATTTTGCGGAAGATCTTATTAGGAACATATGTGTTTCATGTAAATAAATTAATTTAATTTAATAGATTAGGTTTTCAGCACTAACATTCAGTTTCTTAGAAATATTTTAATCTTGCTATTTCAGTATCTTCGATGGATTTAAAGAAAATAAAAACGACGGTAGAGAATTTATATCTGGAGAAACAAAAAATGGAGAGAGGTGATAAAGCTAAAAAGAGTAAAGGAAAGGGGAAAGCAAAGTTAAAAATTGATAATGAAAACGTAAGTGTAACGTTCACTTTTAGATTATTATTATTATTTTCATTTCAGCAATATTCTGCTTATGTGGATGACTATGATGACTTCAACGACTTCATGTAGCAGACCAAAAATTTTAGACCCGTTTTTATTATCAATTATTATATTTGTGTACATGAAATGCGGTGACATGAACTTTTAATAACAACAACAACTACAACAAAAAAAAACAGATAACAGTTTCACATTTTATTGTAAAAAGCTGTATAAGTTTTGTTAATATTTATAAATCAACTTTGAAAGAGAAGGATCGGTATTAAGAAGTTGTCCTTTGCATGTTCTCAACTGCTGTATTCAATTCTCATCATCTCTTTCAAATTAAGGAAGATTGTAAGTTATGCAAATATATTATATTAAGGGATAGTTGTTTTATTATTTTATTGGAGATTAATATCACTTATTCGTTTTTACTTTTTTTTTTTTAATAAGACATTGCTGCGTTTGAATGTATTGTTTGTTTAAAATTGCTTTGCATTACTAAGTTTTAGCTTGCCTTACTGCCAATCTATTTATTTTAACAAGTAAACAGGTATAAAAAGAAATGTTTGTTTTTTTACCTTGTCTAGTTTCATTTTAATTTGTGTTTATTTTTTTAATATTTAGTATTTCAAAAATCTTGTGTTATTTATTACATAATTGCACCACTTTATTGTCCGTTGAAAATTATCATAAAATTCGTTCATAAATAGGAGTAAAATTATACATATTACAAGAAAGTTCAGTTAACTTCTTAATTTTCTGTGTGAATTCAGAGTATTTTATGCATTGGAAGATACAGTTACATCATATCTTATTTTAAATTTATGAGCTCAGTCCAGCAGAGTTGTGTGAATATTAAAGAAAAACGAGAGCACAATGCACATTTCATTATATGACAGCATACCTCCTAATGTCCCTATAATAACTATAAAAATACAGAAAAGTAATTTTAAAATGAATTCAAGCGTTTAAAAACAGTTTTTTGAAAATGATCGAGACTTAAGTAGGTAAGATTCCTATCTAACTAGAAACAGTAATATATCGATACTAACAAGTAAATACAATCCAGTTGTTCATTTACAGTCAACAGAAAAAATACGGATGGTGGTTTTATAATTCAGGTCCTCGGAGGTAAACTGTATCAAGTCCACAAAAATGAATTTTACAGGAGAGACAATTAAAGATGTCTTGAAAATGTATGAAACGATACTATTTTTGAATGGGCAATATAAAAAAATGGTAATATTTTAACTGTCTTTTGCTATGACGTGGGACACCTTACCTCTGGGTAGAATATCATTTTAAGTTACATGGTACTAAAAAGTGAAAATAAAAAAATTGACTTGATACTGTTTACCTTTGGGGTGCTGAAATACATTTTTGTATGTTGTATAGTGATTAATGCTATATTAATTGTTTTAAAGATAGAGCAAGTTTGAGTTAAGAATAATTGAATTTACGTACGCAAGAAAAAGTAACACTTTCCTGAAAAGTTATCAAAACGTTACAACATTTGCAATTAATGTAAATTGAAAATTGTAATACATTCAATTAAAATAGCAAACCAAAATGAAATGAACATATCAAGTACCTCTTGTCACGTTTAGACGATTATCTTAATTATTATGTTTTATTATGCTCTTTGTCCCGGCTTTCGCCAGGACCTCAAAAAATTTGGTAAGACTCATTTAATTGTTCCTCTCCACGGAAATCTTTAGTAAAAGGCGAAAGATTTATTCGCTTTGAAGAGAAACCAGAGTAACTCGATAACCTAAACGTGTGGCTTTTATTGTAGGTTGTGTAGTTTGTGTTAAAAAGAAGTAAACAGCGCCATCTCACGATCGAATACCGCGCTCTCTTAGATATTTTAATGAACACAATATTTTGATAACTACACTCTCTATTAATAATGATTTTGTAACTGCCTAAATAACGTGGCAAAAATATTTTTAAATGCTTGACAAAACTTTCGGAAGCAGAAACTAATACCTACATTCTAAAAATAAATTATTATGTAGTTTAAGCTTTCGCAATAGAGCAATAGAGGGCGACCGGTGTTTACGGGAATCTATTGCATACGAAAATTAATCGTAAAGTAGATGTAATTATTTTTTATATTATTGTAAGCGCTAAAATTTTTTTTTGGTGTTCATAACTGCTTAAATTTGAACGATCTTACTGCTTTTAAGAATTAATGTACGGTTCAGAGAAATATTAATTTTCTAAATTACGATAAAAATAAATAGAAAATATGTAGAAATCTTTTTTCTTTGTAAGGCAAAAGCACTTTTTAAAAATTAATCATACAGTGAAGGTGTAAAGTTTGGAATAATCAGTATAAAGCGTAAATTATTGATTTTTAAGAAAATTCTAAAAACAGGTCAATTTTTGATTTAAATTGTGTGTTCTTTGGCATTGCACCTGAATATACCGACTGTTTCAAATTGAGTGTGCACTGAAGGGATCTTCTAAACCGTAAGAGATACAAATTTGGTTAAATGGAAGAAAAGTTGCACAAATCAATGCCTAATTCGTTTTCATTCACAGAATAAATTTTTTCTTATTTTTTCTTGAGATATTGAACAAAATGTAAAAATGTCGATTTTCTTTTTTCCTCTGTATCTCTCGTATTATAAATAATTTTGAAATTCTGATTTAACTTTCTACAGGCACTTTCTTATTCTGCTTCGAAGAGAGGTGGCAGTATTGAAGTCAAACATTTCGTCTCTCCACGACCATCTTCAGTTTCGATTTTTTAAATACAACGTATATCTTTTAATTATTCTATTCGATAGCATTTTTTCTGCTGATTGCAGTGATGTATAACAATTAATACTTTTTTCAAGTAAAGTTAAAATATGATAAAAAAAAGCTTGATACAGTTTCGTCATGATTTATTTAATAAGTAAATTTATTCCTTAGTACTTTTTTTACTTACTAAATATTAATAACTAACATTCAAATGTCAGAAGAGGAAAAATTAATAAAATCAATCAATCAATCAACAAAAAATCAAAGGGCTAATATTTGGTGATCTTAGAGGCCACGCGACAGGTCCATTTGTACCTATCAGGAAAAGTTTGATTCAAATAATTTGTTGTTATTTCAGCATTATGTGCTGGTACTCCATCATTTTGAAATTACAATTCCACACTGAGAAAAATAAACTGTTCAGTCAACCAAAAACACGTTCAGGTAACAGTATTTTTCGTTTACCTATTAGCAATCACGCGTGGTCATTGAACCAACAGTCAAAAAATGTTAAATATTTTAGATTGAATCAACTCAATATTTTGTTTGAGGCAAGCATACAATGAAGATATCTTTCTAGTTGCTTTAATGCCCAAGAAGATTGATACAAGAACTTTAGATTGTTAAAATTGCTAAATATTTTATTTGTCTGAACGCTGTTAGGGAATTAAAATTATATTTTTGATATGTTTAAAGTAATTTTTCAGTACGGCTAATAAAAGCGTAGAGTCAATTCAATCTCTACTATCGTTTAGGGAAACATCAATTAAATGTTCACCTCTTTGCGATACTGCCAAAGTAAGATAACCCTTCAACCTTTGTTGAGGTGACAAGAGGAGCTGAATAAACCTCAACGAACTTTATAATGTCGGACGCATTCGAAATATGAATGACTTATCCGTTTAAGAAACGATGTCGAACAACAAGGTTATGCTGGGACAGGCAGTAAATATACGTGAAGTTCTAGCAGGCGCCATCTGGAACTCGATATCTTATTAATATGGGAATTAACCCTCGCTTTTACTTGACTTAACATTTATTACGTTAAATAAAAAATCAAAACAGACACACAAAAGCAACAGCACTTTACGATCATTTTGAAATTTCAACTTTTTGATTTAACATATTAAGCACTTTCGTTTTAAGGAAAACATTTACATCGTTCAATCAAACGTAATAGTTTAACATTTTTTTAGTGTTACTTCAACAATTTCCAAGATGTTCAGTTAAGAATATTACCGTTGATACAAGTACATTTTATTTAAGTCAACGCACAAAAAGTTGACATTCAAAAAGTTGTTGACTTAACTATTTCATTTTTCTCAGTGCATAATATGATTTAGAGGAATGTAATCTAAAATGTTTTCCAATGCTGTCCTTAAAAAATCGATGTAACGTTCAGCTGTTACATGATTTTCGTAAATGATCGGACCATTAATTCTATTATGCCAAATACCACACCAAACATTTAAGCTGAATTGTATCTGTGGTCACACTTGTTGAAATCTTTTTTGATTCTCCCTGGACTAATATCTATGTACATTTCTATTAAATATTCCCTTGTTTGTAAAATTAGCCTCGTCAACAACTATCTCGTATAACAAATTCTTTTAACGGATACTACAAATGTGCACTATCAGTGTCCGTTAAAAGAATTTATTATGCAATAACTAAAGAGACAGATATTAAATAATTCATTGAAATTTACACTATACCTAAGAAAATGAACTAAATATTTGAAATTATGTATTAAATAAAATTTTCATATAAAAATCTGTATTATTTAAGCTTAGCTTCAAATTAATATCAACAATTAAGTGTGATATACCATTACAATCAGGAGAAAAAATGGCAACAAATACGATAATAAAAAGGTATACGTTATATTTAAAAAATGTAAACTGAGGATGGTCGCGGAGAGACGAAACGTATGACCACAATTCTACTGCCCCTATTTAAAGTAGAATCCAAAAGTACCTGTAGAATGTTAAGACAGAATTTCTAAATTATTTTTAATAAGGGAGTTACAGAGGAAAAAAGAAAATCGATATTTTTACATTTTCACCAATACTTCAAGAACAATTAAAAGAAAATTGATTCTGTTAATGGATACGAATTAAGCAATGACTGGTGCAACTTTTCTTCCATTTAACCGAATCTGTAACTCTCATGGTTTAGGAGATCCCTTCAGTGCACACCCAATTTGAAACAGCCGATATAGATTGTAACAGGTAAGAGTGATAATGTCATTGACATTTTTTTAAAATGACAACCCCCAAGTTTGACTTGATATTTCTATAGCCTTTGACATTGCACCTGAATGTATAGATTGTTACAGGATAACGTCACTGACATTTTTTTAAAATGACAATCCCCAAGTTTGAGTTGATATTTCGATAGCCTTTGGCATTGCACCTGAATGTATAGATTGTTACAGGATAACATCACTGATATTTTTTTAAAATGACAATCCCCAAATTTGAGTTGATATTTCGATAGCCCCCGTGACTATCAAAACGAGCTACAAAAATTTTGACCCCTTTCATAAGAAAATTTTTGAGAAAATAAACAATGAAAACTGAAAAGCAGAGTTTTAATTTCAACGTTCCTAAATGCATTTTAATTAAAAAAGAAATAAATTTAGGATATAAAACATCGTACAGGCAGTGAGGTATAGGGACCATGCACATGTGAAGCCAGCGCCACCAATGACCATATTTTGCATTACTGGTATGAAAATACGAGTTCTTTTTAATTATTAGTGAACATTTGAACTTGAATATTGTAATGTATTTCAATACCAGGGAGCTCAAGTATTATGTACTACAATCGTAAATTGTCATAAGAGTGATATTATTCCCATGCAATGAGTCTCAAGAAATATTTTCATATCACTAATTCACAAATCACCACGCTAGGCAGCGCTGAACGCAGTGATGTGCATGGCGCCTATAGGACTAAAATTATTTTAAAGTACCTACATGTTCAAAATGTCTGCCACCAACTTCTTGGCAATATGCCATTCTGGTTTGATATTCTTGCAGAACATTGGGAAAGTTTCGGGTTGTATAGCTCTATAATTGTTGTTGACAAACTTCGTGATCGGCAGTGTGACGTACTTAAAGTTGGTAACACTGACTGGTGAAGAGTTGCCAGACGTACGATTTTTATCGCACATGCATAATTTGAGGTCTAATGCCATAAACGATAATGATTTATTATCGTATGCACTTTGTACGATAATTTCTGCAATTGCATAATTGTAATTTTAGTGTCGTCCTCTAGGCAAATAAAAGTGCAAAACGATCATCTCAAATCTCTCCTTTAATCAATTTACTGTGACGATTTTTAAAGGTTCATTAATTTTTATTTTAAAACAAAACACGAAATAGTTAATAACTAATTTATTTACAAGCAAACTAATTTAACACTAACATTTAACAATAATTTATTTACAGACTTATACGTAATTTATTTCAACAGCCGAGCGAAAGTTTAACAGGCCCAGTGGCGGCTCGTCAGGGTGGGCAGTGCCCACCCTGTTAAAGTTTATCAATGCAATTTAATCTTTAAAATAATTTTGATATATTTTTTTAAATTTCTTTTTCATCTATTTGTATTCTTTAAATTTATAAATTCAGAACATTATTGTAATGCATAATTAAAAATATGCATGCTAGATTCTAGAACTTTGTATAATTCCGCACGCTCGGTAATACGTTAAATTGCGATGCGATGCAGCTCCTTGCACTATACATGAGTAGAGTGGGCTCGTCCTCTCCATCACTGTAAGTGCAGACATACGCTGTCCTTTCATTTAATGTGATAGACTGAAAAGATCGCTACACGTAGGTTCTTACGTTACCCTGTCTTTCGTTTTCCCGATGGGCCAGTCCACGGCCACGTGACTACTCGAGATCGGAATGCTGTATAAAGAGAGTGGGATATTAAGATTAATTTGCCAAATTTTGTATTTTACTTTGAATCTTCTGTCCATTCTGTTTGATTAATACCTAATAAATGTTACATAATATTCAACATTCGCCTGAAAGATTTATATTATACATTGTAATGCATAACTAAAAACAAAAAGAATAATAACTGGTCTGAAATTATATTAAAGACAGATCGCGGGAGGCGGGAGGGCAAGCCCGTCCTACAATTCGTCTGTGTTCGGTTGTTCACGAGCACCATCCGAGTTAAAACCGTTAATGTCAACTCTTTATTATTAATTTAACTAAGGTGACAGATTTCGATATTAATGTTTTAAAATGGCAGATTTATCAATTAAAAATTTATGTCAGTTCTCATTTTCAGAATTTATTTCAGTTACTGTTTTGCATTTTATTTAATTATTCTGAGAATTTATTTAAGTTATTGTTTTAAATTCTATTTAGTTATTGTTTTGACAATTTATTTCAGTTACTGTTTAGCTACAGTTTTAAATTTTATCATTTCAGAATTTATTTTGGTAATTTTTAGAATATAGTTTTGTTTTCTTTTTTAATGTGTGGAAAATTGGAGACATACTGAGATAATGACATATCATATCATAACGATAATACTTGTTCATCAACTTGTTAAAATAACTTCTAACAAAGAACATTTAAAAAAATATAAATCAGAGGAGTGTCTTTATAAAAGGCCCTTTAATTTTTCAAATGTTACCCAGTGCCCACCCTCTGCATATCTTGAAGAGCCGCCACTGAACAGGCCACTTTAATTTCGAACTGTCTCACGTTGCATTCTAATCGAACTCTAACGCTGAATGAATGTCCGTTTACCGGCCGCGTGTTTTATAAGCCGGGGTTGTTTATCTCGAACATTCTGGAGGCGGCCCACTGTCTATTCTAGTTTACTCCGCCGTCAGAATTCTCTGGGCTGTCGCCTAAGGCGCGTCGACTAGGCGGCAGTGACGCAAGAGACAATTTGGCGACAGCTGGTGTCGATGAATCATTACATTACTGATAGGCCATAGAAATTTTAAATATTGTATTGGTGTACGTTGTGCTTATTTGTACCTCAGAGGTAAACTGTATTAAGTCCAAAAACAAAATTTTTAAGGAGAGCAACTTTACTAAAATTTTATAAGTTAAATTAGTATAACTATCCAGAAACAAACTACCTTGGCAAGGGCACTTTTAATGTTCTTTCCATAGATGCATTAATCACCTTTCAAATAACAATATTTAAGAAACAGGACTTTGATGTAACTTGTGTTTAGTGTTTCACAAAAATGTGACTTAAATATACTTTACCTCTGAGGTACAGTTATGTGTTTGCTTTTTATTTGTTACCTACTCATTTTCGCAAATATAAATTTTTCGTAAATATGTAAAATATTGTGTAATAATGATAATAATAATAAATAAATAAGTTCTATTTATTTTAATCTAATTTTATTTTTTATGCGGGTCTTGAACATTTCTCATGTACCTACACTCTGCTTTGAACGATTATTTACTTTTGGACCAAATGTTTTTATTCTCTACGATAATTTTCCCCAAAAAACGATAATTTTACGACTCATGTGCGATAATTGGGATTTCAAAATATGGCAACACTGGTTGGAACGTTGGAAGGTGTTCTGTGGTTGGAAGTGGGTGTTGACCTCCGCAAGCTAGAATAAGTGGACTTGTGAATTATGTATATGTATATTTCTTAATAAATGTTATAAACAAAATCTTCCTGTTTTAAGCCTGTATACAGGGTTACAACTAATTAAAGGCTCACCATAGGGATCTCGTAAACTATAAGAAATACAAAGACGGTTAAATTACAAAAAAGTTGCTTTATTTTGGGGTCTATAAAAATGTGCAAAGAAATCTCTCCTATCTTTATTCATTTCCGAAATATCTTCAAAAAACTGAAAACTCTCAATTTCGAAAATTTTGAATATCTTGTTTATTTATCAAGATAGAGTCTCAAAATTCTGCAATTTTACACTAAATTCAATGGACAATCTAATACAGTCAAAATAAATAGGTTAGGATTGACAGTTACGCAGATACGACTGTCAACTGTTTTTTTTCTTATGGCCGCTATCTTAGATTTTTCATGCCATGTGATGCAAAATAAAATCTGAATACGACGATATGACACACTTATGCTTTTGTTTTTAAAAAAAAATATTAAATTAATAACAAAAATTTTAGAAAATTTTCTTTAATCTGGTAGGCGGGTGTTTATTGCCAATAATTGGTATACGACATTTGCATGTCAACACAGAACATTCTCATTTTTCAATTAAATTAAGATTAAAAATTTTCTAAAATATTTCTTAGTAATTTCATATTTTGTTTTAAAGCATAAGTGTGTCATATCGTCGTATTCAGATTTTATTTTTGCATCACATGGTACGAATATCTAAGATAGCGGCCATAAGAAAAAAAACAGTTGATAAAATGTTCTATGTAACTGTCAATCCTAACCTATTTATTTTGACTGTATTAGATTGTCCATTGAATTTAGTGTAAAATTACAGAATTTTGTGACTCTATCTTGATAAATAAACAAGATATTCAAAATTTTCGAAATTGAGAGTTTTCAGTTTTTTGAAGATATTTCGGAAATGAATAAAGATAGGAGAGATTTCTTTGCACATTTTTATAGACCCCAAAATAACGCAACTTTTTTGTAATTTAACCGTCTTTGTATCTCTTATAGTTTACGAGATCCCCATGGTGAGCCTTTAATTAGTTGTAACCCTGTATAACAGGCAGCAACTGCATGACTGGACTTATGTTGATTTTCTTGCAAATCCAATAATATATTTAGGCGGGTGTCTTCATCTATTACAGGACGCCCACTCCTTGTTAGAAGTTAGGTCCCTCACATGACCAAACAGTATTGCTAGGTGTGGCGCTTTTGTGCCAAAGTGGCGCCTTTGAATGAACAAATGCGCTTAAAAATTTCACTTTGGCGCTAAATGTGGCGCCTTTAAACAACAAATTTGGCGAATTTTGGCGCTTTGCAATTAATTTTTAAAAAGCTACATATGCATATTTTATGCGGTACTTGGGGAATCCTTGATCTTCCATTTAGTAACTTAGATTATTCAATAACTTTTCATTCCTTTTTGCTCATAGTTGGTAGACGTGCATACGCAAGACACATGACACTTGACGTTTGATGGCTCTGTCATTTCTGTTTAAAATTATTTATAAAGGTCGTCGCGCCAAAAAAGTTCATAGACAAAATAACATAATTTAACTCCGTCTAAAAATATACAGGGTGTTTCATTGAAGATGCACCAAACTTAAAGGACACGTTTCTGACATTATTTCAAACAAAATATCTTAATAAAAATTTTTAATTGGTGCAACTTGAAATTTGCATAATTTGGAGCCGATGTTTTTAGAAATACCGTAGCGATTTAAATTTCTGCAGCCGTGAAACAAGACGAGCGATTTAAATTGTTTTATGAATGGCACGCGCCTGCAAGAAGACAGTAAATAACTATCGTAAACGAAAAAATTTATGACAGGCTTTTAAGTTTGGCCTTGACCGCAAGACGTGTTAAAGACGAACACTTTGAAAAAAGCGTGCGTTTTCACCGCACTAACATTTATGCAAACCGTAATTACATCAAATTTGCCGAGTCTTAATAATGTACGATAAATAATTAACGCTTGTAACATTTTTATTTGTCTCTGTATCCAACAATTACTACAATTATGTACAATTAATAAATTGGAATTGTTGCTTCCGCCACGCCGGTCTGTTAAATTATTTGCCTATCAGACTGAACTTGATCACATGAGGAAGAAACAATTTCGGAAGCGGGCGAATTACGTAAATGGCAATTACCTTTTACATGTGTTCGAATAATCTGCGTATTCTCGAAATGTGTAATTGCCCATCGCACCACCAACACACCCACACACACACTTACATAATAAACTTAAAAATGAAAAGTATAAACTACACCAACTAATTACTCGCCACTACAACGTTAGTGAACGAACGGAGTGAACGAACTAAATGTGTTTCATCATATCATCTGAGGCGCGACAGTTTATGGGGTAATAAAGTAAAAAATCGAACGTTAAGGTAGGTTAAGAATTCGGGCCGCTCTCATCTATTGTACGTTTTAAAAATATACGATTCTCCTTTCCCTTCGATTATCTCAAAACTTATTCATTTAAAAAAAAAATATTATAGGAAACTTTTATTTCTTTTCACGATATCTACCAACATACCGAGTTTGGTGCATCTTCATTGAAACACCCGGTATTGTTAGAATTTAATAACAATAGATATGTATTTAAAAATTATCGTATCTAAAGAAGAAGAACAATTGAACGAAATTATACAAATATTCCAGGAATATGAAATATAAATATATACAGTTCATTTTTTTATTACATGCCGATCGATCGATAAGTCAAAGAACTTTTATATAGCTATCTCTTTCTAACTTTTGTTAAACGGCTTGTAGCTTTTGTCATGCCATGTTATTTCGTCGTATATTTTCTTAATTTACACCTATACGATCAGCATTTAATAAAAAAATGAACTTTAATCAGTGTTTTGTATGTTTTTATTGACGTAAGGAATATACATATATGTATGTAGTTTGTTCTTGTGAGAATTTACGTTTCGTTATTCTCATTATATTAAAAGGTAAATATTATGTATAGTTGAGGACAGAAAATTTGGGATGTCACTGTCATTCATCTGACGGATACATAAAGGAATTGTTCAACTTTTACGTCAGTGGAATGACAGTGACATCCGAAATTTTCTGTCCGCAACTGTATTTGTTTTACTATTTAAATTTTAGTAAAAAATCGAAAAAAGTCTTTAGATAATTACAAAAAGTATTTTAAACGAATATTGGAAATTAAAAAAAAAACAATAAATTATAAAATTTTCAAACTATGGTGCCAAGTGGCGCTTTGGAATATTTCCTTTGGCGCTACTAGCGTTTACTAAGCTGGCAACCTTGTGACCAAATTCTCGAAATTTTTTTGTTCTTTACTAACAGCTGATTGAGAAATAGTGCTCTTTCTGGGTGACTGTTAAAAAAACTGACATACTTCTTCTTGCTCTTCCTCTTGCTCGCTTAAATGAGTTATAGTTAATCGTTCCGACCGTCTTTTCGACACCTACAACTACTACTTAATCAGGCTATTATAATAGTAGTAATTTTTTTCTAATCTGGATTCACTGATCAGCGAATTTTCATCGCCACTTATTGAGATTATTTTTAACTGGGAAATTCTGAAGAAGCTGATGAAGAACATTTTGAACATTAGTTTTAAATCATTTTATTCACTTACGATGTTTTATGTCCTAAATTTATCTATTTTTTAATTAAAATGCATTTAGGAACGTTGAAATTAAAACTCTGCTTTTCAGTTTTCATTGTTCATTTTCTTACCTGTAACACTATACATTCAGGTGCATTGCCAAAGAACACGCAATTTAAATCAAAAATTGACCTGTTTTTGGAATTTTCTTAAAAATCAATAATTTACGCTTTACATTGATTTACACTCTCACTGTATAACTATGTATTAATGGACTTTTATTGAATTTGAATTCAAACGTCACAAGTAAAAAAAGTGCCTTAAAGCAATTGTGAAATTATAAATTTTATTTTTTGTTATTTCAATATAGACGGGTACCTACTTTTCAATTTGGTTTTCATAACTTAGAATTTTTTTATAGGTACCATTGTTTAAAAACAAAAATTACATATTTAGCTAGATTAATAAAGCTTCAACTTTTTTAATATTATTATTACACCGGATGTCCCACGCTCACCCTTCTAGAATTTGTATTTTTTAATCGATTTACTTGAAATTTGGAAAGGATAAATTAAGTAAAAAAATGGAATAGAACGAAAATACACGATTTATAGCTTACTAGATTGAAAACAAAAAAGTTTACTTTTCGTTGTCATGGAAATCAAAATTACCATATGATACATATTCGAACTGGCAGTGATCTGTAGATTCCAAATATGTAAAAATATACATGGTGTTCCATTTAAAATAAGAGAGTCGACATAACTTCCGGCGAAGTCCTACCATGCTCGATAGTATGTCAGATAATTAATTATCTTGTTTGATTTATGCTTTCCAAATTCCATGTAAATCGATTAAAAAATACAAATTCTAGAAAGGTGAGCACATGGCCTTTGGACATCCGGTATATCTGTAATAATAGGAATACTGTAAATTAATTTAGTCATGTGGTAAAAAAAACTTTAATTAATTAATATTATATGTATTCGTAGATGAATTTAGTCTGGACTGAATTTATTTATTGAATTTATTTTTACAGCTAATTGCTTTCAATTTTTTTTATTTGTAATTGTAATTTTATCTTAACTGTGATTACCTTTCATTTAGCATCACTCTGAGTAGTGGTTTAATTTAAAATTTAAAATTAAATTTATAAGTAGGTACTGAATAAACAGCAAATAGTGTGCTAGAATTAAGAATTAAAAAAATGGGTCGTAAATACGAAAAATTTATTTAATATTAAATATGTAATTGGAATTTAATTATTATATACGGTGATTCAAAATTGTCGTTTATCTATCGACTGTTTCTGAGTTTTGAAATTTGTCTTTAAATATCCCGACAGGTTTTGAAATTTTCTTTTTGTTGTAATTTTTGTTTCAAATTAATTAATATTTTTTTTGTTTATATTTTCTGAAATTATTTAATTTTCTTTTTTCGCAAACATTACGATCGTCATTCTCTTTCACTTTCGTAAAATTTATCAAATTCATCAATCATCATTTGATTTTCATTTTTTCCTTTTGAAGTCATCGTTTTCTTTCTTTTCCTTTCCGATTATGTATATTTTTCTAAGAGTTAAAAATGTTTTTATTTATTATTCGAAATTAAATGATCAAAAAAAATATTTTTTTTGCGTTTTAATTTTTTATTACATTTCTCAATTGTTTTTCTTACTTTTTTTGGGAATTTCGACGGTCAAAAATGTTTTTCATTCTTTTTTGTTTTTGATTGATTCTATTTTTTTCTTTGTTCCTGTCGTTCCGTAAATGTTGCGATTGTTATTTTTTATTTGTGAAATTTCATTTTAAATGTTTATTATTAATTATTTTTTTAGAGAACTTTTAAATCTTCAGTATGTTTTGAGTTTTATCATACTTCATTCTAAAAACGCGTACAACTCGTCGTAAAAGCAAGAGATACTGTGCGATCCAAAATTATTTAGGGGGGCTATGAAATATAAAATCAGAGTCTTAGCTTGATTCGAAACTTTTAGGGCCGGTATTATAGCATGAGTTTAAAATGGCAGTTTAATCTAAAGATAAAACTTCAGATCAGTATAATATTTTCAGACTAATGAGTATGAAATTAAACACAAATTAGACAATAAAATGAAAAAAATTCGATCAAACTAACCTCACTTATATTAACAGTAAGTTTAAGCTTCTCTTCAACCACCGATTGACGTTTAAACTTAGAAGCTATTGTCATCGGCAGGTATAAAATGGGAATATCTTAAAATCTGAAGTTTAACTGTCAAACTGCAGTTTAAACTAATGCTATAATACCGGCCCTAATGGCCGAATGCACCGAACGAATTAACTCAGCTTAACTTTAAGGTTGGGTTTCTCAGTCCTAGTTTAACATTAAACTCCTGTTTATTTCCATAGTATCAATTATAAAAACAATTGTTCCTATAGAAATAAACAGGAGTTTAAAGTTAAACTAGGACTGAGAAACCCAGCCTAAGCGTCACTTAGCATGTGACGTACACACGTTATGAAACTTCAAATGTTACAGTATAAACGTTACCCAAATTTAAGCTCGATTAAGTGTTTGGTGCATATGGCCCTAAGACTGACATTTACTTTCTAACTTCTGTCAAATCTGTTACTTGTTTAAACGCTCTCGAACACTGTAGTCATTGGTCAGCAAGCAATCACGTGGCATTTGAAATAGGTTGTGATCATATATTAAAGAGTTTTAACAAACCGTTAAGTATTCAATTAGAAGATTTTTCGACTGTCGTCAAATGTATCTTGACGTTTCAGTTTTAACTTTTGACAGATGGTCAATAGGTTAATTGTATCAATTTAGCTAAGACTCTGATTTTATTTTTCATATCCTACCTTCATCTAAATAATTTTTGATTGCACCATACTTGATGAATTTTGCGTAAAATTTGAAAAATGTTATTTTCGTTCTAAATCCTAAAACGAGTTGGTTTTAGACTACCTATTTCCTCTATATATATATACAAGATATCGTTCAATGATTAGAACAATATTTGGAACAGGAAATTGTTGACCTTCAAAAACTGAAAACGTTTTATTTTTTCAGATAATTTCTGATTCAATCAATCTCTCTTAATATAAATTTTTCATACAATTTACTGAGTGATATAAAATTTAAATTGTTCAAGGTATTGAACCAAATTTTGTAGGGCAGTATAAAACGGCTTTCAAAATAAAAAATAGAAATTGTTCGCGCACGGTTCAAAAGTTTGAATTTTTATTTTTATAAAGTTAGCAACCCTGTTGGCGGCCTTGCAATATCCCTCCTTGTTTCCATTTTTACACATGCGTTTTTTACCATTATTATTCACCACAACATCGATGGGGCGACTCGAGTTTGCTCCCTCATCGTAGAAATTTCGTAACCTGTGTACACAGTGAATAGAGCAAATGAAGATTTAACATCAGTGCGATGGAAAATCGGTGAGTCCCCTTTTTACTTCCATAACCATTAACGCAAGGCAACTATAAAATTACTGGTTCTTCACAAACAGAAATAAAATTCATTCAAATGAATGAATTCCAATAACGTAAAGAAATGATGCGAGAAAATAAAAATACATATTTCCCCAATTCTACATTTTTTCTTCCCATTGTTTCAACGGTTCATATTGTGACATTTTTGTTGATATCACTAAAAATGTAGTCGTGCCGATCGATTGATTGATAATTTTAAGAACTTCTACATATATAGCTCTCTCCTTTCAGCTTGAGTGAAATAACTTTGTCTCTCGAAGGCGGAGTTCACTATTTCTTAACTCAGATTGATCAGATCGGCATATAATAAAAAAATGACGTTTATGTGCGCAGTAATAAATTTGTCTACTAAAAAAAGCGAACATGTTTAAAAAAATTATTTTCCAAATACCAGACGGGTGTAAAAGAACATCCGGTATAAAGATTTTTTATTTCTCAGGCCCAGTTTTACAATCGTGGAATAAGGAGGGAATAACTGTTCGCCGAATATCCTTTAATGTTCCTCCATATCTGCGTCACACTTAAGTCACGTTATTCTAAGAATAATGCTTATCCGACGATTGTAAAAATCGGGCCTTATAATGATAAATGAGATTAGGAAAAATCAAAACAAGACAATAGTATAAAAATTTATTGCTACAATATAAACGATAAGTATACATAATTAGCATAAAACAATACAAGATATAATGAATAATTCGTCATAATAGTACATACTTAACGAGAAACAAGAGGTGCTAAACTTTTATAGTATTAACACACATTAATACATAAAAATAAAAACATATGCAGGAAACGATAAAATCTGTCTTTCATTTTGATTTTTATACATTTTTATTTTCGCTATGCGCTTTAAACTTTTACAATGAAATCGACTGCATGCTAAGGGAAAGATTAACATTGACGTCCCTTTATTTCAGGTGAAATATATTTATTCTATTCTAACTAACTTCGTAATGATAGGGGTGAGAAAAAGCTAAGATTTTTATTTCTTGATACAATCGCAGGACATAGTAAACTTTCACCTTAACATTTTTCTGTATCTTTCCGATTTGGTTTGTTTTTAGGAAACGGGTCTAATTTGTCCCCAAAATTCAAATTTCAATTCCACGACTTTTCTAGGTAGAAGAGTGGGAACCCCCGGTTAGGGACCACACAGAGTACGAGAAAAAAACTTTGTTACAATTCTAGCTTTTTAAATCTAAACCTTTCATGATCTAATCGTGAATATTTTTGTTGGCATGTTGCATTCAGTCTAGTTATTTCAACAACGCTTAAAATTAAAAAGGGAAGTGTTATCTCAGTTTTCTAAAAAGCACAGAATCCTAGGTTTTTTTGGATATTATTTATTTTTAAAACGCCTGGGTCTTTCTACTCAATTTTCACAAGCGGTGATGATTCGATATACGGTACGCGCACGAAACGTCTGAGATATTTTCTTTTACTGATGCTGTTAGTTTAAATGCGATATCTAATTGTTATAGGATTATGTATCGTTTTTTTTTTTGAATAAAATTAGGCTTGGCCGTTTGTCATAGTTCCATTAGCAATTGGTTCTGGGTTAGCTTTTGGCGGTGGAGTTATGCCGTTTTGCAGCAAGACTTCATTGGATGCAAATTTAGTTGGGGTTGTAGCGGGACTAATGATGGTGTAGTGCTCTCCAGTGACTGGGTTTCTCTCTGGAAATTGTAAATTACAATGTTAATAGTAATTTCTAATTTATTCACTAGAAACAAATCAAAATATTCTACGCAGAAATTATGCAAAAATATTTCGTTTCTGAAATCACAATTTGTTGCAGATTGTATAGGGTGGGGCAGACACAATTACCTAATAATTTTCAAATTAATTATTTACTAGAAACATTTTGCAAAACATGAATTAAGCTTGATTAATTAATCATTGGTTTACGACTGTAATTGATGAAGCAGATTAATTGCGTACCTAGTTTAACATGCATGCTTTTTCTTCGCGTTCAATTAGTGTTTTCTTAAAAATAAAAACCCATTTCTGAACACGTTCGTTTTAAATTGACAGGTTGCATAATTTTAAATAAATGTTCACATAATCTGTCCAACAACGCATTATTACAACTTATACCGCCAAATTATAACTTGCTTAATTTAATTTTGCGTAAATTATAAGTATATGGAATTTACAGTTTAAAATTAATAGTTTTAACGTAACTTTGACACAAATATTGTACAGGGTGTTTCATTGAAGATGCACCAAACTTAAGGGACACGTTTCTGACATTATTTCAAACAAAATATCTTAATAAATTTTTTTAATCGGTGCAACTTGAAATTTGCATAATTTGGAGCCGATGTTTTTAGAAATACCGTAGCGATTTAAATTTCTGCAGCCGTGAAACAAGACGAGCGATTTAAATTGTTTTATGAATGGCACGCGCCTGCAAGAAGACAGTAAATATCTATCGTAAACGAAAAAATTTATGAGAAGCTTTTAAGCTTGGCCTTGACCGCAAGACGTGTTAAAGGCGAACACTTTGAAAAAAGCGTGCGTTTTCATCGCACTAACATTTATGCAAACCGTAATGACATCAAATTTGCCGAGTCTTAATAATGTACGATAAATAATTAACGCTTGTAACGTTTTTATTTGTTTCTGTATCCAACAATTACTACAATTATGTACAATTAATAAATTGGAATTGTTGCTTCCGCCACGCCAGTCTGTTAAATTATTTGCCTATCAGACTGAACTTGATCACATGAGGAAGAAACAATTTCGGAAGCGGGCGAATTATGCAAATGGCAATTACCTTACAACATGTGTTCGAATAATCTGCGTATTCTCGAAATGTGTAATTGCCCATCGCACCACCAACACACCCACACACACACTTACATAATAAACTTAAAAATGAAAAGTATAAACTACACCAACTAATTACTCGCCACTACAACGTTAGTGAACGAACGGAGTGAACGAACTAAATGTGTTTCATCATATCATCTGAGGCACGACAGTTTATGGGGTAATAAAGTAAAAAAACCGAACGTTAAGGTAGGTTAAGAATTCGGGCCGCTCTCATCTATTGTACGTTTTAAAAATATACGATTCTCCTTTCCCTTCGATTATCTCAAAACTTATTCATTTAAAAAAAAAATATTATAAGAAACTTTTGTTTCTTTTCACGATATCTACCAACATACCGAGTTTGGTGCATCTTCACTGAAACACCCGGTAGATGTGTACCCTACTTTCCACGTATTACTGCCTTGATTGTGAAGAAACTTGTAGTACTTGGCGAAAACCACAAACTTTCAATTCAGAAAATACACCATTGCAATATACTATTATGGTTATGTTTCATTTAATGTTTAAGAAATTAATTTGCTTTCTCGTTTATACCAGAAGATTTGTTGAAAATTGAAATACCCTTTGCAATTTGTTTACTCGCAAATTGTTTCAAGACTTCTTACTCAATGAAGAAAAATTATTATTTTTTACTTGGTGATGCTGAATTTTTTTTAATGTAAAAGTCGTCAACTGGATTGGATCATTGATGATCGAAATAAACCGGGTGAAAGGAAGGATGGAAATAGAAAAAAGAAAGCAAGTTAAGTAAGTTAAAAAGAAAAAAAAAAATGATAGCTAACTTTAGAAGTCAGAAAAGTAACAGAAAAAGGTTTTAACACCATTACACCTAATTTTCCTAAAATTATTGACAAGAAAAAGGTTAGCGGTGAATGATTTTGTACAAATACAACTCGATGGAATACTAAATGAAATATCTAAATTATACCGACCATTATGAACTCGTGGAGAAGTACGATTGGAAAACTTGCAATCCCAGGAAACTACACCATTTCCGGTCACAGGGTTTCGATTGGTAACATCTGTAAAAAAAGACATTAACAAATATAACAATAACTTGTAAATTTTTTAGTACAATTGTGTGCAATACTTCAATAAAAGAATCGAAGTGTCCAGGAGCTCTTGCCCAGAAACCACAGAGGGTGTCCATTTGAAATCGTGACCCCTGAAGACTTTAGAATAGGCAACCCATCAATCAGATTGGAAATAACTTCGTGTTTCCACAATGTTCCAAAAGCACGGAAGTAGAATGGGTTGCCTATTTTCAATTTTTAAGGCGTCACCATTTAAAATGTGCACCTGTTTGTATACAGTAGCAAGCATCATGATTGTAAACATTTTAAAGTAAAAAATAAAGTAAAACTAAAGTGACTTAATCGTATTTAAACTCGTCATTAATACATAAATGCTGTTATTTACGCTATAAGTAAGTGACTTGTCGAAACTCGAAGCTTACCGTGACTTTAAGGCCCGTTTTCACACTCATGCAATTTGTGCAAATTTGTTTGTGCACGCAAATTTGCACAAGGAAGTCGTTGCATGAAAACGTATTTTTTTTTACTTGCACAAGCCAGAAAGTTTGGCAAATTGCATGAGTGTGAAAACGGACCAAGTCAACAAGAAAAGAACTACAATTTGATTTTAATTTCTTTTAGTCGTTTTATTCTTTTAGTACTATACACACATGTTACGTACGAAAATTTTCTTTACATGATTTTAATTTAATTTTGGAATTTAGTATTTCCATACTCGCATTACTTGCGTGAGATGAAATGAAAATGAAATTTCGACATGAAGAAGTTATGCCTCACAGACACCAAAAGAAATATTAATGGCGAAGTAACTCTGATATTGTCCATTGTTCCTTGTTTCGCCTTCATAAAGTTCACTTCAGTGTTTTCTTTGGTGTCTCTGTTCTGACGAACATTTCCTTTTTTGTGGTCCCGACTATCGGCTTCCGCCATTTTCAGTGTTTTCTTTGTTAGCTTTTGTGAGTGTTGCGTTGCTTTCTTGCTTATTCCTTTCAGTGTTGCTTTGTCTTTTCTGTTTTGTTGGTTGCTTGTTAGTAGATTACTTATATTTTAAATTTCATTTGCTGCTAAGTGTCATGTTCTACTTTGAATGTTCTCTGGAAGTTCTTGCACAGCTATTTCGGTTTTTGTGATTCTCTGAAGTCGATATTTTTTGGTCTCGACTAGTTTCGTCTTCTGAAAGAAAACACTGAAAATGGTTTCAGTGTTTTCTTTGTTTACTTTCGTGAGTATTGCGTTATTTTCTGTTTATTCCTTTAGTGACGGTTGCCTTTTGTGTTTTGTTACTTTCAATTTCATTTAAGTATCTTGTTCTGTCTTTTCTGAAGCTGTTATAATTTAGTCCTTTTAATAACATTTGCTCATTTGCTTACGTGATTTTTTTAGTTGTATTTATTTTTTATAATTTACTGGAGCCTCTTCTAAAGATAAATAATAAAAAATTTAATACACCGGGTGCTGCGAATTTTGCTGTAAAATAATTAGGCAAGCCAATATTTGAACATCTCTAAATTAATATGGGATTTCCTTTGTTTTGTTGCGTTAATCAATGCAACACCCTGTATATAAAATTGTAGGTTTACTTTAATAAAAAAACACAGGGTGTCCTAACTGTATTTAGACAAGCACGATCTTAGAGTAGTTATATAATATACTTTCAATTTCGTTTAAGTGTTTTGTTCTGTCATTTCTGAAGTTGTAATTTAGTGCTTTTCGTAACATTTGCTCACTTGTTTACGTGATTTCTTTAGTTTTTTTTTTATTTACTTTTTATAATACAGTAGCTTCTTCTAAAAATAAAGTCAAAAATTCAATATATTTAAACTTGTAGGTTTACATTACTAAAAAAACACAGGGTGTCGTAACTGTATTTAGACAAGCACGATCTTGGAGTAGTTATATTACAAAAAATGCATTCAAAAGTAGAGTTCACTTAAAAAAAATCAAGACACTATACGGTTTTTATTTTTATAAATGAAATTTCTGATGGGAATCCCACAGGGTACTGTACTAGGCCCAATTCTATTTGAAACCTGCATCAACTCCTTAGCTAATCTTAACGGTGGTAAATGCCGATGATACAGTTCTTATTTTTTCTGGTAAATCTTGGAACCTAGTTAAAGAAAAGGCAGAAAATGGAATAACACAAGTAAAGTCTTGGCTAGATGCTTTTAAACTGTCCCTAAATCTTGACAAAACTTATTGCTTTTTCTGTAACAATGGCGAACGGACCTGATTTATAACACAATCCAGTTTAATAACTCAATGAAACGAATAAAAGAAGTAAAAGAAATAAAATATCTTGGAATATACATATATAGACAAACATTTAAAATGGAACAAGTCACTTAGGTATTTAGCTAACAAAATTAGATACATAATTCATAAATTTTATCTCTTAAGGGAGTTCCTAAGCAAAGATCTACTAATAAGGCTGTGTAAGACTTTAATAGAATCTTTATTACGATTTAAATTATGGCTTGGGGTGGTATGTGTACTAATAATTGAAAACCTTTACAAGTAGTTCAAAACAACATAACTAAAATCATTCAAAAAAAGAATAGTTTACATTCAACAAAATCTATAATTATCTATTAATATCTTAAACATTCGCGCTCTCTACATTTTAGAAAACTGTACGTAAAAGAAACATAAAACAATTAATAGAGCATACACATAATACCAGAACTATAACTGAACAAAAACTGTAAATAACAGGATATAAGGTAATTGACTTGACACCTCCAAACCATGTATTGAGAACATTCTGTAGAGTAAAACAGCCTTTACATTCGAGGGTGCTGTGGCTTTCGTTTTCCAGGAAAAAATTCAAACAAAAATCGTTAAAAAATGTTTGGAAACCAGTTATTTTCTTATCTACTGTTACACCCATGTACCGAACGCCATCCGGGCGGGCGATCCCTTCCCATAAATTCCCAGATGGTTTATTGTTTTACGACAAGCAAATAACGCACGTTCAGTGTCTCAACAGATTTCGGAGTGTGCAGGTCATGGTCAGAATGAATTATTACACAAATAACGAAACTGTTGACATTATTCTAACGTACGGAGAATGTAGGTGCAATGCACGTGCTGCAATGTGTAGATATCGGCGGCGGTATCCCCTGCGTCGTACACCGTCGTCAAACAATTATTGCAATTGTGCAACGGGCAAGAGACATCTGCTTTAATAGGCGCTCGCTCCGTAAGTACTATCAGCGGTCCTCAATAGTTCGCTCTTTTTGCATTTTTTCATAATGTCCCGAAAATCCATCATGTCTAGGTACTTTCTGATCCCATTTGACACCCTTAATCTACAGTTTTAATTTGTCCAAGCAATAACCTAACACCCTGTATATGCCAAAAAACAAGACAGATAAAAAATCTCAAACATTTCACAAATCAAAGTAAAGAATGCATCTTTAAAAATTACTCTGATTTCATAAAAATTATGGAACACTATCATTACAAAGTACTTACGTAACGATACTGAATACACTTAATGACATGTCACATTCTGTTTCTTATAATCTAGCTCAATAACTAACAAATTCCCAAAATACACAATTATATGCACATACAGGCGAAGAACCTAGGTGGCATTTTTAATATTTTTTTTTTGCTTTATTGTTCATGTATTTTAGATATAAGACAGATGTATGTGTGTATGTATTCATATTTGCGATAACAATACTGTACAAATGTTAAAGTATTGCTGTGATTACAAATGTAAGAAATATCCAACAATGCAAATAAAGTTTATTATTATACATTGTTAATTTGACAGTTAAGAAATTTTACAAGCTTCCTGTATATGAAAGTGGGAGATAAAAAGATTAACATTTTGATCATGCTAAAGTTGGTGTTATTAATTATTTTTTGATAAAACACTGTTGCATATTTTTTCAGTTAATATCATTATATCGATTGGTAAGAGAATCTAAAACGCAATATTATATTATTTAAGAAAATAAAACTGGTTTTTATAGACCACTGTATAGGTATAAGGCTGAGAGATATAAGAAGTCCACGATCGGATTAGGTACCGGTTTTACTCTGTTTTACACGCAGCACTCTCTCACTCTGTTTTACTTGTTTGTAAGATAAAGATACCAGGTAAACGTATTCTCCGAATTCTTAAGAATAGTGCCATTTCATCCTAGCAACGTTACCATTGGACAGACGTTAATGAAGGGGAGACTTAATCCGATCGTGGACTTCTTATATCTCTCAACCTATAGCTTGGAATATTATGTTTATACCGGGTGTTTCAGTGAAGATGCACCAAACTCGGTATGTTGGTAGATATCGTGAAAAGAAAAAAAAGTTTCCTATAATATTTTTTTTTTAAATGAAGAAGTTTTGAGATAATCGAAGGGAAAGGAGAATCGTATATTTTTAAAACGTACAATAGATGAGAGCGGCCCGAATTCTTAACCTACCTTAACGTTCGGTTTTTTACTTTATTACCCCATAAACTGTCGCGCCTCAGATGATATGATGAAACACATTTAGTTCGTTCACTCCGTTCGTTCATTAACGTTGTAGTGGCGAATAATTTGTTGGTGTAGTTTATACTTTTCATTTTTAAGTTTATTATGTAAGTGTGTGTGTGGGTGTGTTGGTGGTGCGATGGGCAATTACACATTTCGAGAATACGCAGATTATTCGAACACATGTTGTAAGGTAATTGCCATTTGCGTAATTCGCCCGCTTCCGAAATTGTTTCTTCATGTGATCAAGTTCAGTCTGATAGGCAAATAATTTAGCAGACCGGCGTGGCGGAAGCAACAATTCTATTCAACAATTCCAATTTATTAATTGTACATAATTGTAGCAATTGTTGGATACAGAAACAAATAAAAACGTTACAAGCGTTAATTATTTATCGTACATTTTTAAGACTCGGCAAATTTGATGTAATTACGATTCGCATAAATGTTAGTGCGATGAAAACGCACGCTTCTTTCAATGTGTTCGTCTTTAACACGTCTTGCGGTCAAGGCCAAACTTAAAAGCCTCTCATAAATTTTTTCGTTTACGATAGTTATTTACTGTCTTCTTGCAGGCGCGTGCCATTCATAAAACAATTTAAATCGCTCGTCTTGTTTCGCGGCTGCAGAAATTTAAATCGCTACGGTATTTCTAAAAACATCGGCTCCAAATTATGCAAATTTCAAGTTGCACCGATTAAAAAATTTTATTAAGATATTTTGTTTGAAATAATGTCAGAAACGTGTCCCTTAAGTTTGGTGCATCTTCAATGAAACACCCTGTATACATTTTTTCTAACTTCAGATTTTGCCAGTTTAAAAAGAGATACCCTGTACACCTAACAGTTAAATTAAGTTAAATATAAATAACATATACATTTTTATATGAAACTAAACACTATACGACATGTTATTTTTAGTACATTTTAAGGTTAGGCGTGAAATGATCAAAGTATCTGGGAATCCCATTTTTCCTTAATTTCAAAATTAATTTCACTTCTTCGTAAAACGTATTAAAAAGGAAGCTACTGTCAAGTCATATTTTATTTATTGCCATCTGCGACTGCATCTCGGTGGTAATTGCGAAAAATGTTCTGCAAAATAAATCTTGATGCAATCTTTCACGTACTCGTAGATAGAAAAGTTATTCAATATTCACCTCGAACTTTTTATCGTGTGCTTTGAATTGTTTCAAGCGACGTGCAAGAAAGAGTGTGAAGATATTTTTGCCCGCGTAGAATCTGTCTATTTCCGTCACTAAAGGCGATTTCGTAATATTATCAGTCCAGCTGAACTGTGTTCTTGCAACTTCCATCAAATTAGTTCGAGTAATAAACGGTTAACACGTAGAAACCAACGAAAGCTTTATAAAGCTCATTTAAAAGCGGGATTCTTTTTACCTGATTTAGTAAGTGAGGATTTTCTTGGTGGTGTGAATTCAGGATTGCCGAATAGGCGTTCGAAGGAGCTGTTGTGAGAATTGTTACGTCTGGAGGCGGTGGTTCCGTTTAGTTTGTTGCTCGGGGGTGTGCATAAAACGTTGAAGATGTCGCTGGGTGGATTACGGACCCTACAAAGAAAAAAAATTATTAAAATCAATTCACACAAAAAAATCAATTCCATTCATTTATTTTGCTTTGTAAATCCCATTTCGCATTCAAAGGGAAAAAAATATACTCTGTGGTTACAATGAAACTGTTTAGAATGCCATGCAGTTACGTTTTTCTCCTTTAAGAAGTATTCACTCGTGACAAATTATTACTCAGTACAATCAAGTTTAAAAAAAAATCGTATCCGAGTCGAGGAGGAAAGAACTTGACGTAAAAACTAATTATAAGTGCAGTTATCTAGCCTTAAATAATTCATCTGCTGTGAAGCGTAAACTTACTCTCGTTTCTGCGCAAATACGACTGGAAGAGCGCCTATTACAATAAAGGTTTTGTTCCTCGGGTATTACCAAGCGGTAATGTAAACTGGAGGTCTCCTCTTAGCGAAAAAAAAAGTTACAGTGTTTCACCATTAAGAATAACATGCGAGTAAATACATACGGCAGGATGTAAGGGTACGTCGAGTTCCATTAATTAAGTAAAATACGTGCTCTTACGTATAGTTAAAGCAAAGTAAAGTTAAATTACAAAGAGCGGATTTCATGCACTGAAAATTAGAATGAAATACTAAAGCCACGAAAGCATTAAAGTTTCACATATTGTTAGTATAGTCACGACAGAATTATAATAATAAAATATTAAGAGAATGATCTAGAGCTTGGTACAGTCCTTGCTCGTGATTTTATAATGAGTATGGAAAAGAAAAAAAAATATGCCGAGTTACACCAAGCACTTAAGTTCAACTTAACTTTAAGAATTATAACTTATACAATGTTGGGTAATCTCAAATGTCACATTTTAAAAACCACTTTAATTTAAGCTCAGCTTAAGAGTTTGATGCAATTGGTCTTTAAGTATTGTAGTCTAGTGAGTTGCCAATTTGAATTCTAAAATTGTAAAAATCATCCGCCATTCTGTGGTATTTTCTGAAATTGTTTTGTTTCAAAAATTATTGTCTAATATTGTTACGACCTGATACCACCAACAAATCATTGTGGCCTATTTAAGATTGTCACCCATCTAACTGCTTCCCGAAGATTCGATATGATTTGCGCATACTCCAGAATAGTGGTGGGCCTATCGCTAGTGTTTAGTATCGACAGTGTTTAGTATCGATAGTGCTATCGATAATACTGTCGATAGTCCCATCGATAGGGGACTTGATAGTATTAGGATTATCGATAGAATAAGCAAAATAGCAAAAACTATCGAGTAATTTTTAGTAATGGTTTTGTTATCGCGGGCGAGCAATGTTTAAGTATTTTTATAAAGAATAACAGTTCTTAATAAAGTTCGTATTTAACGAGGTATTACGGTAATACATATCGATAATAGCGAGTTATCGCAACCATCACGTTAACTTACGGAAAACGTTAAAATTACGTGGCCCCATTAATTTTCCATTGGATCACATGCTCTTAACGTTTACCGTAAGTTAACGTGATGTTGCGATAACTCGCTAATATTTGCTATTGATAGTATCCTATCGATAATATTAATACTATCGATAGTACACTGCACAGATAAGACAGCTTATGTACACTGGTGCCCAAGTAAATCGTTACGATTCGAAGGAGACGTAATTCTTAGCGGCAATATGGGGAGGGGGCTAAACCAGCTACAGTTGCAATGATAGTCGTTGTTTCCATTACAGGTCAATAAGGGCGAGGTTCTCATAACATATCTGTATTTTCTTTTTAATTAGGAAGAGTAACTTAAATTAGCGCGCCAAAAACTCGTGTGACAGACCCAGTCAGATCTTGCATGCTAAAACTGGCTATTTGAAGAATTTGTTAATCTCTTAGCCAATTAGCAATTAACTTCCGATTTAGTTTTATAGTGTCAATCTACCCACAACAGGGCGACAACCATTAACCCTCCTAGCTTAGAAACAAGCTATAACAGAAGGAAGAAGAAAATTAGAACGTTCAGCGAAAGATATAGGATTAATAGATACTAAAACAAATAAAGCTAACTAACAATAAGTCATTTTAGAAGTCATGAAATTGTTTCAATAAATTTGAGAACTTTAAACTATTTTGAAGTAACAATAACCAATGTAGGTGAAGAAGAAGAACGAATACAAGAAAAAATAGAAACGGGAGGATAACAATAGGTATTAAGATCACAATAAATATCAAAAAACCTAAAAAGAAAGAACGTATAGAATAACTGCCAGGCCAGTACTTCCTTTTGGCAGCGAATTGTGGAAACTAATGGCGTTTTCGATTCATTGCTCTTTGAGAGTATTCTCGCCTCATCGTTTTAATCTCATGTTATAATAATGCTCTGATAGTACTTTAGAGCGATGAATTGAAAACGCTATTAATAAAAATTCATTAGAAATTTTTTAAAGAAAAGTTTTAAGAAAGAGCAGAACAAGTAGATGATCAGTCAAGGAGAAAAACAAATTAAGAATATCTTGCGTAACAAGGGTTATAAAAGTGCAAAGATTGCGATGGGTAGGACACGTGGTGAGATTGAGTGGTAACCTTCTAACAAACCAAGTTAACAGGAGGAATAACAGGAAGGAGAAGAGCTAGACCTTCAAGTTGCCTTCAAGCAGTAGAAAGAGACATGTACAAGTAAGAGAAATAAAGGACTAGACGAAATTAGCAAGAACTATTAAAAAGAAAAGTCACAAAGCCCGTGGTTTCCTAGGACCGCGGCATTCCACAAGTTTAGTATTTGCTGTAGTTGTTGAAATTGAATGAGTTTTCTACATTTTTTTAAAAAGAAGTTTGGAATATTTTCCTTTTTAGAAAAAAATTGCAATTTTTGAGTTACTCTCGGTTTGATGTCATCACGTTTGTCTCTAGAAAGTTACTTAATTTTGAATGGCAATTTATTGCACAATATTGATTTACCTATTAATTCTGCTTGCATATAAATAGGCAAAATTCATTGGTTGCTATGCTGCGCTGCGCCGTTGCGGGCTTATCTAACGCATTATTAAGTTTTTAGTAATAAATTCCTTCGTCCTTTCACCATTTCGAAGAAGATAAGGATCGAGTTATAAAAAAGCCCTGTCTATTTTTTTATCCCTCGTCAGTATTTCTTCTTCGTTTCACTTCAACTCAAGGATTTCATTGGAAGTTGAACTTAACTTGGCTGTTTATCTATTTTTTTTCTTTTCTTCCTCATCATCTCAAATCCTTTTTGGTCTTCTAAGCCATTTTTGTTCTCTTTTGCCTACTATTCTTCCTCGGTTGTAGCTTTTCGCTGAACCCAAAATTATTTATCGCCAATTCCACCTCTTAAGTATCACTACATTTGTTTGAATTGGCTTCCGGTTGGAACCGCATCACGTTGATTTCTTCTACTGCCGACGTTTCGTTCTCCATTGCAGAAGAACTTCCTCAGCAGCAGGAACACCACCAGCAGCAGCAGTCCTGAGGAAGTTTTTCTGCAAAGGAGAATGAAACGTCGGCAGTAGAAGAAGTCAACGTGACGCGGTTCCAACCGGAAGCCAATTCAAACATGGTGACGGCCGCGGAAGCCTTCAAGTTATGTCACTACATTTCTTCTTCTGATGACCTAAGTCTCTTCTGAAGCGTTTAATTTTTACTTACTTGGTTTTCGACTGATTTGTTAGTCTCATGCTTATTTCTTTCTCTACTTATAATGGTATTGTAGGCTTCCCCATTCTGTCCGGTTTTCCCGCTTTTCTATATCTTTGTTCCTCAATAGCTGAAGATGTCTTATGTGTTCTTTAATATTTCTTTCATGTCGTAGTTCCCATAACATAAATCATTCTCATTTTTCCTTGCTTATATCATTACGTTATCAACTAAAACACATTTCCATATTGATACAGATTCTAGTGCCATTTTATCCTTGATTTTATTTCATCCATATCATTATACTGAACAGGATCGGACTCAGCATTCCACGTATCATTAATTGTAAACTTTAGGTACACGGCTTCTTGTGCTTGTGTGTATATTAAGTGTACCATTACGTAATTTGTCAGGTATTCTTTTTATTGTCAGACTATTTCAAATTAGTAGATATGCTGTGGGCGTTCGGCGCCATTTCTATATGGAAACTTTACATGAATGTATCAAATTCGCATGTATGGTTGCCTACCGTCACTTCTGCTGTCATACTATATGCTATAAACTGGTATCTGTTAGCTAAGAACTGATTTTAACTGCTCCGAAATAGGTTTTAACTGCTGGGAAAACTGCTACCTGTTTTTACCTGTTATTTTATAAACTGCTACCTGTTGTAGCAGTCTCAGAGCAATTGAAATCAGTTTTCAAATAATAGAAATCCAGTTTATAGATATGACAGGTAGCAGTATGATAGCAAAAGTGACGATAGGCAACCATAAATTTTTGAAAACTCCATATAGAAATGGCGTTCAGCGCACATCTACTCAAATTGTTTTCTATTATATTTTGTTTAACAGCGTATGATTCCTGAAGCTACTTCGTGATACTTTTAATTAATATCAAGTAAATCAGATTCTAAAGTTCTTGCATTTGTGATCGTCACTTTTTAGGTGTCATTCAGGGCTTTATTGGACACAATATTATCACTTCTGTATTAGATTGTTCCAAGTTCTTTACTACTATCGATGTTATCAGGTTTCAACAACTCTATTTCTTCTTGTTCTGTGTCGCATTCTGTATTACGTTCTCCTATATGTTTACGCATTTGATATTCCCATGAGCCATCCTCAACCAACAAACTGCCTTCTTTGGATTTTTTAATTCTCCCTATCATATTTCTTGCATTTTATACTTTGTGATTTTGTAAGCGTGCAGTTTTTATCTTGAACTATAAATGACACTCATAATGTTTAAATACAAGCATAGGAATGTAACGTGATAAAATATTACAAGCTGTCAAATCTGTATCATTCTCTGTTGATGCTTCCTATGGTTCTGCCAATATTTCTTCCGGTTCGATTAAACTTTACTTTATAAGTACAGTTTCATAGAGAATTAAGCCAGCACTACATAAATGTGTTTTAATTGTCTTACCATTTGTGGAAAATGTCCAGGTAAATAAGGATCTTAAATATTTCATCATGTATTCCAAAACTAGTTCAGCAAATATGGGGGCACTTGCTAATGGATAGGGGAAGTGAATTTCTTTCTCTAGTGTTGAATTCTGGGACAACAAATATGTACAAAATAACATTTAGATTTCGAAATTCCACACATACATACTGGATTGTCAGTTAATTGTTTTAGAAAGAGTCTTCCGCTCTAGTTGAAATAAACTATCAATAATATTTTAATTAAAGCCGACTGCGTCGGGATTAGTTGTAGATTAAAAATGTTAACAATTGCAATAAATATTAATCACTGATATCAATTTCCGTCCAATTTCTCTCGACCTGTTTCAGCTGGACGTATGGTAATGAGCCGCATCGTGGGTATACCGTAACTAAAAATTTTCTAGTTATTAATGCCTCGGCCGTTGTAATTAATCAACCCATCCTGCATGTTAATTTCAACCTGCATACGAAAATACCGTACGCAGGAAACGCTGATTGCCGCCGATCCACTGCACTTTCTGTATTCGGCAGGCGTGGCCCGCCCATGTACAGTCGGTTATGGTTCCTGAAGTATTGTGGTAGAATCCGGATAATTTACGAATTACATTATGATTACTGGCGCGAATAATGTATTGTATGACAACGGTAATTTCCTCTCCTAATATTAGAAGCTCTTTGTATACAGTGTGTCCACCTCTGCTTTCCGTTTTTTTAAATTTTAATAAGGAACGCAATTTGCGTTGGTGTTATTGACCATTTGATGATGACAAATTATATATCACTTGCAAGTGAATGTCCGCAAATCATGTCTCATCCTGTACACTATACATAAAAAAAGCTGCTATGGTTTGAGTGGCTGTTCTAAGATATTCCATCGGCGCTTTTTGGACGGGAACCAAGATATCAAAAGAAAAAGCCTTTCACAGAAATGTCAAACAAATTATGAAACTAAATCCTGAGAGTGTATATCGGGTGATCAACTGAATTTACCTCTACTGGACTTTGATAACAAAACTTGGTGTCTGAGATTAGTGCTGTTCACAGAGTTAATAACTGACAAATATAACATTGCGTAGAGTCAAGACATACGTTTTCAAGTCATAGCAAACTGCGAGGAAAAATTCAGTTGATCCCCCGATAGATAACGAAAGAAAATCGAGAAGAGAAGAAGTAGACGGAGGCAATATATCGAAAAACTACTCATATGTCCAAAAAGTCTTCGCATAACTAAAAGAGGTTACCCAATGTCAGGTAAAAAAGAAGTGAAAGGAATTAAAAATAATAAAAGTATTGATTCAAAGGAAGTAACTACGAGAAGCATAAATGCGGAATATATACTGTATTAACTAATAACAGAAATACGAGAACTACAAAAAATAATACCGAAATCTTCTGAACTTGATGAAGGTGATACTCCAAGTACATTCTGTGCAATAAAATCAACGAAGTCGGAAGACTTCAAAGAAAGAAGAGACTGATGAAATAAACAAGACAGATAGAAGTCATCGAATACCAACCTATGCAGACGACCTAGTTTAAACGGCAATAAGCGCTAAGGAGCCGGCAAACGTCAACTAAAATTATATGAGATAACAGAGGAATAGCTAAAAACAGATGATCAGCGGAGGAGAAAAACAAATAAAGAATTTACCAGGTACCTGAAGAATCGTGCATAACGAGAATAATAAGAGCGTAAATATTGCGATGGGCAGGTCACGTGGTGAAATTGAATGATAACTGCTCGGCAAAGCAAATGTTAACAGGAGTCATAACAGAAAAGAGAAGAAGAGGTAGATCCTGAACCAGTTTGCTTCAAGTGGTAGAAAGAGATATACATAAAATTTAAAAAAAGAATTGGAGGAGGTTAGTAAGAAATAATAATTTAATAAAAATGGAGAAATCACTAGAATTTTTTAAAGAAAGGTATTTAGGAAGAAGGGAACAAGTAGATTATAAGTGGAGGAGAAGAGCGAATGAAGAATTTACCAGCTACGTGAGAACTCCTGCGTAGAAAGGTTTATAAAAGTGCAAAGACTGCGATGGGTAGGTCACGTGATAAGATTGAATGATAACTGTTCGACAAAGCAAGTATTAACAAGAGGAATAACAGGAAGAACAAGAAGGAGTAGGCCACGAACTAGTTGGCTTCAAGTGGTACAAAGAGATCTACAAATAATAGAAATAAAAGACTGGAGAAGAGTAACAAGCAATAAAAAGGAATGGAAGAAAAAACCTTGGGTCTCTTAGGTCCGTTGTTAATAGTGTTCAAAAACTCACACGTTTGGAGTTGGCGTTGGTTTGGTAAACTGGGTGCTCTAGTCATAACACTCATAACCAGCTGATCTCTCAGTCAAATCCTGTGAACTTGATAAAGACGATACTCCAAGTATACTCTGTGCAATAAAAGTCAAAGAAGTCAGAAGACTTCAAAGAAAGAAGACTGAAATGGAATAAACAAGGAAGAATCTCAAAACCATTGGAGATGACCTGGTTTTAATGACAAGAAGCGCTAAAGTTATATGAGATGACAGAAGAATAGCTAAAAATGTAAAAGAGAAAAAAAAGGGAAATTAAAACTACATGCAGAGGAAGGAAAATTTGCAGGTTTTGAAGAAGTTGACGAGCATTCAAACCAAAATAAGCTTGTGGTTGGGCATGAGGATTTTTAACAGCAAAGATGTGTCATACATTGTTCAAACATAGGAAAATACAAAGCAATACGAAATCAGTTATGGAAAACTTAACCAAGAAAGAACTAACAAAAGATTTTAGTTTGGTAGAAATGTTGAGATTTTGAATATTGCTTTCAGAATAAAATCTACTGTTCATTTTGGAGATACAACCTAAAATTAGTTTTTTTTGGAACACTCTGTAGGGTCTTTATCGAATATTTGCCCGAACCACAGTATACTCATCAATCAGTAGGAATAGCTCGTGTCGGCGCCTTTGATGTTCATACTTTTCACATCCAATATAGCCGTTATTGGCGGGCTAAATATTCTATTGCTACTAGATGTCACTGATTGAAAAAGTGGCACGGAAAAAATGATGTTGTTTTACACAAGTTCAGGCTTTCTTCATAACATAAATCCATTTAAAATCTGTTTGAACCGCAAATTCTGAATAATTCCGAACAGTTTAAAACATGCACTCATCGGAGTTGTATTTCTCGAAGAGCTGTCAAAATAATTCACTACTTCGAAGGCCAACTGATTCGAACGGTTCTGAACTGGTCAGAACCATTGGTTCGAACAAACTTATAATCTAACAAAGATGCTTTTCTATTCAATAGCTAGGCATACATCAGCATTCATTCATGCCATTCTTTCCTTCGACAATCTTTCCCTTCAAGAAATTGAAACGAAACAAATCTTGTTCTAACCCACTAACACAAATTGAATTTTGGAAATAGTGGAGGTATATGCAAGTCTACACGAAACTAAGTATTTATCGTGTCGGTCAGGAACATTGGAACATCCCTAACATGATTCCCGAAGGAAGTAAGAATGTTGGCTAGTCATCTCGCACTTCAGTAACACACGTTCTTTCCTTCACGATTGCACTTTCCGGCGGGAATGAATGTTGGTGTATGGTTACCTAATATTTTTCATCATTCCGTATCCATCACGCAAAATGCTGAATTAAAAAAAAACGCCCATTCAAAAGCAATTGATGAATTCACCGGTGCGCCACACACGGACATTAGGGATCCAATTAGGGATCTAGGTGTTTCTTATCCTGCACGAATTAGGATTCTTACTATTACTAATCATCCTCCTACTAGAAAGTAAATAGTTCCAAGGCCCTTATGCTTTATGCTTGAAAATAATCGTCTATTCGGTAAGTTAATGATGGGTCACACCATGGGTGAGAAAATAATGCGAAGGATTTTGGGAGCAAAGAGTGTAAACTAAAAATGGAAGTAAATATAGAAACACACAGACTTTGTAAAAAAAAGAACAAAGCAAGCGATGTAGCAAAGATAAACAAGGAATTCAATGGCTTGGATATCCAAAAAGGATGATCACTGAAAGGGCAACACAAATTATAGGAAATATAAGACCAGAAGGTAATGAGAAAAGAGGAAATCAAACCAAAAAATGATTTGAATTAAATTTCAAGATATAAAGCAATAACGAACGCAATTTGTTTTGGTGTTATTGACCATTTGATGATAACAAATTGTATATCCTTTGCAAGTAAAGTGAATGTCCCATTCTGTACACACAATGCTTCTACATAAAAAAAACTGCTATGGGTCAGTTTCTTTTATGGAAACCAAGATATTAAAGAAAAAGGACCTTCAAAAAAGTGTCAAACAAATTATGAACTAAATCCTGAGGCTGTATAGATAACGAAGGAGAATGAATCGAGGAGAGAAGAAATTAAAATAAGTAGACGGAGGCAATATATCGAGAAAATATTAAATGTACTTATACGTCCAAAAAGTATTCGCATAACTAAAACAGGTTACCCCCAATGTTAAGTAAAACGAAATAAACATTTCCGAAAGTTTCATATAAATTAAAAGGAGTTTCTTCACCACCTTCAATTGGCTGCATCCACAGTCAAATTTTATCTTCGATATTACAATCCTCTTTAACATATGATTTTATGAAGGCAAAAAAAAATCGCAGGGAATGTACGACCAGGAGATAATGAGAAAAGAGGAAATGAAAGCAAAAAACGGATTGAAGCAGATTGGCAAATCTAAAGCAAAAGAACTTACCAAACTGGAGGAAGAAAGAACAGAATAGAAGTCCTTGATGGCCTCGAAATGGCTTTACTAAGCACACCAAAGAAAATTAAAATAACTCTGGAGAAGGAAGGGAATGATGATGTTGCTTTTATTTAGTTCGAAAGTAATATCAATAAAGGAAACTTTACATTACGCGTGATACACTGAAGTGAAAAAGAAAATACGTACATAAATTTAAACTTTTCGATTGACCAACTTATTTTTTAAAGTAGTTTATATATTTAGAAGTTTTCCCAGGCTTTCAGTAAAACACACTAATTAACTGTGTGATGCACATTTGCGCATTCCAATTCATCCCTCAACACGAAAGCAATAAAGTCAATTATTAACATTGCAAATTGAAATTCCACAACATCGTGAAAGGATGAAATTATTAATTACATCCAATCTATCGCAGCCAGCCTAAGGAATTAAATCAAATACACTTGATGTGACGAAAGATTTAACATAAATAACCTCCTCTAAACGAGGAGTGAACGGTGACATGACATTCTTGACATAAGTTCTTGCACCGAAATTTATTGTAAGGTGCTCGATTCATCACATACATATAAATGAAAACACCACGCCGAGATAAGATCGTTTTTAAAACGAAAGGCGGGATTTGAATCCTTTACACGCGCACAAAACAATTTAAACGATTGAATACATGAATTATTTATTGGGTTCAATTTATTTTAAGAATGTGCGCACATCACGAATAACAATTGGTGCGTGTAATAAATGCGTATTCACTTTCTAGAATTGAAACATTCAGCGTTTCTACACTGTTAGAATCAATAAATATTTAAAAGAATTTATCAAAATTGATTCAGGGAAAAAAGTTGATGAGATGAACCTAGTTTTGGCGTTGAGTTCCCAAAAAGTAAGCGAAACTCAATAGCAGATAACGTCCTGCTTTCTAGTTTAATTCGCTTGAAGAAAATTAAATTGATGATTATCACGGTGCTTATCGCATTAAAAAAATTGGGGTAAACTACGAATAGGAAATATTAAGAAATCCTGTTTCAATTCCGTAAATTAACGCGTGTCACGTGAAGCATTATAAATTAAGCTTAATAAGTGCATTGTCCCATAATTCGTCGTTAAATTATGTGAAAGAAAAGTGGACAAAAGTCAACGAGATTGACTTATTTACTCGGACAGATCCGCCAATTTCACCAGATCAAGCACATGCTGATTTAATTAGACCTTCCAGTAATTAGGGATGTAATTTTTTTTAACAAGCGAACGTTAATTAACGCCGCGATTAATGAACCACAATTTCCTACTTTATTTTTGCATTCGAGGAAATTACATGTTGTATCCAATAATATCATAACCCAAGTGAATAAAACCGACTACAGACTTCTAATTAAATTATGCATATTTACTAAATTTCTGAGTAATAAAATTACGTGAAACAAATCTGTAATTATTACTCGCCTCAATTAAAATCGATGTTTCGCTGTACATGACAAGCTTTCTCAAGATTACGAACATGCATCGAAACGTCAATTTTAATAAATTGTGATATACTTACAAGTTGCCTTAAGAATGAGTTATGGATTTGTTCATACATAAATAATAAAAATGTTTGAAACAGTTTAAAGCAACTTCGTTTACAATAAATAAAATGCCAAGGAATGTTAATTACGAATTTAATTAAACATGGCGTTTTAACATTATAATTAGCCATGGTTTATTGCAATGTTATAAACATGAACATACCGAATAAAAAGTTTACCGTAAGTACGTAAATGTATGTATGTAAGATTGTGGGTCGGTTTTAACATGTTAATACGAACAATTTTTTGAATACGTTCTATTTTCATACCTCTTATAATTTTTAATTTTTTTCTATGTACAGTGGCGAGCATAGAAAACGGGACACGCCATGAAACCAAGATGCATAAAATCTAGGCTATGTGGTCGTACTTTACGATTTTAGAAAATTGTAGTCTCGCCGTTGAAAAGTCTGTAATGTAATATAATATCGGTACATATGATATTAAAGCTGGATACTATCTAGGAAAAAATAATGTTTCGTTGTCTATGTAGATTGTTTAATCTTGTAAAAGAAAATATTAATATTATTATAGTACGTTTTGAAAACATTTAGGTTCATTAGGCAATGCAATGCCTAGGTCCCGCTCAGGTTCGTAATCGAGGAAAGATAATTAGTTATAAAAGAGTAAATTTTAAAAAAGGAACCATTTCTTAGGTTATCATGAATATTTTGTTATCCGATAAACATTAATCATTAATATTATTTTTTTAATCTTTAACGTCCTTCTTTTTTAATAACTAACTATTTTCAACGCAAATCAACCAGATCCTTAGAGGGGGCATTGTTCTTCTATAATGTATAAAGAAATTAAATTATAGATCTTATTTAAACGACTAAGGGGCCTCACACATCTCGTTCTTTTCTGTCCTTTTTAACGTTTTTTTTTGTTCGTTTCTTCTGTTGGTAAAAACGAAGTGTGTGGATTCAACAATCCGACCGTTTAACGTTTTTTGCAGTGGCGTTCTGGTGTTGGACGATAGTTCTGTTAAGACTTATTTCCTCAGTGCAATTTAGTGATGCAATTATGACTAACATCAGACAAATGAATAGGGACTTTCTGATAGAAATGTTCCTTGCTTGTGGAAGGTTAAATCGACGAATTATATTCTTTTACGGTCAAAGTCTGTCAACAAGCACCCACGGTTCAACGTGATAAACTGACGCGAAATAAATACCATGTGTGTGTAACCATCCGGTTTCGTTCATCGTTCCAACATTTTTACCTGACGCGACGGTTAAAAAGGGCAGAAAAGGACGAGGTGTGTGGGGCCCTTAAATGTTCATCGTTACCCAATTGACCTCTTTAGGTTCGTTGGCCTCGTTAGAAACCGCTGTTTCAGAGAACTGAAATTTTTGTTTTGCTAGCATTTTTTTTTCTAAATTAAAAACTGTTAAAAATTAATCTGAGAGGGAGGGGACGTGTTTTTGTATTAGCCTTGAACTCCGTAAGTGAAACGTTGATTGCCCACTATTTTAGTGTCCGTTAAAAAATTAAAAAATTTTTTTACCTCGAATGTTGCGAAAAATTTTTTTATTCATTATTAGTAATAATTATTTTTTGGAAAATTCAAAATGCAATGACTGGTGTCGTATCGTTGTAGGTATGTACAGTATGACTCCGGATTGAGTTTACAAGAGGGAAAAAATAATTTTTAATTTTATAAAAAAATACCAAAGGAAACATTTTTTCTTTGATTCAAGAAATCCGTAACAGTTATAAGAAGCTACGATGTATTAATGTTGAAGTTTTAATTGCAGATACGCTCATTACAAATCAAATAAAATGTTTTTCCTATTTTTCCCCCTCTTGTATCCTCAATCCAGGGACACTGTTTATTATCGAAAGTTTTCTCCAAGTAAAAAATAAAATATAAATTTTTAAATATTAAAATGAGGAATTGTTCATGTATGGCGAAACGTAGATATCCCCGGCATTAAAAAAGTTCCTGAAATGTAAACTGCTGGAAATTTATAATACATAACTTTTTTCTTCCTTTTGTGTATTCTCGTTTTATAAAATTTTATATAATTACATTTGTATATTCTTCAAAAAAATGAATTGTAGAAAAGCGATATTTTATTATTAATTAATTTTTTATTATCATTGTGTAATTTAAAAATAACTTAATATGACAAGGGAAGGCCGCAAGTCACCCTTGTCTAGAACCCCGCGATTGTAACCTACCTTTTTTTTGTAATATACTTTTCAAAACCCGTTCTAAATCAAGTCATTTAAACGACTGTTCAATAGCTTTTTCAATGGATAAGAATTAATTTATAATTTTTGTTGACGTGATGACTTATACAGAACGTGTCACGACCCTATTGTCAGACACCTCAACTTCGTGAACTTTTGCCGTAGCGCCACTTACATCACGTTAATCTCGACCCTAGACTTTTTGACATACAAAATGTAGTACCTACCATTAAGTGAAAATTGATGAGATCACATTCGAAATGCTTTAAATATGAATTGCAAATATGTATAAAATCAGTCCATATTTTAAACTAACAAGAAATAGTTCTCTTCTTAATTAGACGTTAAATGTGAAATCCAAACGTGACTTATATGAATTTAAACAGAGAATATCCATACGTGAATTGCAAAATATAGATTTTTCTAAAGAAAAACAATTGACATGCATTTAAATAAAAAAATTCTTAAAAATAATAAAGATGAATAATTAAATTGAAATAAGCACTAACACAAATTTTGGCGGAAAAATTTTTCTGCCGCAATCGAGAATCGAACTCGAGTCTTCTGCTTACGTGGCAGATGCTCTGACCAAAATTTGTGTTAGTGCTTATTTCAATTTAATTATATATTATTTACTAACAATCTCCTTATTTAATTAATTTATAATAAAGATGAGTTGCTCCATTTAATAGTAGTGACCAGAATTTAATACGAAGTTTGGAGATTTGTCAAACTTCGTATTTAAAAAATTCTTCTAAAAATGAATAATAAGTCTGTAAATAATATTTTTTTACAATTCAAACAAATTAAAAAATAAACAAATAAAATTTCTGGAACGAAGTATTTTAAAAAGTGTTCAAATATACTGCCTTCCTCAAATGAACGGTAGTCTATTCAACAGCAAACCTCTTATCACAGGCTAGACTCTCATAAAGGTGCGTCTATACATGTGTCGTATCCGCGTATCCGATCGTGGTCGTGTGTCATGATCAGCCAAGTGTGGACGTGTCGCCGTGTTGCATCCCCGTATCGTGTCTTTGTATCATTTGAAATGCGGATACGATACAACTACGTCACACTCGGAGTCGGAAATTCGCCGAAACATCAAACACAGGAAGGATAGGTATACGTTGTTCACAAATTAAAAAACCACCACCTGCTGCATTATGTTGGTATAAAACATAAGTCCCCTATAAAACATGATCAAAATAGCAAGGTTGGCAAGGTATTTGAAGTTTCATGTCAAAGTAATGTGTCAAATCAATTTTATTATTATATTGTTTATATTCATTTTAACAAGCCATTTCAATGCATTGAAAGCACAGAAATATTTTAAATGCCAAAATGTTACCAAATTTCTAACTAGGACACTGTTGCCAGTTGTACTTTTCACAAGGCAACATCGCCAGTGGTCTTTTAATTTGTGAACAGAGTTTAGCAGCAGCTAATTTCACAGTGACAAACATGCAACGTCGAATGGTGGATGCAGTTGTATCAAGTCGAAAAGTAGACGCACACACGGATATAACAAAAAGGATACATAATGCAATTAAGTGTGGGAGCATCATTTTTACGTATCATATCCGACCTTCCGATCATGATCGGATACGCGGATACGTGTATATGTGGATGTGTATGTGGACGCACCCTAATGCAACAAATTTAGAAGATTAGTGGCCAATTGCACCGCATTTTTAATCATTGATTAAATTTAAGTCGTCTTTAGAATGTGATATTTAACGTAGATCCAGCATAATGTCAGGCGCATTCTAACTGACACTTAAGTTGAAGTTTAAGTGTCAATTAGATGGTGATTGACATTATGCTGGATCTACGTTAAATATCACATTCTAAACACGACTTAAATTTAATCAATGATTAAAAATGGGGTGCAATCAGGCAATGATAGGTTTGTTCGTAGTGTAGTTTGTAACTATGTAGTTTAGAATCGCCCATCGTAGTAATGATCAACTGAACTGCTCTACGAACAGACCTGATACTAGACGGTCTCACTTTCGTTTGGTTCTGCGCATGACGTCACGAGGTGAGTAAACACCCACTTTATTCAAATGAAGCTAGTAGATGGGAAAAAATAATTAAAATATGAGACTGCTCTTTACTATACATGAAAAAATATAGAAATAAAACAAGTAAGAATGCATAATAATGTATATTTAAATAGCAGGTTTAAAGCCTTTGCAACTACACAGCTGGTGTTTCATCACCCCGTGACGTAATTGCAAGTCTAAAGATGGCGTCCGTCCTGTATCATGCTAGACTCCAGAGTGCGGTACATCCTCTCCCCGCCCCAGTGTAAACAAACATTAACGATGTGACAATAGGCGTTTGACAGTTACTGTATAAACGAGAGTATCGTTAAGCTTTTTGATATTTCATATTCTGATAAAAAATATTCTATTTAATTTTAGGTGAATTCCTCAAAAGTAATTAAAATATGATTGCTTTTGTTTTAAATTAAAATATTTACAGTAGGATAAATAATAATCAATTAAATAAATCTATAAACCTCTCTGTATTTTGCATTTTTTGTATAATTATTTAGAAATCAAGTGTTACACAAGTGTGTACAATTTCCTATTTACGATGAAAAAATAATTATATTACGATAATAAACATTTTTGTCATTGGGGCACTCTATTTTGAATAAATGAAGTTTTTGTGTTAACTTAAATTCCTTTATTAACATTTTGTAAATTAAAATTGTGCTGAATTAATTATTTAGTTTGTCAAAAAGGAAGAGGTTCCGCATTACATTAAATAAAAACCAAACTAATCATTAATGCAACAAACACAATAAACACTTAATTAATGAAAAATCAGGATCCCCGGAATAACTATGTGAATTGCAGAAGTCTAATTAAAATTTAATTACAAAATTCATTAAAATGTTTATGAACACAAATAATTACAAACTAATGACCAGAAAATTTAATGTCCACGTTGGATTTTGATTATAACATTATAATCCCCCTCCCCACCCCTCGCGTATTGTACATAAAATTATTTCGCCGTTACATAAATATGTATGTACAGTCATGGACAGTTAAAAGAGAATTAGCAAATTCCGAGCAGTCGTTCTGACGAAGCTGTCGAACGACTGCGAAACGTTAAGTATATAGTGCGCGATTTAGTGTCCGCTTAAAAGATTTTGTGATACCTATTATTATAGGTATTTCAATATTTTAAGTTCCTTTTTTTAAATTATTAATTATAATAATGACAAAGTGTTACGTTTGCCAAAAAACGCTGTAATTATTAGATACATTATATGAAAATTCCAGTTTTCTTGCTGATTTTATTTAATAAGAGTATAATCTAGGCACTTCCTTTAAATCAACTAAGACGAATACCACAAAATTTTAGAATTTTTTAAATTACTGAGTAAACGTTTGTTAATTATAGTTAAATAGCAGTGCGAAGGTAAATTTTTTAGACGACATGCAACATAATTATTAACTCTCTTCATAAATTATACTTATTTAAAGTACCTTTTTTGAATTCTCCAAGTAATGTATCATTTAGCAAACTACTTTTGAAATTATTGTTAATATTCAGTTGAAAGTTAAAACAAATAAGTCCATCCATATGGCGAACTAAAATAAAATAACGCCCCGATTATCCTGTTTTATTTATTTATCCTGCTGCAGCGCAACGTTAAAAAATAACGTTAATTTACAAAACGGGTTTTACGTTTCGATAATACCCGACGCGACGTTATAAGCAGTTGCAGTCCATATCTCGGATTTACATTAAAATTTATTATTCAATTTATTATAATTTATTTATGTCGGTAATTGAAAAAGCCGTTTCAGTAACAGATACATCCATACATAAAACCATAATACATAATATTATCTTTGTAATGCTGCTTCGTTCAGATTTAGTTATTCATAACGCGATTGATCCCTAAGGGCAACAACCTTCCAAATCAATACCAAGACGTAGACTGAAACTGACCGTATTCTGTATTACATACTCAACTTCATAAGTACTTCAGCGAATGGCTTCATATTTATATCACTTAAAAAAATTCTATACTATCTGATGCACATAATTCTTTAATTTATAAATCGTAATAGTGTTTAGGAACATTTGCAGTAAGAAAATAAATACGTTTTCTATCAATTGAATTCTTGTATTATTATAATACCTAACAAAGTATTTTCTGGAAGGCGAGGTGTGTGACGTTGCAAGAATCTGCTTGATTGAGGCATCCACAAAAGCAAAAAAATCTAATTAATTCTCTGCTTAACAGAACTTGATTAACGACCTACTTACTTTGACAATTCCGCACTCTGCAAATGATTCTACGTAAAATTCCTGAATCTACTATGTACAACTTTATAGTGTCGCATAACAGGTCGAGAACAATTAAAATATTTGAGCGAACAATAAATTGAAAACTACACTATGTGTAACGGTACAGGCAGTTAAAACCTCTGAAAATGATTTACGACATACGAAGCTAGTGCAAAAAGCAACCAACTCTCATTTTCGCAAGCAAATGAATGAAAAGAATGCCATTATTCGGGGTCGACGTACTGAGCGTGTTGTACTAGCATGGCAATTATTTCATTAAAATTCTAACACATTTAATTCAATTTATTGAGCGTAAAACAACGAGGTAAAGATGGAAAATAAACAAGAGGGGGGGGTGGATAGGGACCGTCGAAATTGGATTGCGTGCTCAAGGAAACGACGCGACGTTACATGCAAAACTCGGTAATTCGTTTTTGATTGAATAAATTATTCTTCGGCCTTCGATTAAATATAACCACACGAATTTCTTTTTTGAACGAAAGTTACGAAACTTTATTTTAATTACACATGAGCGTCACACCTTCGCACAATTCCCTTCAAGAGTGAATCTAATACGCGTGGAAACTTGATTTGCAAAATATAACACCTTGGACTTATGTGTACACGAACGTTGAACAAGCTTTTGTTTGAAGGAAAAGTGTTGGTTCTTACTCCTACGTCTTTGCATGTATGAAACCACATCAATTATTTTACACGTCTTCACTTCTAATTTTTTTTCTCTTGCTTGAGGAGTTAGACAATGGTATACGTACACACCTGTGTTTAATGTAATAAAACACTACAACAAAAAGACGTAGGTAATTGAAAATTCACATTGATTTCAAAGGCAGATGTAACAGGGTACTTAATTAATATAGGAGGCAGTCAAGGAATCACTCAAATATATAATAATCATGAATTATAACATATAGGTGATTCTATTCGACAAATTAGAATGAATTAAAAATTTACCCTACGACGCAACTTACAAAGAACAACGCGACGCTTTGTGAATACAGCAGTAAAACTGTATTACATATTTTTATGATTACCATTGACACATTGCAATTTGGTATATATCGCGTTTGATGTCGATTCTATTATTAGTTCTGCTTTGTTGGACTTATAAAGAATCATCCTGCGTTCCAAAACAACGTTTAAATATTTACAGGGCATGTAGTACGGTCGATAACAATTTAAAAAGTTTAAATATACATAGGTTCGCAAGCTAAGCGTTTCCGAAAATCAGAGCCCTTATTTGAACGACGATGTAGATCCTGTTTGGATATGTAAGGACAACATCTTGAACATCTTTGATATTCTAAAAGCCAACAAAACCTTAATAAAAACCAATAAAACAAATTATTATGGTAGTGCATTGAATCGCTGTTATCTCGAAAACGATTAATTTTAATTTTAATTGATTTTCGACAGTACTATACGCTCTGTAAATATTTAAACGTTGTTGTGGAATAGCCTGTATAATCTGAATCCTGGTTACCATTAGATGTAGGGTGAAACTACCTTATCTTCATCAGTGTGCAAATATTCAATTCTCTTTTTTGTTTTTAGCAAATTTCTTGGCTTATCGATGATATAACATGCGTGCAAAAGCTCACGCGTTTGGAGTTGGTTCGGTAAATGTACGTCGGTGCTCTAGTCAGAGTACTCAGAACTAGTTGATCTCTTGACGTTTAAATTTAAAGGTAAAAGAGATTCATTCTCTCTCCTGTGTAAGTTAGTTTATTAAAAAAAAAAACTGTTATTAAAAATCGTAGGTCTCTGCTTGGCTTTCTTTAAAAAAAAAAGTGTTTTTCGTAAAGAACATGTAAAAGTCTTTGTGCGTTAATACTGTGTGGAAACTTTAAACAGATGTTTAGCAAGGATTCGTGAAAGCGATACTGTCATAATAAAAGGAAGTGGACAACCGAAGCAGTGTACAGGTGCAGCCATTGCGGAAGTAACTGAGATAACGCAGGATGAGCCCCATACTTTTGTTTGTCTCTTATCGCAACAAATAAACCTCCATATGTGGACAATTTTAGGAAAAGATGTCCACTTATACTCCTATCGCTTAACTGCAGTTAACCTCAATTTAGTGTGTTGTTTATTTTTGTTCATTTGTAACTAATAAGCTCTCTCAAGTCATGGGCAACTCTAAACGTGAGAGTTTTTGAAAACACTTTATTTCTGTCCTTCCTACCGATTTATCCCATGTTTCCTTCGGCCATCCCCTTTTCTTCTTTTTTGCTTCATTACATAGTCTGTTATCCAGTTCATTTGTGTATCCCCATCAACTTAACTGCCTTTCTCCACAAATTCTAAAACAAGCTCCATTTGCAGTACTTGTCTTACCTGGCCCATAACTTTCCTCAGAGATTTATTATTTCCATCAGCTTTTACTTTCGTTAAAACTCAAGATTTACATCCACATATCTATCGGTTTTGACCTGCGTGTGCTTTTCAGTAGCTTCATCTTTGTTGTTTTGGACATTTCTTTTTTTTGCTGATTATATTTTTACTCATCGCATAAAACGTCTTAACAGCTTCCCCAACGTGAAATTCTTGAATTTCTTTTTCTTTAATTATAAAGTAAACACTATTCATGTTCTTTTGAGATTCAGAGTGGGCCATGTTAGGGTGACATTTTTGTTGGTATCACTAAAAAATACTTGTCAGAAATTTGATATTTTCCGTCATCTGAACGAAACCAATCATAAACGGTTTACGATTTTTCATCTGAACGTTTACGCTCCAAGGATCGCGATGTTTAAGTAGCGGACGCCATTTTTTGGAGCGATTCGATTTTACTCTACTTTGGCGAAAACGTATCTAAAAGCATGGCGTCATTGGCGTCTACAAAGTATAATAACCTGTGAGCAAATAAAAATCAGATTAGAGCAGGCGGTGCAAAGAAAATGTATGTCTGTGATTAAATAAAAAGTCAATAATTTTGACAGTCCATGAATGTATTGCATTAATTAATTCAGTTAATCACAGACATACATTTTCTTTGCACCGCCTACTCTAATCTGATTTTTATTTGCTCACTTTTTATGATTTATACAATAAACGGAGTGCAATATGAAGTGTTTGGTGATAGAGAAGTGCATGAACGATTGATTAAGCAGTTTATTAATTCTCATTTCGAGGTCGTTCATTTCTGCTCTGCAAATTTTGCATGGGTTCCCAGAGGTTCATTGCGTTCAAAATAATTATTGTTGGATTAATTTTTATTTAATTTAGCTCAAAATGCTTCTTAGAGAAGACTTACACACTAGGCACTAGAATATTTATATTTAATAAAACGATCTACGCTACCGATCGTTCAACTGAAAACTGTATATGCAGCGTAAACAGTTTATGATTGATCATAAACTGTAAATGCAGCGTAAACAGTTTATGATTAATAATAAACTGTTTACGATATTTTCTTCATCTGAACGAAGCCATTGACATTCATTTATAATTTTTATGGTTATATTTTTGAAAACTACCACTGCCACTGCTATCAGTTCGACTGTGGCGTATGACTGAAGCATTCCATGAAAATAATAAGTATTAACAAACATTTGATAATTATTTATGTATTTCTTCATTAAGAAAGTACTACATGCATAGGTATTTACTTTTGACTTTAATACCCCGTTCACAATCACTTAACGTAAATTAATCATTTGAATTCACTGTTTGTTAATGTAAACGTAGTAATTCTAAATTTAAATGACTTGCAGTTCATAATTAAACATATTAATTAGTTTCAGTTTAGAATTTTAAATATTTACATTAAAAAAATGCTTCAAACCTGTATGTAGTGATTAATTTTGTTACGTTAAATCATTGTGAACGTGCTTTAGGGCTCGGTCAGAATTGAAATACTGCAGAAAATTACTCGATACTGCAGATTGGCCGTGTAAATGTTTGACAGATATATTTTGATGTGTCTATTCACAATCAACAGACGTTTTGCACTAAGTTGATTGTGAAATAGGTACATCAAAATACATTTGTCAAACATTTGCACGGCCAATCTGCAGTACCTATTTGCACTAATTTTCTGCACTAAGTCAATTCTGAATGTGCTACCGTAGTCCATCGTGCTACCGTAATCCACGTTAGGTACGTATTGGCTGTATTGGCAATATAATCAGTACAGCTGACGTGATACTTCATATTCTTTTTCACGTCAGATTTTGATTTCCATCAAAATGCATGTGTATTGCGTAACTTAACGAAAAAAAAGCATGGCCCTCTAGAGTCTCAAAAGAACGTGAATGGTGTATACTAGAAGCCAGAATTGGCTTATTTACTCTATTTTTACATCGTCGACTGTTGGGTTCATATTTTCCTTTACTTCAGCTATCGCCATCACTTTCGTTTTAATTTTGTTTAATTTCATACCTTTAGTTATTGTTCTTTATTCCATGCTGTGCATATTTTTTGACTTGCTGCCATTATGACAATAGGTCTCATCAGTAAAGGCGCATTCCGATTTCCTGTAAGTTTCCATTTTCATATAACGTATGTAAAGTTTAAAGAAAACTCTAGCATGCTTTGAAATGACAATGACAACTGTCACAGAAAATAACCTCAATTTTATATCATTGAAAAAATGCAATGTTACTAATTAAACCATTCTTTTAAGCATCTTGGTAATGCATACGTCCATAATACTCCATTGACCTGCTCTCCGTTTCGAAAATAATATTCCAATAAAAATGCTTTTTGTTCACTTGTGTAAACCATGATGACGGAATTTTAACACGAAAGTTAAAGTCACTGAGAAAGTGGACAATCAAGTTAAGACACACGTTAATTTTCCATGGATTGCTGCGAGTTTTTTTTTTCAACTGTACATATGTTACAATTTCTTAAATGTCTGGCTGCATTTTTATGTCATCCATTAGAAACGGGCTGAGCTTTAACACCTTCTCTTCGGTTGGTCTAGAAAAGTCTGATTTCATATTTCTATTTATCACATAATGTATATTGTCTCCGTACTTTGCATATGTAGTTCCTTGGAGTCTTCCATCGACTCCTCTACTTTCCAGCTTTTTCCATATTTTTTTCTCGAAGACCTTTTCTAAACCTCACACACACACTTTGTTGCCTTGCCGCATGAATTTACTAATTTATTCCTTTAATGGTAAATAGCTATATGGTCTCGCGTACTTCTACTTTCTCTAAATCCACTGGTGTTTCCTTTAACGTTGGTTCTATTATTTTCCTTAATCTTTTCTCTAAAATTCCTTTTATACAGCTTTAGGACTATCGGTAATTATTATTATAGATCTTCCTGTGGCCCTTCTTAAATACGGTACCATTACTTCTATTTCCCATCCTCCTTAACTTCTTCTCTTATAGCCCTGTGTAGTGTTGTAACAGATACTCTATCAAAGTATCTAGATCCAGATACAGATACTTACCCTAACCGTGTATCCAGTTACATATACTTATTTTTTAAAAGCAACTAGATCCAGATATAGATACGATATAAACGTATCTAAAGTTCATTTTTTATTTATATGCCGATCGTATAGATCTGAGTTAAGAAAATATATGACGAAATAACATGACATGACAAAAGTCGTAAAGCCGTTTCACGAAAGTTAGAAGGAGATAGCTATATAAAATGAACTGTAGATACCGTTTAGATACATACATGTGTAATTCGGGAGAAAATGAAGTCTTAAGTAATTACACTCTTGACGATTCTACATTTGATTCATTAACTCCAAAAACGAAACTAGTTCAGAAAATTAGTTTGTTACTAAATCAAATATCTCTAAAAATATACTTCATTTACATTAGCTAAAATCTGCTCTAAAAATGCACTTTCAGACGTCGTAGTTTTAAAATCGTGTAAGTATTAAGTGTAGATGAGAAGTAAGTCGGAGGTTGATCTTCTTCTTTAGTTAATTAAATATAAAAATTTAGTTTTTTTTATTTTGGGATATGTTGCCATTCTACAGTTGGCGATTCAATTACAAGCAATGCTTGAGCAGTAGGAGTACCCGATATCAATTTTTAGATACCTTTATATTTATTAAAATATAACAAACATTAACACTTTCCAAGAATAATTTTTTATGATTAGGTGCGAAGAATTTATCCTTCCTTGATATTATTCAATCGATATGTCTATATTTATCAAAATATCGATAAATCGATAAAATTTTTCCCATCCCTATTGAGCAGAAGGTATAGCAGTATAAATTTTCTGCATAATATGGATTTGAATAGGACTGAATATATTCATGCATTATGGCCAGAAATTAAATTGAAATAAATATTTATATTATTTGCACTTAAAATTGAAGTTATTGTTAAAAAAGTAACTTACTGAATGTAGGCTTGTTGATCCGCGATGGTCGGCACGTTCGCTGGAGTTAACACCGAACGATTTTTCTTGTGGCCTTATTTAAACCTTTAAACTCAAAAATTTATCAGACTCCTTGCCGCGATTTGAACGAGTTGATAGGCAGAATCGTGGAAGAAGGAAGCTTCTACGACATGTTGTCCATAAACGACGAATTATTTGAGCACTATTAATAATTGTAAATAATTATTTCTCAATTCGAATTGTTTTATATATCTCTTTTTATTACAAAATTTTAAAAATCAATAAAGCTTGTCAATCAGAAGTTTGCCTGCCAGATCATAACTGTGGTATTAAAAAATACCTGGGTATTTCATTTTTTAAAATTTTGAAAGCCCATGAATTTGAAAAACATATTAAAAGTAGTCTTAGCTAATTCATAAGTAACACAAAGCTACGTATTATGCCATTTAGTGCTTTATGATAATATTCCATAGGAATGCAGGAATTTACAAATTTAAAAAAATTGCATTGAAATTCCTATGTGCGTAATCAAAGTGGACACCCGGTATAGACAGTTACAGATACCAAGTACTGCAATGTAACTAGTTACATAATCAGATGCACTGAAAGTATCTAGAACTGTATTTAAGTACTTGTAACTAACAAGTGTCTAAATAAAAACCTGGTCAAGTAGGCTACATTTAGTAATTCTGCTACGTAAATGCAATAGATAAATTCTCGATCACACCCTACTTGACCAGGTTTTTATTTAGGTGCTCGTTAGATAATATGTTACAACACTGGCCCTTGTGTACCTATTGTTTACAACTATTTAATATGTAGCCTTTTCCATTTTATTAGCGTTCCAATGTCCCGATGCCTTACTATTTTTTCAACCACTGATGATCTTCTTGAAGTTCTTTTATAATAATGATATCTACTGTACTTTCTGCTGGTTGTTCCTTCACTTTATTTATTTCAAGGTTGATTATTGGTTCTTCTCATATGAGTAACAACTCTTCCAAGTTTCTATAATTTTATACTCATTTCTGATTATTATACAGACTGTTTTTTAACTTCATACAAAAAATGAAACCAGTGAAAGTTGACATTTTCGTAAAACAATTGATTAATAAATATTAGAGATAATAAATGTTTTCGGCGAACGATGAACCAGTTTGATAGTCCCTGGCTTATTTTTACTACGTAATTACGTAATCGGAGAAGTATGCTGGTGTCAGCATCGGCTGTTTAAGTGGGTCAGTTCTCAAGTGCACTTTGTCGCAAATAACAGTCTTGAAAACATGGCCGAATTTTCCAGTAGTGTTATTGTGGACGTGATTTTCAATTACGGCGAATGTGGTCAAAATGTGTTGGCTGCAAGACGTTTGTATGCACAGAGTTACCCAGATCGCCCTTTGCCAAATAGCAGATCCTTTGGGTTAGTTGTGCAGCGAGCAAGAGATACGGGAAATTTGACCGCGCGTCGCGAAAATCTTTCGATAAGTGTGCGGAATATTGCTAGAAAATTGCATATGTCACACTCAGTTGTTTGACGAATTATTCGTGAGGAACAATTATACCCGTTCCATTTTCAAAGAGTGCAAGGCTCTGATGCCCGCAGATTACCTCCAACGCATGCGATTTTGTCTGTGGTTACTTCTGAAACAGACGGATAATCCGAACTTTGTTAATAACATTTTTTTCACCGACGAATCAATGTTTACAAGGGATGGTATGTTCAATTTTCACAACATGCATGTATGGGCAGAAGAAAATCCTCGTGCAATGCGGCGCCGTAGTTTTCAACAACGCTTTTCGATCAATCTGTGGGCAGGTATGTTAAACGGCACTTTAATCGGTATTTACAGTTGGTTCTTGTCCGATGAAATTTGTATCACGAAGCAGTCGAACGACTGCGAAACGTAAAGTGTATAGTTGCGCGATTTAGTGTCCGCTTAGAAGAATTTGTGATATTAATCGGTATGTTTACGTCTCGCGCAGGGGGGAACTTCGAACACTTATTATGAGTGAAGATCACCGTCAGTTGAATCTAACGGTTCTAAACATTTCACAAGGAATGTCAGTATGAATTTTTTGATTTTTTTTTCGTTTTAAATTTGGTGCATTCGTGAATATATCTGTTACCAAATACGTCAGTAATTTTTTTGTACGAACTTGAAGAACACCCCGTATAGTGTGGGTTTTTTTTCTTATATTCTTCATAACTGTGTAGAGGTGCTTTGGGTTGTTTTTGATGTTATTTTTCATTCTTTTTCCAAATTCCACCCAAAGTTTCTCTTCTTGCTGCCGCTATCAAAGATTTCCATTTACTTTTCTTACACTTTACTTGCTTCTTAATCTCCTCATGCCACCAGACTGTTTTCTAATGTTATTTGTTTATTTTCTAGTTACTTTTCCGCTTCGATTATTAGATTTTTAAAATCTTGTTCTAGCTCTCCATTTTACTCTTCCCTTAAGGTTGTTTCCCTTTTTTTTAAATAATTTTATCTATATATTGTCTCATTACAGTTACTTCTTTTATTTTTTTTACATGTTTTCGTCAAAAAATAGTGGTCATACCTTTTCATTCTTTCATTCTAAACTTCATAAAATGTATGTATCTACTCACCCTCAGCCTCTTTTATTAGAGATTGTTTTGTGTGAATTTTCTCTGTCACTCGCTTTGGTTTTTGCCACTCACGTCATATTTCTTTCTTTTAGAATCTTATCATTTCCTACTTCCACATATTTCTTTGTTTTAGTCTCCTCTTCTCCCCATTAACCTTTTTGGGCTTCACATCCTTCAAGCCATCTCAGTTAATAGATCTCTACCTCTATGATTTTCTGATTGCTGTCGGACTTTGCCCTGTTGTAAAGTTCCTCATTCTATTTTCAATTCGTAGCCATCTCCTAAAATTTTTCTTTTATTGTTTAATTAATAACCATGATTTGCAACGATATAAACTAATGTTTATCTATACCTGTTTCATAATAGTTATATTATATAACTCATTTGAGTTGTATAATGAGACTTATTATAACACTAGTTATATATTGAAAAATTTATTAGTTATTATTATGCGATTACTATGGATTTGCGCTATAACCAGGCTATTGCGATTTTCGCTTACTGATGGCTTCCGACAATAGTTTTTAAATTAATAAAAATAAAAACCATGTTGTAGGCGTAGATAAAACGTTGTATGTATATTACAAGTGGGATAGTGCATCATTATAATATTCGTGCTCTTATCCTGAACCCGGGCTGACGCCCTCGTCAGGATAACTCATCGCACTCATATTATAATGATGTCTCTATCCCACTTATAATATAAATAACTATGTAGTATACGTTTTATAATACTGCTTCATTTAATTTATTTTCTTATTAGCGTCTTTTTATTCTTCCTTAAAAAATAATTTAGTATTATCTTCTGAGATTTTGAGGATGAAAAATAATTGAAGTCATTTATAACGCTAAAAATAACTAAAAATGAATATATATTTGTTAGACGTATATCACTGGAAATGCTAGACACTCATCAATCTCTTCTATTTCTGAAAGCCTTTTATTTCTCGAAGGTTATAATTTCATACGCAGAATCGTCCCGCTAATCAATAATAACTTTGATGGAGAGAGATATCTCAAAAAGATACAGGATTACGGCAGCATCGCGTGTCTTCAATCGCTTATGGTATTTTGCAAATGTTATAGAACAGACGAATATAAAATTTATTTATTTAGACGTCACGACATTAGATAACCGAAATATCAAAATTTATTATATTCCCGTTCTATTTCGTGAAGGGATTCAAATATAAAGCGATTTTTCAGAATGCTGCATGTAGTAACATATGGAAAGCGATCGCAATTTCGTGGGAAATTAACGCAAGGTATGCTTGAAATGCCAATGGAACGTTTTCATGTGTAATTAGCAGCGATTAATTCGTCAATTATTGCGCTTTTACTTTCATAATGTAATCACTGAAAATATAAGGCGTTAATTAATTGCACTTTGTGCGCAAGGCACGAGGAATTTTCCACAATCAATATTCAAATTAAATGATCACCATTAACCGTGATTATTTGATTGTTATGTTCTTTGCGATATCAATTATTTCTTTGAAGTGAACCGGTAAAAAATTAACGCGGTATGCTGATGAAAGAAATAGTTCCGAGTTATTTAATCTTGAAAATTATTCATTGCACAAATATGCGAGTAAATTATTAATTGTTATTAAAAATTAATAGCTACCGTTGCAAACAGCTGACAAATTAAAAGAAAATTCCAGGAATTTTCTCTTTCTTAAAGTTTCTTTTCTATTACTCATTCTTAAATATTTTACTCCTCTTACGTTACATTTAAAATTATTGGTTTTAATACAAGGTTTAGTAGTACCTTTGAAGATATAAGGGTAGCATTATTATCACTATCGAGGAAAATAGTTATTCTGATGTCTTCATTAAAGCTTCCAGTAAATTGTTAATTTAATTTCTTTGTACTATTAGGAAGAGCTTTGTTCACTGAACGCAATTTAAATCAAACGACGAACAATACCAAAACTAATTAGTTTTTCTTCACAGTAAGTAAAACATCCGGACCATTATTTTCGAGTGCATCATTCAAATGTGTCGGTTACACTTAAAAAAAAAACACATCGCATCCGTTTCTTGCGTCCTCCGATTCCACGTACAGAGAACTAAACGCTATAATTAATAAGGCGAATGTCATTATTTATGCGGGTCGCTGTACACATAATAATACAATGGCAGATTAAAAAACCATACATTATGTTGTTTACAAGCGTAAATCCAAAGAACAACGCGCTATTGAATATTCCGACGCGGTAATTTGAGATGATACACCCTGTGTGATGAGCGAGAAAGAAAACTTACGGAGGGACTTTTGTAATCGTCGGGCTTCAGACCGGAAGTTGTGTCACCGGTGTTCCACCGGAATGAGCAGATAAATCGCCTGGAAACTGACTTTTGCTTAGTTCATTTGTTTAACCTTGATT